>JALAZF010000661.1:0-580000 GCA_022829125.1 Lathyrus tuberosus
CATAATAAAAATTTCTTATTCAATTTTTGGAGTTTTTGAAAATTAGTTATTATCATGACAAAATAATTAATAATATTATTTTTTAATACATGAATATTCAATTAAATGAATAAATAATAAACATTTTTTTAATAACTCCCCTTTTATATATTTCTTCTTCTTTAAGATTTTAATGCGTCTGTAGAGTAAGAGCCTAATTTTGTAAAATCGAGGGATTAACATCAAAACCCATATTAAAAACTGTAAAATAATGATTGATGATCAAGTTTTAATAATAAATTTTAATTCTCAAAGTTTTTTAAAAAATTATATGCTTATTTTAATTAGTTTGTCAATATGTAAATTAATTTTTATTTATTTAAAGTTTATCTTCTCTAATACAAATAACAGTGATTCCTTGAACATAAATAATTAGTAAATAAAAAAAATTATACAAAAATTTCATTTCAATTAGTAGCAACCCAAAACCCCATAGACATATAACCCTTATTATATTTTCATTAGTTATATGTTTTTTTATTTAAATTTAATGGTAAATTCTCGCAGTTGTAACATAGAGGGAAAAAGATAAAATCTCATTGAAGAAGTTTGTAAAATTATTATTATATAGTATCATGGAATTAGTAGTATTTTATTGGGTTAATAGTCACTTTGTCTCCTGTCAAATAGGCGCTTTTCGAAAAAACCCCCTATAAAAAAAAACTTGCCAAAAATACCCTAACATTTGAAGATTCTCTCAATTTTGACCTTCATCACATCCAGTCACCAAAAAAAAAGTTGATCTTCAATTTCTTCCGATCATGAAAATCTCCTCTTTTTCCAATCCTCCAGCGCTCTATTCTTTCTTCTGTAATTCTTTCGTACGCTCCTAAAAAACGTCCCTTTTCCTTTCTCAAAAAAATCTTAAATACTCTCAAGCTCAAAACATTAATGAGGAACTTCCCAAAATACCCTTAAAGATACAAAAGGCAAAAATTCCAAGAAAATTAGAAGAAAACACGGGCCGTGTCAGGCGACACGGTGCGGCCGTGTTGGCTCTCTGGCACTTTGATAAAAAAAGAATTAGCTCCAGACCTATTGACACGGGCACCCGTGTCAGCCCCCTGCCATATCTCCAAAATCTCCTCTTCTTGCTACTCTCCTGACAGGGTCCGTGTCATGCAACACGGTGTGGCCGTGTCAGGCCACTGTCCTCCCCACTTCAAACTCTTCTGAATCTTGCGGTTTTTCTTATTTTTTTGTTTCGATTCCTCTTGAATGTTTATATGAACCTGAAAACACTAAAGAACACAGCCAAGGCATACAATGCGGTAAAAGAGATGTAAAACAAATAAACAATGACAAAAATATTAACTAAAACAAATAGTGAAATAACGTATGAAAACGACCAATCAAACTCCCCCAAAATTAAATCGTTGCTTGACCTCAAGCAACAAGCTTGCATGAATATTTTTCAGATCAAACGGTACATATTAAATGAAAGATTTGTGAAGGTAAGGTGTGTCGATACTCATACGTGAGCCTTTGTCCCGATCGGCTAAAACTAGTTCTCTTGGTAATCGTCCGTTAACGAAGGTATTACACAAACACATACCGCGGTAAAACCACGGACCTAAATCCCCCTTTTCGATTACCTCTCCAACTATGCTTTGGGCTTAAGTCTTTTATTCGATTTTCTACCCCTTTCATTCGGATAATCAGATTAAGGCATTTTTTTCATTTTCCCTCACATGTACAAGATTGATCAAAAGTTTTTCTAGGCACCATTATCTCTTTTTTCTCGTTCATTGGCGTTTATTAGTCCACTTAGGGACGACAATTGAGCCTCAACCGCCGTTAGGCTAAGTAACCGGGTGAGGGTTACCCAACTTAGAAGGACAAGTTGTCTTTATCGCCATTATTCACTTTTTCGGTGCCTTAAGTCATTCTATCAATCAACCTTATACATGCAATTTTTCTAGTCATGCCGGACTATCACTATGAACTAATCGAGGAATACTTCTCAAATCCAAGTACTATGGCACAAATTTACACGTTGGACTCGCTTTCTTACTCCGGGGAATCTAGGGTGTTCGGGTCATTCCTAAGTTTTCAAACTTTCCCAATGTCCCTAGTTCTAACTCCTCTTCCCTCAAACTCTATATACTTTCTTGACCATCTCCAAATCATAGTATTCAGAAGAAAATTTTTTGAAGGTTCTAATTTGAGGCGAATTCAGAGAGGTTTTCATAAAACAACACATAAAACAGACATGCCCCGTACAAAGAGGAAAAACTAAAAACAATAAATCCTCCTCCCAAACTTGAACTACACATTGACCCCAATGTGTTAGAATAAGAGCGAGAGAGGTCACTCACATAGATCCTGATTCAAGATGCTGACGGTAATGCCACACCACTGCTACATCATCGTGTGCACATGTAGGATCCGGATTATTTCCTGTAACCAAAATAAAAACAAACAGCAAATAGAAAGTAATTAATCAGACAAGCGTGGGTTGCCTCCTATGTAGCGCTTCGTTTAACGTCGCATGGCTCGATGAGTTACTCCCCAATGCTATGGGGGGTACTTCAGCTTACACTTTTGTTGCTTTTGTTGCTTGACCTTTCCACAACAGAGCTCCTGTCATGTTCATCAATACGGACCATTTCTTGCCTCAAGTCAACTCCCACTTCCTTATCCTTCTTTCTATGTCTCTTTTCCTTTCTTTTCTTGCTTTCACGAATGGATTTTACAGTGTTGACATGTGCACTCATTGCTGAGAGACTTCATCCTTAGATATGATGCCAGAGACTTTTTCAAGATGGGGTTTCGTACTTATGCCTTTCTTCACCATTTCGATCATTCCAACTGAAGCTTGCTTACCTTTACCTTCACTTCGCTTCTTGATATCCAACACTTTTAAAGTGATTTCCTCATCAAAAGATTTAAAAGTCACTATGCCTTTCTCAATATCAAAATTGCATCGACTAGTGAGCAGGAAAGGTCGACCGAGGATGATAGGGGTTTCTTCATCTTCTGGAATATCCATGATCTCAAAGTCTACTGGAAAGACAAATTCATCGACCGTCACCAACACATCTTCAGCTAGCCCATAAGATCTCTCAGTTCTGTGGTTTGCAAATTTTAAATTCGTTCCCGCATCGCTCACCCTTCCAATTCCCAATTTTTTATAAATAGATAATGGCATGAGACTAACACTAGCACCTGAATCAATCAGAACTTTTTTGAAATTTCTGTCTTTTATAGTGCAGGGTATTGTAACAGATCCAGGATCCTTCTGCTTGGCGGGGATTCTCCTATTTTGTGATTCCCTACTACTCTCCTCAATTAGACTCTTTACCTCCTCTCCACTAGGTTTCTTTTTTTCCAATGACCTCCTTCATGAATTTCATGTATAGAGACATTTGTTCAAGTGCTTCAAAGAAGGGCATATTAATCTCTAACTTTTTGAACAATGAGCTGAATTTCTCAAAGTCTTTTTCTTGTGTCTCCTTCTTTGTCACTCTTGAGGGGTACGGTAACTTGATCTTAGGTTTAACCGCTTCTTTTCTTTTCTCATCGGTTTGCCTGGCTTCTTCTGTGGTAACCACATTGACATTCTCATGATTCTTCAGATTGGGGATTGTGGCGCTTGGGAGGGCGCCTGGTGCCTGAGAACTTGCTAATTGTTGTGCTATCTGGCTCATCTGAACTTCGAGATTTTTAATGGAGGCACCTGTGTTCCTCAGATTACTTCTTGTCTCTTCTTGAAATTGAAAGCTTTGAGCGGCCATCTTCTCAATGGCAATCTCTCATTGTGCTTTTTGGGGAGCTTGTTGCTGCTGTGGGTATTGTTGTTGATTCTGATCTTTCCAGGAGAAGTTAGGATGATTCTTCCACCCTGGATTATAAGTTTGAGCGTAGGGATTATTCTGCTTCAGGAATGTTATCTCTTTAATTTGTTGCGGAGTCGCAACACAATGTGCAGTATAATGGGGTCCACTACAAATCTCACAACTCATGGGTTGACCAGTTTGAACTTGTTCCACACTTTGAGTACCAAGATTCATCTTCTTAAGTCTTCTCTCTACCTCAGCTGCAATCTGGCCTTCCATCTTTACCACTTACTCAGTAAGCTTCAAATCAATTAACTTTTCTAGTTGGCTCACACTGCGATCATACAACTCCAAATGCTCGTTAGCGGCTATGGTTTCAATTATCTTTTTGACACCAGTGGCTGTTGTAAAATTAGATGAGCCACTGGCAGCTGTATCAATTAGTTGCTTAGTTTTTATCTGGATGCCATTGAGGAACACCTGCATCTGCTCAGTTTGATCCATGTTGTGAGTCGGACAGGCTACCAAAACTTTCTTGAACCTCTTGTATGCATCTCCGAGAGATTCTCCGTCCTTCTGTTT
Organism: Lathyrus tuberosus; assembly: GCA_022829125.1. Classification (NCBI taxonomy): domain Eukaryota; kingdom Viridiplantae; phylum Streptophyta; class Magnoliopsida; order Fabales; family Fabaceae; genus Lathyrus; species Lathyrus tuberosus. The sequence continues at coordinate 4,401 of JALAZF010000661.1, forward strand.
AAAGTTCACAATATCATATCTTTTTCGGATATAAACAGAGGCTGGAAAATACTTATTCAGAAATGCCTTCTCCATCTCTTCCCAAGTGGCAATACTCCCAGCAGGTAACGAGTAGAACCACTCTTCAGCCTCTTTCGCCAGAGTAAAAGGAAACATTCTTAACTTCTTAACTTCAGCCTCAATCTTGAGAGTGGTGCTCACAGTCAGAAATCTTTGCAGATGTTTGTTGGCATCTTCATTAACCTTTCCGGTGAAAGGTCTCCTCTCAAGTTAAGTGATGGTGCTAGGATGCAGCTGGAAATTCGGCACATTCACCGGTTGGTTCACAATGGACAACCTACCAGCCGGTGCATTTGCCTCACCGTAATCACTCAGAAGTCTCTCCGCTAGTTGATTTCCAGCCACGGTCACTGTATCTTTGTCTGACTCTGAACCTGAGTTTAAGTGCTTCAACGGTTTAGCTTCAGACGCTGCAAGTTTTGCTTGTCTACGCCTCTTGTGTAGCGTTCTTTCAATTTCTGCATCAAAAAGAAAATTTGCTGAGGATTCTCCTCGCATAAAAATGTTAGACGCAGATTATTAGCAACAGTAATAATCCAAAATTTATATTAAAAAATGAAAATAAAAATAACAGAAAAATAAAATTTTAGTCACAGAGTGACAAAATTCCAATTGACTTAACACAAGAACTTATAATTTGGTAGTCCCCGGCAACGACGCCAAAAACTTGATCGGTAAATAGCAAGTGTACTATTTAACGATGTAGTAATAATTGGGGTTATCCCCAGAGTCGATCTCTCGAGGACTGCGTGTAATTATAAGTGCATATGCTATTTCAATTAAACAAAAATTACTTTTGGGGTTTGTTTGGGTTGACAAAAGCTATAATAACAATGTAAAATAAGCAGAACAATAAAAAGTGTTTTTACGATTATAATGAAATATGCTAGGGAAAGGTGTATAAATTGCTCAGTAAGAACCCGAAATTATCATCAGATAGACATGCCTCAAAACCTTAATTTTACTAACCCTCAAATATTTTTCTTAAATTCCTTAACTGAAAAACCTTTGATATTCTCCCTTGACCCTAATTCCTTAGCAGTCAAGAAAGAACATCAAGCAATAGTTCTGACAAAGTTTTTAGTCACTACGGGATATCCCCATTCCTAGGCAATATCTACCATAACGTTATTATGCAAAATCAATAGATTGGTTTTTCAGGACAAATCCCTAATCGTAAATTGTTCCCAATGTAACCGATCGATAAATATAAATAATTTGCATAACAAAAGATTAAGGCAAGAAAACATAATCTCATCAAATAATTCAACAGCGGTTCATTACATCACAATTCAGGGACACCCCCCTAACATTGGGGGGTTTAGCTACTCATAATATTCAGAGAAAACAAAATACAAAATAAAGACATTACAAGGATTGGTGATAAAAGTTGATCTTCAATTTCTTCCGATCATGAAAATCTCCTCTTTTTCCAATCCTCCAGCGCTCTATTCTTTCTTCTGTAATTCTTTCGTACTCTCCTAAAAAACGTCCCTTTTCCTTTCTCAAAAAATATCTTAAATACTCTCAAGCTCAAAACATTAATGGGGAAATGCCCAAAATACCATCAAAGATCCAAAAGGCAGAAATTCCAAGAAAATTAGAAGAAAACACGCTTCAGCCAACACGGGCCGTGTCAGGCGACACGGGCAGCCGTGTTGGCTCCCTGGCACTTTGATAAAAAAAGAATTAGCTCCAGACCTACTGACACGGACCGTGTCAGCTGACACGGGCACCCGTGTCAGCCCCCTGCCATATCTCCAAAATCTCCTCTTCTTGGTACTCTCCTAACACGGGCCGTGTCATGCAACACGGGTGGCTGTGTCAGGCCACTGTCCTCCCACTTCAAACTCTTCCGAATCTTGCAGTTTTTCTTGTTTTTTTGTTCCGATTCCTCTTGAATGTTTATATGAACCTGAAAACACTAAAGAACACAACCCAGGCATAAAATGCGGTAAAAGAGATGTAAAACAAATAAACAATGACAAAAATATTAACTAAAACAAATAGTGAAATAACATATGAAAACGACCGATCATATTCAATAGTGAATAATTCTAATATTTTAAAAATAATATCAAATTTATTAGATAAAATTAGAGAAAAAGAATTCTACTCAAATATAAACTTTAGTTTGTTAAAGATCTTTATGAAAAATTAAGAGTTCATAGTGTGTGAATCAATCAACGAAAATTTATTAAGAGTTCTAATGACAAATTAAGAGTTCTTATTATCAATCATCCCAAATTTGTGAAGTCTATCTTTCGTCGCCAATCTCCCGCAAATCATGTCGTAAAAAGGGATCCCGAACTAGCTGGATTATCGAATCATATCTTATACCAATCAACTTTTTCATGATTAGCTCTGATAAGGTTGTAGAATTCTCTAGTTTTCACTTTCTGCTTCTGTATAATCACTAGCTATTCTTGATTTCTAGAAATCTTTTGTCTATGCTTAAAGATTGCTTTGCTAATCCAATACCACATACTTTTGACAATCACATTCATAATAACATGACCCTTCATATAATAGTTATGGATCCATTTAATCCATAAAGTACCCCTTTTGCCACTAATATTCCGAAGGAATTTGAGCATACAGGCAGATTTCCACTCTTCAAAATCAACAATATTGAGGCCACCCTGATTTTTACTGTTACACGTTTTCTTCCACGGTATTGGAGCTTTCCTAGATATCTCCTCACTGCCCTTCTAAAGAAAAGATATGCAAATAGACTCTACTTTGTGAATGACCTTCTTAGGGAGAGGAAGCACCTGCAGCCAGAAATTTAGAATTGCAAAAACTATGCTTTTGATCAATAAAGTTCTCCCTGCAAAACTCAGCAAGTGAGAACTCTAATGGTTCACCCTAGCAACAATTTTATCCACCGGCATGTTAGATTGCATAATAGAGAGATTCTTTCTAGAGAGAGGAATGCCTAAATAACGAAAAGGAAGGCATCTTTTCCTGAAACCAGTAATTGACAGAATTTCTCGTTTATAATCCTCATATACATTCCCAAAAAATATGTTGCACTTTTGAGGGTTAACAATTAAACAGGTAGCCACAGAAAAATCATTGTAAGTTTGTAAGGTTATTTGAACAGACATATCATCTCCTCTTATGAAGACAAGAAGGTCATCAGCAAAACAAAGGTGAACAAGATTCAACTTGTCGCATTTGTAATGGTAGTTAAATTTAGGGTTATTAGACAAATGACCAAAGGATCTATGCAAATACTCCATTATGATGACAAAGAGCAAGGGAGATAGGGGGTTCCCTTGTCTTAATCCTCTCTTAGATTTTAAGCTACAAGTATGTTCTCCATTAATATTAAACTTGTAAGAGACAGTTTTGACAGTCGTGAGGATCCATCTAATAAATTTGAGAGGAATACCCACTTGCAGAATAGCTTCCAAAGTTGTCCACTCAACTGAGTCATAGGTTTTTTGCATATCCATATGAATCATACATTTTGGAGGACCTCCTTTGGCATTATATCCCTTCATTAGCTCATAGGCCAGCAGAACATGGTCTTGCAGATGATATCCTGGAACAAAAGCTGCTTGGCTATAGTGAACAATACTACTAAGGACAGTTTCAACATTACTTTGGTGCCAAGCCAAGTTCCCTATTACCCTATCAATCTTAGAGTAGATAGGGTTCTCCATTTGATTGTTGAACCAAGTAAATTTCTCACCATTTCTCTCTTTATCATGTAAGCCTAGATTCTTCATCATCCTATCAAAATCACGATACTCACTTTCATAGACCATTTAGCCACCCAAATGATCCTGACTTTGCAGCACATTATTAAAGCCCCCCATAAGGAACCAAGGGTCAGAGTTGCAAACCTGAAGTTGCTCAAGACTATTCCACAGGTTTCTTCTTTGCTCCAAAGTATTGAAAGCATAAATACCAATACACCAAGAAATCAGTTTATCTTCCAAATTATACATACCACAATGTATGAATTGGGCATTACTACATACCAGTATGACTTTGATTTTATATGGATCCCATATCAACCAAATCCTACCATTATTATGGTCCTTATAATTGTCTAAAAAGGACCACTTGGAACCTAATTTATTTCTAATCTTATTAGCATTGAAAACCTTCACTCTAGTTTCACTCAAGATTATCAACTTTGGGCTCATGCTATTAAGGTGGGAGAAAACCTCTCTGCACTTCCCAGGGTTATTTATCCCCCTTGTGTTCCAAGCTAAAATCATTAACCATTTTCTATGGTCACTAAGGGATCATTCAAAATCCCTAAAGTGTCAAAGCCATTAGTGCAAATAATACCTGCTGCAGAATTTTCTCTTGCTCCAACTTTACCTTTGCCTCTCCAAGTGTTGCTCACCTCAATCCAAGATGTAGATCCACTATCTTTTTCAGCTTGAAGTTCCTCCTGAAGCACACTCTTTGGTTCCTCATGATGAACAACCTTTGGCTCCTCTTGAGGCCTCTCCTTTTCTTTCCATTGTTTGCTTGTTTTGTTCTTCTTATTATTACATCTATGACCAATCTTGTGGCAGCTTTCACAATACAATGGTTTCCATTCATAATGGACTGGTTTTTGCATTTTTTTGCCTTCATGGTCTCTAATTGTTATATTGTCCTTCTGTTTCTGAGTAATGTCAATTTCAACCAATATCCTCGCATACGAGATGCGTAACTTATTTGTTGTGCATTCATCAGTGACTAAGGGGTTACCCAAAGCACTACCTATTTTTCCCAGACTCTTTGGCCCCCATATGTGCAAAGGCAGATGAGGCAGTGTTACCCAGATGGGGAGAGTCCTGAGCATGTCTCTCTTGAAGTTAAAATCAGATTTCCAATCTTTAAGAATCACTGGCACGTTGAATATCGTGTACGGTCCCTTCATCTGCACTTGTTCTTTGTCAGCAAAGGATTTAAAACGCAAGATGAAATAACCCTCCTCATGGTAGAACAAATCTAAGAGCTTGACAAAATTCCAATACCGAGTCATGAATTATTTAACTACATTCATGGTTAAGTCCCTCCCCAACACATACATGATGAGAGATGCTTCCCAATACCTCATCTCAGACTCAACATCTGCTTCTTCAATTTCAACTTCCAAATCACCTTCCACAATTTTCAGAGCAATAAATTAAATGTTCATACCGTTTGAAGGGATTCGATTTCCACTAATAATGTCTACCCACAGCTTTGTGTGACTTTCTTCCTTTTGAGAATCATTATCTTCAATTGCCGGGTGTTTTTCTAGGGTTTGAGCAATAACTTCCTCTTCACTACTTTTCTCAGCCTGGTCATTCTCCAAATAACCCTTATTACTCGTTTCCGGATTTTCGACTGTGTAAGGACTTAATGCACTTGGAGTTACAACCTTGTTCTTCTTCGGTCTACCCCTTCCGTTCTTCATCGGAGAACACGAAACCAACAACTAAATCACCTAAAAAATGGTTCCTACTCCAAAGCGCAGGAATTTAAACCATTTCAAAAGAAGATTTCGCTGTGAAAGGTCCACCTAAGACGATCTGCAGGGTCGCCGGAGGCGCAAGTTTCTCGCCGAAAATCTATTCATTATGTTTTAATAGTAATAAATATAAATAAATTTTAATTATATAAACCAATTTTTTTTAAAAATTAATATTACTTTATTATTGTAAACGAAACAAAAAAGATAAGTTATAACTTTAATTCTCAAAATCGCACTAATGTGTCACTTTAAAATTGTTTTTTATGGGATTCATTGTCAATTCTTTGAATATGCATTGTTAGTATCTTAGAAATGCGCTATCACCTCAAGTATATGTTATTATTTCGACTAGTAAAAAAGAGATAAGACATTTTGACCAAATTTTATATGAAAAATATATTTGGATTAAGAAATAATTTAATTTTAATTTTTTTATACTAATTTATCCTAGTAAAAAAAATTAAAATGACTTATGTGTAGGAAATATGGCGAACTTACAAACTAACACAATCTCCAATATGTTAGTTTATGAATCTTAAAAACTTTAATATTCTAGAAAAATGCCATTTCTTTTAGAATAATATATTTTAAAATGCCCAAAATAAATTTTGATTGTATAGTGTGTTATGATCATTTCTTTGGACTTCAAGGCGACGAGAGGTCTTAAACAAGGAGACCCTTTATCGCCCTTCTTGTTCGCTATTATGTCTGAAGGTTTGTCCTATTTGGTGAGAAAAGCTACGGATTTAAACATCCTCTTAGATTTTAAATTCAATGATTCTTCAACTGTGAGTATTCTCCAGTTTGCAGACGATACCCTTCTTTTTGGAGATGGATCGATTTCGAATCTCTGGGCTTTCAAGGCAATTTTGAGCTTATTTATGGCCTTAAGATAAATTTCTCTAAAAGCTGTCTATATGGTGTTGGTTTAGATCTGGATTTCTTGGTGGTTGCGGAGCATTTTCTTCACTGTAAAACGGGGTCTCTTCCATTCAAGTTCCTCGGGCTTGTCGTGGGAGGTAACCACCGTAGGGTTTCGTTTTGGCGACCGGTTGTGGATTGTTTGAAAGCTAGGTTATCTAAATGGATTGGTCGGAATTTGTCGATTGGAGAGAGGGTTATCCTTATAAATTATGTACTTGCGAACCTCCCGATACATCACCTCTCCTTTTTTAAGGTTCCTAAGTAGGTTGTGAAAGATATAATCACCATTCAAAGGTGGTTTCTATGGGCTGGCTCTTCGAATACTGGTTTCATTCCGTGGGTCAGTTGGAAGTCAGTTTGTAAACCAAAACATTGTGGTGGGCTTGGTATTAAACATGTCGGTCTTTTCAATAAAGCACTTCTGTCCAAGTGCCTTTGGAAATTCATCCATGACGGTAATGAGATTTGGCATCCTCTGATGACTTGTAGGTACGACAATCTGAGTTTTAAGGCCCAGTTGTACAATGTTGTGGGGAATTCTCATGCGGATTCGAACTGGATGAAGGACGTTATGGCAATGTCTTTTTCGGTCCCGCAGGTGAATTTCTTTAGTCTCATTTGTACTGTTGTTGGATTTGGCCTTGGTATTCTATTTTGGTATTTTGTTTGAAGCCTGCACTCATAAATTATGCTTTGTCTTCGATATGGGGCGATGGGAAGATGAGAGGTGGACCTGGAAGCTTACAGAGTCATTGGCAGGAACGAGTGATATGCTGGAGGCCGATGTTCTGAGGCTAGCAGTGTTGCTGGAAGGTGTCTAGATGCAGCAAAATGTTGCAGATAATTGGCTGTGGAATTTGGACTCTGCTAACGGTTATTCGGTGAGTTCGTTTTATGATTGCATTAGCTCTAGTGGGGTTGTGGTTACGGTTGATGATGCTAGATTAGATGTTTTGGATTTAATTTGGAAGACTGAAATATCGTTGAAAATTAAAGTGTTTGCTTGAAGATTGGTTATTGATAGGTTACCAACTCGATCAAATCTTGTTGCGAGAGGCATTATTGGCAATCTGCATGAAAAGGCTTGTATGTTTTGTTTTAGGGCCTTTGAGGATTCTTCTCATCTTTTTTTTGTCTGTCCTAAATCGGTTTTGATTTGGAAGAAGGTGTGTGATTGGGTAGACATCGATTGGATATCGGAATCGGACTGTTGTAATCATGCTTTGGCTTGGTTCTTGAGATTGAAAGGTAGAGGCAATTCCGAATCGATCAATTCCATCTAGTTCATTTTGTGCTGGAATATTTGAAGGTTTAGGAATAATATCCTCTTTAATGACGAGGTCTGTAATGTCGAATCCATCTTTAACGCTATTGTAGGATCTTCTTGGAATTGGTTGGTTCTATGTAATCGTACTAAGCGGAAGTGTAGTCTCTACGATTGGACTAAATTTCCTTTTGTTTTTTTATAGTTGTGTTGTTTTTTGGTGGTTTTGGTGTTAGGTTTCTATCTGACTTGTCGGTTGTATTTCTCTTTCGTGGTTTGAGACTTCCTTAATATCTTATTAATGAATATGCTTATAAAAAAAATTTATTCATGTGATCATAGTTTTAAAAATATCAAAAGTAGCTTAATTTTAAACTTTTCGAGAATATTTTATTAATAAACCATTATAACTTTATATAATAAAATACTAGTATATTTTTCATTAAATTTTAATTTTATTAAAACAAATAATATAAAATATTTTTTTTTTTATTTAAATGAAGGGAATAAGGTGGCGTCTAGGGACCGGTGTACCACTCAACTTTACTGTTAGATTAAATAAGTCTTATAAGATTTATATGATGTTATTAGTCCTGCTGTATTAGATTGAATCTCTCATACCATCCCACCACATTTCTCTCTCCTCTAGTAAATCTCACTATCTCAACTGCTTGCATAACACGGTTGTTGTATCTGCCCCTCTCTCATAAATTTCAACAAACCAAATTGGATAACTTCCTCTATCTGTCACTTATTAATAATCTCTCTTTTTAATAAATTAAATATTTAAAGTAGGATTACTATTTAAAAATTAGTTAATTTTTGTAGGATTTGAATTTTTTATAGGATTTGAATTGGGTATTTGCAAGAACTTTTTAACCCAGATGTATTGCTGAACATAATACATCGATTTATAATTCATGAAACCTTTTTAAGATGGATAATAAAATAGAACCTAACATCATTTAGATACTCACAAACTTTAATAAATATTTTTTTTCGAAGATTCCTAAAAAAATCAATGACAGTGGTATAGTTGTGGAAGAAAACAGGGTGATTATGAAAAATAAAGCAAAAAAGAAAAGGAGTAAATATTTATGATTAAGGAGCATAGTGGTGGTTGAGAGTGTGAAACAAAAAACTGAAAAAAAGAAGAGTTTAATTGGTATGCACTGACAGTGTAAAATAATTTTACACTGTCAACCAATAGAAATATATTAATCTGCCATGTCATACAGTTAATTTAAATTTTACAGTCTGATGTGGCGGAATGCATGAGGGTGATTGGTTGACAGTGTAAAATATTTTTACACTGTCAGTGTATACCAATTAAATTCAAAAAAGAAATAAAGAAAGAGAGAATTATTATGTGTGAGTAGTACATTATAACATATTGTAGAACTTTTTAATCCGATAGTTACTTTTTATGATTCACCATGAACCATTTGGGTGATGGTTCACCTTAGATGCAACCAGGGAATAAATATGTATTAAACTTATACGTAATATCATTTAGTTATATATATTAATTTTAAAACGAAAAACAACTTTGTTTAATCTTTTTAAGAATACGAGATACAAGTACTATAAGTCGTTATGTTAATAAATTAGAGGGACGAATGCAAAAGTTTGTATGGTACAACTGTAAAATTGATAAATATTTGTCATTGTTAATAATAATATTTTCCCGAAAATTTTAATCATATTAATTTCTTTAATTTTACTTTTGTTACATTTTATTATTTTATATAAAATTATTTGTTTTCTTTTACAAACACATATAGGAAGGATTGATTAAAAATAGTTGCGGTTGATTGGTGAAATATTGGGTGCAAAAATCCATACAATACAGAAAAAAACCACCTTTTATATATATAATTTAAATACTATGTTTTAGAAAATAAGATATAGCATAAAGATTTGATAATTAAAGTTGCATAAATGATGACATAAACAATCATTTGACATATTTCTTTGTGGAGATTGATAATTAATAATTAGAGAATCCAACAAAAACCACTTACAATTAACCAGACGCCTTAATTATATTTTATGATTTCCAATAGTAAAATAGAATGAAAATTTGACTAAACATGTTTTATTTTATTTTTTAAATATCAATATGCTATGTATTATAGCCTTTTTTTATTAATTTTTTTTATAAAAACAAAAATTCAATGTATTTGCAAATATTGTGTAATACATATACCAACCTTACATGATAAGAATAACTCACTACAATCCAATTTGAAAATTTTGAAATAATCATAGGTACAGTATTGTCATACCCTAATTTTTAACCCTAAGATCCCACTTATAATTTGCATCTTTACATAAACAAGATCACATTTGGTTCTTGTCCCCTCTTATCCTTTGGGGTTTTTCTTTTAAGATCACCAAGCACCATTTTGTGTGTATTCATCTTTATGTTTATATGCTCATGGTTTAACTAACCACTAATCAAAATGCAAAAAATATGTCTTGTTTCTTTAAGCGCACTGTGCAAGGTAGAGCATTTCATCAGGAGCACCATGCTTGGTTCCTCAACTAGGTTTTTGATCCCTCAAGTCAAAGTGTGAACATCCATTGACTCCGAAGGACTTATTTCTCAAGTTATGGCTGCTAATATCAAGGCCCATGTTCTCAAGCGTCATCCTATATCATTTTGAGCAAGAGTACCTCAAGGTTGTGTAGCTTGTTTCTCAATAAGTTATCTCAAGTCTTTGTCATTTAATCAAAAGACATTCAAGAACATCTTATATTGGGTTCATATGATCATCCATGTGCCTTGAAGTGCAAGAAAATCTCAAGTATACAAGTTGGTTCAAGAAGGTTTGACCAAAAAGTCAACATTTTCAAATCAAAGTTCCAAGGACTACAACTTCTTCAATTCTCCATATTTTTTAGTGCTTCTTTTTTCATATGACTATTTTCACCATCCTCCACAAGTTCTCTTTACATGACAAGAGCCAATTATGCTTAAAGGGCCATCAAAAGTTTGAAGACATTATAGGTCATTTGTGGAGTTAGTGAAATTTGACCTATTTTCAAGTGACTTTTTCTCAACTTTCAAGGATCACAACTTCTTCAATTTTTATCCTTTGAATCTGATTCTTTTTGCACAATATCATTTACAATGCCCTCTACAAGGTTGCTTCAATGATCAAGATCAAATTATGCTTGGAAGGCCTTGGAATTTATTAGAACATTATAGGTCATTTTCTGCCCCAAGGACTTAGAATTTTTCTAAGTATGATGACCAGTTTTTCATGCCAACTTCAACACATCATGAAATTCTGGCACAGATATCAGATGTCCTACACAGATGTTGAGACACCGGTATCCAACACAATGAACAAGTTAACAATAATAATAACAGTGCAGAAAGTAAAGAACATAGTGAAATGTTTACCTAGTTCGGATCAACAATCCTACTTTGGGGGCTACCAAGCCAGGGACGAAATCAATATACGATAGTATCAATTCACAGATCATACAGCAACCACACCCGGTTACAATCCGCTCACTTAATCACTACCATTCCTATGACTTCTACCTAAGACTCACCTAGGTATGAGGCCCTCCTCAAATCCCTCTTCAATCACAAACCGTGACTGGTTCCTTTCAACACAAGAAACAAAACGAAAGCCACACTTTCAAAACACACAATTCTCAATACTTCAAAGCTTATGAGAATTGACACACAAGAAACTCAATGCTTAAAAGCTTATGAGTAACTGACAGAACTTACAACACAAAACCAGTCCTTGTACTGTTATCAGAATGATACCAGTTAGGCTCACAAAAAACAATCAAAAACCCTAATAAAACACACGTAAGTTCCACACCTAAACTAGGTTTACACCACTCAATATATAGCATTAAATTTAGACTGGATTGGGCTTCAAAACACAGCAAAGAGACTGCATACAATTCTGCAATAAAAACTCCAAGAAAATAGGTCTTCAATCCAAAGTTTCCTATTATGTCTCCATATTTAGAAAATGTTGAAAATCCGAAAACCAACACACAAAAACTCAACCCAAAATACTTTGGATGCCATATAGGATAACTAAATATTCACAGAATATTCAGTAACAAATACCAACAACAGAATCTTCCTTTTAAACCAAAATCAGACGCGATGTCCTATGATCCAGGATGGGACATCTTTATCCGACATGTTTAATGCAGAATATTAGAACATCTTGTTTCAACATCTTGCTGCTAGAATAGTTTTAGCAAAATAAATTCCAACCACAAAATCAAAGAAATAACAGTCTCCCCCTTTGGCTTATTTTGGCTAAAACTACATACCAAACAATTTTGCAAAGATAACACAAGCAAAACAACAATATCAGAGACAGCAGCGAAAAACACACCATAACACCAACACAAAACACAGCATAGCAGCAAAAAATTCACACCCAAAAAACTCCCCCTTAACTGCAGCAACACAACGACATTCAACATTCTCCCCCTCAACTGCAGCAACATAACAACATTCAACATTCTCCCCCTCAACTGCAGCACCAGTACACCACAAGCACACTACTCCCCCTTTGTAGCCATAAATATGACAAAGGCAAGTAGAGCAGTTCAAAACAAAAACATAATATATCAAAAGATAATGTTCAGAAGGAGAGACAGAGATATAGTTATCCTAGGTGTTCAGTCAAAACAGCACCATCAACAACAAAACAAGCAAAAAAAACAACATCTTCTGCAGTTATTCTGCAACACCATCATCATCTTCATCTGACCCAGATTCCGCAATTTCTTCACCCTCTCCATCAGTCTCAGCATCAATATCACCACTCTCAGATACAGAGTCATCTGAGCCCTGTGCACTCTCTCTATCAGATCCACCAGAGGCATCACCTTCAACAGTTTCCTTGTTATCTTGGTTTTTACCAACTGTTCCAGCAGAAACATTCTTTTTCTCCATGAAAGTTTTAATTAATTGTTCAAGTTTGGACTTCCTAGCAGTGTCTTTTCTGATGGAATCTTCCAGTTCCTTGCACGTCTCTTGCAGCTGTGCAATGACTTCATCATCAAAGGTGGCATGACTGGAAGTTTGAGAAGATGTCCCAACAATGTCTGAAACATGTGCCCCACCAAGTAACTTGTAGTGTAGGGACATATGAGGTTTTCTTTTGAGAGCACTGTCACTCCCTAACAAAAGATTAGGAAACTGATCTAAAATAACACCACAGATCATGTATGGAAAGCAAATAGGCATCTTGACAGCAGTTGAACTTGCTTGTTTCAGGATTTGTTCAAAGATGTATGTCCCAAAATCAAAAGAGACCTTTTTCCCAATAGCATAAATGAACCTACCAAGTATGGAGGAAATAGTAGATGTATGATTGGTAGGTACCCAATTCACAACAGCAATCCTGTGGAGAATAGCATATTTAACACTCAGTTTTCCAGAGGACAATTTTTCTTCATTTGGCCAGTGTTTAATACAACCACCTGTAATCTCCTTACACACTTCATTGTCTGTGACCTCTAACTCAGGCTGAGGTTCTTCATACCTGCCCAGAAAGTTATTGATTACTTCAGGAGAAAAAGTGACGACTTTTCCTCTCACATACACTTTTCTGAAGTTGTTACTCCTGTTATCATCACAATCTTCAGGAATGTTCACAACAAATTCCTTGACTAATTTCTCATAGTAGGGTCCTATCTTGGACACAGTTCTCATCAACCCAGCAGCTGCAATAAGATCCATGATTTCTTTGTATTTATTGAAATCCTTACCCAACTCTCTCTCCAAGGCAATCCTCCTTTGATCCACAACTCTCCATCTATCTGCATTCCTCATAGAACCATCAGCATAGGTCTTTTTGCATGTAGAGTTTTTCACACCAATGATGTCTTGAACATCTGTTGCAGCCTCATATTCAGACTCACTGTGAGCAGTGACTTTTCTCTTCTTAGTTGGAACAACAACCTTACTCCATTGTTTAGGAGGCCCAGCTCGAACTTTTCCCTTGGTACTATCCACACCTCCAGACTTTCTATGCAATTTTGCAGACTTTGAACCTTCAATCATAACAGTTTTCTCTCTTCTTCTCTTAATTCTCCTTAACATCCCAGCAATGGGTTCCTCATCAGAAGTGAGATCATCAACATTAATAACTACATCGGCTTTCTTTTTACTCCTTCTTTTGTGACCCACATGAATGGGGACACCATCATCAGTCCTATCTGTAGGGCTGCCATTTGAATTGGCATTTCCTGTAAAGGATGTTGGAACATCAGACCCAACATCTGTATCAACTCCACTTAAAACCATGGCAACAAACTTCCTAAGTTCCTTATCTTTTCTGACTACATCAGCATCAGTAGGATTCTTGTTTATACCACATGATTCAGTAGCATTCTTCTTTTCAATCAAACCAGGCTTAGACCCTTTTTCAGACAAGTTTTTTCTAGGGCTTATTTGGTCTACATATAAACTAGTCATCGAGTGAACTTTCTTCCTAGAGGAAAAAGGTTTAGACTTCTTACCAGGAATATTGACATCCATTGAATGAGAAACTAGTCGTTTTCCTTTAGGATCAGCAGGTGCTACGTTCAAGGGAGCAATATCAAGCACAAGATCTGAGAGGTTGATCATTCGAAGTGGTTCATCATCTCCAACATTGGTCCGAGGAGATCCTGAGTTATCAGCAGAGCCATGCATGGATTCTGATTCATGATGTTGAGACATTTTCGATTGATCACAAGGCACAATATTGAGGATGTTAAGAGAAAACCCTAAAGCCCGTGAACTTTGGAGAGAAAGGGCAGGAGAAATTTTTGTAAAATATGTTTAATGTAGGTAGAGTGAGTTTGCCCGCCTATTTATATTTTTGAGAAGTGGGCCCAGAGAAGTGCGGCAGTCATAAACTTTGAACACCCGATTCGCCTCAAATGTGCATCCATCAAACTTTCCTTTTAAATTTTCCGCGCTGACATACTTGCTAAGTTTAATCTTATTATCACAGTTCACCATGCTAACATTTTGAGTTGCTTTAAAATTGATCAACACCTGTTTTAACTCAGTATTCTTTCCAATAGCTTTGTTGGTTTCCAAGCATATTGCAGTGCTCTCAGACCTCCACAAATAACAATTATCTGATGCTCTCTCGCCTCTCATGACAACCTTACCCTTCTCATTTGTTATCAGACATTCAGAATTGGTAAAGTTTACCCTGATACCCTGATCACATAGTTGACTTATGCTTATCAAGTTTGCATCTAAGTCTTCAACAAGTAATACCTCATCCAGGTTGGGTTGTCATGTACAGTCCAATTTTCCAACACCCATTACTCTCCCTTTTGATCCATTACCAAAGGTCACATAGTTAATAGAATGAGACTTAACATCTGACAAACATCCCTTGACACCAGTCATGTGCCTAGAACATCCACTATCAAAGTACCACTTTTCCCTTGTAGAGACTCTGAAAGACTTATGATCTATGTGTTCTTCCATAGTATTCTTGGGAGTCCACACCTTCTTTTCTCCAACCCAATCCTATTCCTTACTAGGCTGTAACCCAATTTTGGGGTAGCCATATAATCTGTAGCAGAAGGGTTTTATATGGCCAAACCTTCCACAATAGTGACATCTCCATCTTTGATTCTTTCTTCTTGTGAAATTCTTCTGATGTCTGTGAGCATGTTGCAACATGTTATTTGGCGTCTTCAATTCTTTCTTAGATTGAGCAGGTGTCACTTCAGGCCATTTTCCCTTGTCTATCTCACTTGAACTTTCAAACCCAAGACCACTAACATTTCCAACATCTCTCCCTGACTTCAGAATCTCATCAAGCACATCAGAGCTACTATTGAGCATTCTGACAGTCTTGATCACATTGTCCAATTTTGAATTAAGAACAACCACTTCACTTTTCAGATCAGAGATAATAGACAAATGCTCTACCTTTTCAGCTTTTAGATGAGCAATAACTCTCTTTTGTTCTTCTCTCTGCTGACATACTTCTTCACTTTTAATGCATAAATTCTTATAGGAAGCAACCAGCTCTTCAAAGGTAAGTTCTTCACTGACTGACTCTTCATCAGACTCACACACACCTGTTAATGTTGTAACCAGCTTTCCAGACTTCTCATCAGTTTCAGTTTCAGAGTCATCTTCTGACCATGAAACTGATAACCCCTTCTTTTGCCTCTTGAGATAAGTGGGACACTCAGATTTTATGTGCCAAAAACCTTCACACTCATGACACTGAGCTCCTTTCCCTTGGTTGAAATTATCTTCAGTTCTGGCATTTCTCCCAGCATTCTGGTTTTTGCTGATGTCGAATGGCTTGTCCCTAACATTTGATCTTGACTTCCAATCCATCCTTCTGAACACTTTGTTGAATTGTTTGCCAAGTAACACCAGGTCTTCTGAAAGGCCTCCATCTCTGTCCAGATTACTTTCATCTTCTGAGTCACCTGCCTCTGACACAAAAGCTATACTCTTCTTTTTTTCAGACTTTTCACTGATCCCCAATTCAAATGTTTGAAGTGATCCCACAAGTTCATCCACTTTTATCTTATCTATGTCCTGAGCTTCCTCTATAGCAGTCACTTTCATGTCAAATCTCTTAGGTAGAGATCTGAGGATTTTTCTGACCAGTTTGCTATCAGACATCTTTTCACCTGAAGCATTAGCTATCTCAATAATGTTCATGTGAAAGTCATGAATGCTCTCATCTTCCTTCATCTTTAAATTATCAAACTTGGTAGTGAGAATCTGAATTTTTGACATCTTCACCTTTGAAGTCCCTTCATGAGCAACCTTCAAGACCTGCCAAGCCTCTTTTGCAATGGTGCAGTGTTCAATCAACCTGAAGATATTTTTGTTAACACCATTAAACAATGCATTCATGGCTTTGGAATTTCCCAAGGACCCTTTGTAGTCTGCATCATCCCAGTCTTCCTCTTCCTTCACCACATCAGTAGGATTACCTTCTCCATCTCTAACCTTTAGGGGTTCCCATCCTTTGATAACAGCTTTCCATGCTTGATCATCCATGGATTTGATGAAAGCTATCATCCTTGGTTTCCAATAGTCATAGTTGGAACCATCAAGCAGAGGTGGTTTGTTCAAAAATCCTCCATCCTTGTCCATTGCACCAGAAAGTACCTTCCCTGAATCTCACCCAGAACCAAACAAGGGTGCAAGCTCTTGATGCCAATTGAAATTCTGGCACAGATATCAGATGTCCTACACAGATGTTGAGACATCGGTATCCAACACAATGAACAAGTTAACAATAATAATAACAGTGCAGAAAGTAAAGAACACAGTGAAATGTTTACCCAGTTCGGATCAACAATCCTACTATGGGGGCTACCAAGCCAGGGACGAAATCAATATACGATAGTATCAATTCACAGATCATACAACAACCACACCCGGTTATAATCCGCTCACTTAATCACTACCCTTCCTATGACTTCTACCTAAGACTCACCTAGGTATAAGGCCCTCCTCAAATCCCTCTTCAATCACAAACCGTGATTGGTTCCTTTCAACACAAGAAACAAAACGAAAGCCACACTTTCAAAACACATAATTCTCAATACTTCAAAGCTTATGAGAATTGACACACAAAAAACTCAATGCTTAAAAGCTTATGAGTAACTGACAGAACTTACAACACAAAACCAGTCCTTGTACTGTTATCAGAATGATACCAGTTAGGCTCACAAAAAACACTCAAAAACCCTAACAAAACACACGTAAGTTCCACACCTAAACTAGGTTTACACCAGTCAATATATAGCATTAAATCTGGACTGGATTGGGCTTCAAAATGCAGCAAAGAGACTGCACACAATTCTGCAATAAAAACTCCAAGAAAATAGGTCTTCAATCCAAAGTTTCCTATTATGTCTCCATATTTAAAAAATGTTGAAAATCCGAAAACCAACACATAAAAACTCAACCCAAAAACTTTGGATGCCACATAGGATAACTAAATATTCACAGAATATTCAGTAACAAATACCAACAACAGAATCTTCCTTTTAAACCAAAATCAGACGCGATGTCCTATGATCCAGGATGGGACATCTTTATCCGACATGTTTAATGCAGAATATTAGAACATCTTGTTTCAACATCTTGCTGCTAGAATAGTTTTAGAAAAATAAATGCCAACCACAAAATCAAAGAAATAACACATCATAACTTTATCCTCAGATGTCCAAATAAAATCTTTCTTGGCACATTGTAAACTAGGCCATGAGGACTACACAATGCAAGAAGAATGGTAGCAAAAAATCTCTTGAGTAGGATGCCCCATCAAGGTGAACATGGTAACTTGAAAATGAAGAAAGCTCCATGATCAGATTTTTGATTTTTTCTAATTCCAATTAGAGGCCAAATTAGAGTTCAATTTCGTGCCTAATCAAGTTTAGCAAGTATCGGAAGTTGTTTAACACTTGAAACACATGTTTTGATTGAGTTTTGGTGACTTGAGAGTCACACTTTTGGCATGATGAGGGTGTACACGAATTCTCCAATTCTTTGATCATTCCACCCCTCTCAGCATTTCATTCTCTTCATCTATAAATACAGGGTCTCTCTCCATTAATTTCCAAGCTTTTGAGAGCCATTGAACCCCTGCTTGAACTTCAAGTTTCTCTAGAATTTTCATCATTGGGTTTTTAATTCTAGCCATTTTTAATCCACTTTCTTTGTTCTAATACCTTCACCGGCCTCCTTTGAAGCTTTTGTATCAAGTCTCAAGCTCCTAGACCCTCTAAAGTTCTATGACCATATCAAGCTTCTTCATCCTCTGGCCACCATCTCAACAAGATAGTTAGAAGCTTCAATTTGCTTCAAATAAGTTACCAAGATGTAGTCCATCACTCTCTGATCCTTTCCCCTCAATCATCTTGCTTTGATTCTTATTGTTCGTCATTTAATTTTAAATTTCGTGAGTTGTTTGTTTCTGCGTATTTTGAAAAATTCATCGTGCCCACTTTCAATAAATGAAAGTGAAGCATATGGTTGAGGTCGTCCCAATGAGACGGTCAGATTGGCATAGGTCCCATGACCTGAGGTAACTGTTTGCCAAAGCTCCGGTGAGAGCTCACTGGAGAAGATGACCGGAGGCTTGGCCTGAGTTTCTGATTTAAAATGGATTTTGTGCGTTATTTTCTTTGAGGGTCACAATGCTCATTCCATCTGATCCCTTGGATGCACATACATTGGATTTTTCATTTAAATCTGATGGCTGATGATTTATTGGAACTGTTGCTTTTATTTCATTAAACTCTATGATGCGCTTTCTCTCTCTCTCTCTCTCTCTCTCTCTCTACCTCTCTCTCCTAACCCTTGGATCTGAATACTTTAATTAGTCCGACTCCATCCAAAACATCACATAACCTGTCTAGCCTTTCACCACCCCAGACAATACTTCCTGCAACCACTCTAACCTGCAAACACAACATCAAACTCATCTCCTTCAACCTCTAAAACTACCACTTCATAAACAACACCATAACCGGCAGAAACCTGCAAATCTTCCACACTCTCATTACGTGCTTCCACCATGTTATGAACTCAAAAAACTCGCTCTGTAACAGTGCACGCGGTATACCATTATTTCGTCTTTAACAACACAACAACAACAACTCGTCGCTGAAGAGCTTTCCTTTAAAACTTCCACAGAACAAACCTCACAATCCCACACTCTCAACAACATTACCATAATCGTAAGCCTCTCTCCTAGAAACTACTACCCTTCTTTTTTTCAACTAACAGAACGCGATATTAATTGTCTCGCCACAATCGCTTTATGTTACGGCCTTCACTTGAAACCGTGACCATCCACTGCTCAATTTTCCAACCATAACTACACTCCTCCGACCACCATCTTCATACAAAACCATCTACGTCGCCTTCTTGTGGAAGAGACATACCCAAGAAAATAACCATCCGCCGTTAACCACAGAAAAAAAACCAAAACCACCGTGGGTTTGCAATCCATCACAAGCCAGAAGAGAGCAGCGTGAAGAAACGCACGTGACAAGAGAGAAGGAGAAGGGAGACGCGGAACCGAAAGGTGGGTTTCCCGATGCCGTTATTTGTTCGTTTCTTCATGATTCGTTTGGATGATGAAGGAGGTTTCTCTCTTTTGTTTGTGTGTTTGAAACCAGACGGGTCACCTTGACCCAATACACTGGCCCAAGGTTTTTTCTCTGTTTTTCCTTTTTACCTTTCATTTTATCTTTTTTTTTATTATCTTTATTATTGATTTCAAATGGTTTTATAGAAAATGAAAATAAGAGTTTAAATTTTCATGCACAATTGTTATTCTGATTTTTTTTGTTCTAATTTCTTGTTTTTTTATCTAATCATTGGTTTTAACATATTGTTAATATATTAACTTCAGATTTATTCTATTAGGTTTAATGATTTTTAATTTTAACTTATATTTATTTGTTAATTAGTTAGTTGTTACTAAATATTGTTCCATTTAAATATTATTTTTCTTAGATTAAATTATTTCATTTGTTTTCAATTGAGAAAAAACTCAAAAAATATTTCCTTATGTCCTTAAATTGTAAGTCATGTTTAGAATGTAAATATGTAGTTTTATTTATTTATTTTGATTTTCACAAATTTTCTTGACCATTAACTTATTAATTTGTGACCTCTCTCCTGGATGATACTTGTAAATATTTCTTTGATGGAATTTTGTGAGTGACTTTCTTGTTTCTGTTATGATTTCGATGCCTACCTTGCCTGATATTCACTTATAGCTCTTGAATTTATATGATTGCCTGCTTGAGTCCAAGGGAAGGACTTGTGGTTGACTATGCAGTCATACATTGCATTCTGTCCATTTGTATCATTCACCTCTGTGCTTGATCCCTGTTTCTCGTTTAGACTGATTACCTTAGGATGTACATACTCAGATTCTTGACTTTAGTCAGATAACTCTTAGGTAGTTTCCCTTAGGATAGTTTTCCTTAGGATGTTAACTTAGACAACTTACAGTTAGTCTCCCTTTTTCTCCCATGAGATATTAGACATGAGTCATCCCTAGTTGAGATGTAATTCTCCTACCCCATGACATAGTTGAGAAAGATGTAGATTTATTTCTGCTTGAGAGAGGTATGTGGCATACTCGTCGATCCGATATCCGAGTCAGAGTCCTCTTAATGCGAAGCAAAGATCCATCTTCCGCATGTTTGTGGTGGTTCAGTTCAGTATTCTACTTAAGATGACAACCTGTCTCTTCTCCTGAAATAAACAAACATTACTTTTATCCGTAGTCCGAACTATGGACGCCTTGATTTCTCAAGTACTTCTTGAGAATACGTAGGCATAAGGTCAATCCTTGGCGAGCAACCTTTTCTTTTTTACCCCCTTTGTTTACCCTTATTGAGGGGAACTACGAATGCTCTGATTCCATTCCCGTCAGGATACGTAGGCACGAGATGCGATGTCTTGGCGAGCATACTTAGAAATAGCACATTAGGTCTTCGTTTCCCTTTTTACCCTTAGCAAACAGATAACAAATAACAAATAACACAATAAAACAAGAGGTTCCTGTAGAGTACTACAGATACTTAGGATACTAGCACCTTCCCTAGGTATAACCCTGTTCTACAGATTATAAACCCATAGTACACACCATTTGGGATGGGTAGACCATGGCTTCATGCTCGTGATCTTCAAACCTATGTCATTGCTTGTTGCATGTATATTTCTGAATATGTGAATATGTGTATACATGTCTTTGTGCATACGTTCATCCATCCACTCATGCATCGATGCACCATTTTTTTTCTCAACCTCTTCAAGGAACTTAGAGTTATTTTGCAAACATCATAGGTTTTACCATGATTTTGGAAGTTGTGCTCTATTTTGCCATCCTTCAACTTTTTTTAATGAAATGAGATTTTCATCCACTCAAAGTGTTATCCACTTTATGGTTTTTGCAAACATAACTTTTGAGCTCCTTGAAATGCCTATGCATTTGAACCACGTGCATCATGTAGCATTGCATCATTTGCATACATCTTTTCCCAACAAGCTTATTCGGACTTCTGTCCTTGTGTCAATTAACTGATTTCCTGGCATTTGTACTGAGCTCGATGTAGTTATTGAAAGAATAGGGAGGACAAAGAATGTTGATCCCATGTCAGGCTTTAGAGTGATGACTAAGCTGGTGTACGGTTTTCCTCCTGACAGCAATGTTCCACAAGTGGATGTTCCTACTCGATCTCAACCTGTGCAAGATAACCTGGTTGTTCAAGTTGATAAAAGAGATTCCCAGTTTCTGAGGTATATGCCAAATCCTCAGAATGCCCACCCTGTGACAAAGGTGAATGATCCTAGAGTTGTGGAAATCCAGGAAGGAGTTCGTGATCTTGAGGAATAATTGAAGATGATGAAAGGACTCAATGCATTTGGTCTTAAGGCTTATGACTTATGTCTAGTTCCGGGCGTGGTTATTCCACTAAAGTTTAAAATGCATGTCTTTGAAATATACAAGGGTGTTAGCTGTCCAATGTACCATTTGACGATGTTCTGTCAAAAGATGACCGCTTATATTGACAATGACAAGCTGATAATTCACTGCTTTCAAGAAAGTTTATGTGGGGCATCCTTGATGTGGTATATGAAACTAGAAAGGAGCCGTATTCAGTCATGGGAAGACCTAGCTGACGCTTTTGTAAAGAAATAAAATTACAATGTGGACATGGCTCCAGACAGTGATCAATTGATGAACATGAGTCAGAAGGACAATGAATCCTTCAGGGAATACGCACGACGGTGAAAAGAGTTGGCAGCCCAGGTCCACCCACCACTCCAAGAGAAAGAACTGACCAAGATGTTTCTAAGAACGCTGTCATACTCTTATTATGTCAGGATGGTAGGCATTGTGCCATTGGAGTTCTCTAAGATTGTGGAAGTCGGAGTAACCATCGAGAACGCATTCAAAAGTGGAAAAATCCAAGATGACTCGAATAGCCAAGCTGATGAAAAGAAACCTGTTAGTGATTCTCAGGAGGAAAGGAGTGTTGATGTTGATGCAATTTGGGACTCTCTTCAGATCTTGCAAACTCCAGTTCTGGTGCCTTATCACCAATATCAGTATGCAGCGCCTGTTCTGTGCCAGCAGCCACTACTTCGTGAACTTCCGTATCAGCAACAAAGGTGGGTTCCTCACGATCAACATCAAAATTGACAAGTTCAAAATCAGAATCAGAATCGGCTCCAGAATCAGCTGAGACCTCTGAATAGTCTAGAAGGAGAGACTCGCCAGTTTGATCCTATCCCAATGACTTACAGTTAATTGTGGTCTTATTTTGCCCAGAACTTGGTGATGACACCCAGAAAGACTAGAGCCATGAAATCTCGTCCTCCTTGGTACAATCCAAATACCAGTTGTGAGTTTCATGATGGGATAGTGGAGCATCCGATTGAAGAGTACAAGGTTTTCCATGAAAAGGTTCAAGAGATGATCGCCGATGAGGTGCTGACCTTCAAGGGAGGACGCCCAGTTATGAATGGAATGCCTTTATGCTGATGGATATGAAGACTCAAGAGAATCCTTTCCCAGACGGTGAAATCAAGAGGAGAGCTCATTCTCAAGATCATCAGGCTGTTTGTTTGCTTACTTGCATTTGTTGTTATTTCTTTGACTGTAAAAGCATGATTTGCATGTAAGAACTTGTTTGTTTTGAATGATTAATGCAATGAATTTGTTTGTCTTGAAGAAATCCATTCGTATTCACTCTTAAAATGATTTTTCTATTTTATAATGCCAATCTCACCCAATCTCTTGCCTAGTCACAGAATTGGAGGGAGGATGACGAAAATCGAAAACGCAAAACCTCTTGTCGTATGCTTTTAAATAGAACCCTACTGATGATGTAAGGCATTGTTTCAAATCCCCAAACATCAGAGATATAAGGGAGATAGACCCTCTTTAACCCCTTTGAGCCTAGAAGTAGGAGTTTCATTCTGTACAAAAAAGCCCTCAATTTTAACCTGGGACAGGGTAATTCTCAGTTAACTTAGTTGTGCGTTCATGCAAGACACCTTTCATATAAAGGTTGCACTCACAAACTTTCCTTCCTACACATCAAGCAAGTGTTGAAGATGTCTTTCAAGTTAAATGCCAATGATGTTTCACCGTAATCATTAAGCTGGTTAATCACTTTGCCTACTCAAAGAATGAGCTGAGTCCCTTTCAAGGCAAAAGCTAAGAAAAATGGGAAGCTCACGACCTTGCCTTATACAAAATGGTTTGTATGACAACCAGAAAGAGGAAATCTTTAAAACTTTCACCATGAAAGTCCTCAATGGCAAACAGTTTTGTAAGGAAGTAGTGATTTCCATTTCAAAAGTCCCTTGATGTTTGAACCATCATTATTATCATCAGTACAAATTCCAACCCGTGGGAACCTGAGTGCATAGTCTGAGTTGACTGAGCGTAGGACCGAAGGACATCACGAAGAAGGGGTAGGGTACAAATAAACTTTGAGCCTTTTATCCTTTGTTTGATAAACCGTGAACCAAGCCATGGTACAACCCTCGAAAGACCTAATTGAAGCAGGGTTTATTTCGAAAGCATACTCGATGAGATAACGTTTCCTGACTCCTATGAGCTATGCTCAATTTTGTGTTGGCTTTGTAAAATTAATTTATATCCTAACTAGTGATTCGGTCACAAGTTATTGCAATATCTTTTCAATAAAAACTTCAAGACTAACATGTGTGTTGCATTAGCAGTTTCAGAATTAACATTTTTCTGCTTGCTAACATTGCTTGATATCATACAAGCTTGCATACGAGCATTAGTGATGAGTGTAATCTCTCGAGACTTGAAACTCTGTTGAAGAATGGGCGAATCATTTCAAAAATGACCATATCCAGGGGCATGTTACCTGAAGACTTTGCAAAATAGGGGCAAGTTTTTTCTCAGTTATTGCTTTCACAGTATGACCATCCCCAATGGGCAAGTTTGAAGACTCAGTTATGTAAAATACAGTTAATCTGGGGCAATTACGTCGAGGTTCGATGAATCTCTCCAAGAGTTTCAAGACATTGGAACATTTTGGATGCCAAGTTTTCTGTAAAATCCTCTTGAGATGACTTCTTCTCATAAACCATGTAATCTGGGGCATTTGAGAATTAAAGATTTTATCCGTTTGCAACAACTGTTGTTCGAAATGGCGACTACCACGCAGTTCTTCAATGCAGAACATCTTTGTTCTCATAGCATTCTTCGCCCATGTCCCTAGTAAGTCTCTACTTTAATTGGTCATGACAATTCCCTAGTGAATCTCTACTTCAAGCAGTTATAACATGTCTGGTGCAAGGTTTCCCCTGTTGGTGACCTAAGAATCCCCTAGTGAATTTCCTTGGTTTCAACCTTTCCCAAGGGAAGTGAATGCTATTTCACTCCTCAGTGAATCTCTTACAACTTCAATCTTCCCCAGCAAGGTGGATGATTATTTCATCCCCATGGAGTCTCAACTCTGATAGCTGCAACATTGATTTGAGCTTCCCCAAAGAGATGGATATTTATTTTATCCCATGTGAAGCCTCAGTTATGGCATCTCCAACTTTCTTTCGGACTACTTCGGTTCATCGTGGATGTTGATTCCCCTATGAAGTCTCTCCAAACATGAGTTTGATCCTTCCCTAGTGGATCTTTCTCATCTCCAACAGAGTAGCAAGATTCATCTTGACGATCCCCTCAGTGAAGTCATGGTGTTCATCCCCAAGTGGAGTGCTCCCTTTTCCTAGAGAAATTTGAAGCCTTGAAGCAGGATTGTGGCCCCAGATGTGGCTTTCCGTTCATCCCTAGTGATGCTTCTATCTTACGAAGACTGACCAAGTATCCTTGTCGAGATGTTTATTTCATCTCCAGTTTACTTCTCCCATTTGTTTTGTCAGCATAAGCATAACATGACATACATTCATTCATATAGATATACATGACATCTATGCATTTTGCATTCTCTGATGTTTGTTTGTTCCTTCACTTTGGCCGCGTTTATCCCCAAGTGACTGTGTTTGTCTTCTCCCTCCAAGTAGAGTTGTCACCCCTAAGCAGAAAGAGCACATCCTTTCCAGTTTCCTCACTGAGTTTGATTCTAGTGGAAGATGGTTGTTTTAGTTTTCTTTTCCATTTCCGGATAAATATAAACCCTTGTTGAGTTCATTCCTTAATGAATAGAGTCTTGTTTGACCGTTTCTTTTCAGTTATTTTTTGGATTGAACTTTGGTCCCTGACAATCACAATTTTGAATCTCTCTAGGCTTTTGAACTTAGATCAAGCATGCATTTATTTTTCACTTTGTCTCCCCAGGAAGAATCTACTTGAAGATCACCATGGAAGACAAAAATCTTTCTCCACTAATTTATGCCCAGACAACAAGTGGCAGCTCTTTATTTGAGTAGTTTGTTTTGGTCTCAGGTGTTTTTATTTTGAATGGAAAATAACAGTATCCTTAAGACAATTTGTCTATCCCCAGCAAATTATCAAGATTATCAACTTGTTCTCCATTAAATGGCATCTCGCCGAAAATCCGTCAGAGATGTTCGTTGAAGACTTTGCAAGTATTTCTCCTTATTTGGGAATTCCTGTTACAAGGATTTTATTTGTTTCTGCAGTTTCAAACTACAACAATATTGCTCCTCAATGATGTTCTCCCCGTGAGTCCGCTATTCAATTTTCTCCCATCAAATGGCATCTCTCCGAGAAGTTTGGCGAAGATTCAGATGATATTTCTCTTTATGTGAAAAGACATATTTTGCAAGTCAATCGGCCCGTATCTCTTTTGAAGATCCCTGGTGAAACTTCCAAATCTCCAGTAAGTTATGGACTCCTACTGAAGTCGTAGACCTCCAGTGAGTTTCCAATCACATGTGAAAGATACTCTTCCATAAGTATTCACCATTCCAGGAAGAAACTGAGACCAGTCCGCGGTCCAAGACCCAGTACGAGGGGAGGTTTGTTTACCCTTTCTAAGTGAAAGACCTTAGTCAAAGAAGAAGCTGAGACCAGTCCGCGGTCCAAGACCCGGTACGAGGGGAGGTTTGTTTACCCTTTCTAAGTAAAAGACCTTAGTCAAAGAAGAAACTAAGACCAGTCTGCGGTCCAAGACCTGGTACGAGGGGAGGTTTGTTTACCCTTTCTAGTGAAAGACCTTAGTCAAAGAAGATACTGAGACCAGTCCGCGGTCCAATACCCGGTACAAGGGGAGGTTTGTTTACCCTTTCTAAGTGAAAAACCTTAGTCAAAGAAGAAACTGAGACCACTTCGTGGTCCAAGACCCGGTACGAAGGGAGGTTTTTTTACCCTTTCTAAGTGAAAGACCTTAGTCAAAGAAGAAACTGAGACCAGTCCGGGGTCCAAGACCCGGTACGAGGGAAGGTTTGATTACCTTTTCTTAGTGAAAGACCTTAGTCAAAAAAGAATTTGAGACCAGTCCGCGGTCCAAGACCCAGTACGAGAGGAGGTTTGTTTACCCTTTCTAAGTGAAAGACCTTAGTCAAAGAAGAAACTGAGACCAGTCCGCGGTCCAAGACCCGGTACGAGGGGAGGTTTGTTTACCCTTCTCAAGGAATACCTTGATTGAAGAAGAAGCTGAGACCAGTCTGTGGCTTGCGACACGAGGCGAGGGGAGGCTTATCATCTTTTTAAATAGATCATTGGATTATTTTGAAGTTGGCTCTATTTCATACTCTTTGGTTAATCTCCACAGTAGATTCTCTGACAAATTTAAAATTGAATTTTCACCAAACCTCGACAGCAGTTATATTCTTTTCATTTCCTGGAAAATCTCGACAGAAGGTATTTTATTTTAATTTCCTGGCAAGTCTCAGCAGAAGATTTCCAGTAGACCTCGGCAGAAGGTGTTTCAGTTGTAAATTCTCTGGATATTATCGGCAGTAGATCTCCAGCAGACTTTAGCAAAAGATGTTTTCATTCTTTCCAAGATCTTGGCAGTAGATTCTCTGGTTAACTTTGACACATCTTTAAACTTCAACAAATGGTTGTCTTCTTTTCAGATTCCCTGGTTAATCTCGGCAGCAGATTCCCCAGTGATTTTGACAGTTGACACTTTTTCAATAAAACCTTTGCAGAAGGTATTCCCAAGTGAGGTCTAAGTCTCGACAGTAGACTCCTCCGATTGATATCTCCTGAAATTCCCATAGTTGGCCTTGACATTAGGTTCTCCGAGTGGAAGTTGTTAAAGAATTTCATCACAAGTTCATCACCCTGTGTTTAAGATATCTTGTGATTGTTAGTTGGTATTCTCTTCCCCAGTGGAATTGAGTCTCGTCCCTAGTGGAGTTAGACCTTTTCCCCGTGGAATCTTGCTATGTTTGCTAGGTTGTTCCTCGTTGGTGTCATACCCCAAATTTTGACCACCAAGATTTCCCATCATTATGTAAATCATCACCACAATATGGATGAACCATCATGCCTCATCAGTCTCCCCAAAGAGGGGGTGAGCATTCACCCCAAACAAGAATTAGGGTTTCAAGCCCTCTTGGAGCACTTAGACAAAGGATCAATCAAGGAATGACATGATCTTCAACTTGTCTAACTTCTCAAACACCTATAAAGGATCAAGAGGACTCCCACATCAAGAATCAAGCACAAAGTTGTGTAACACCCCAAAATTTGCCATCCTATTTATACCATCAATAACTGGCATTTGTTTCGCACTCATCTGCATCTTCACTAAGTCATAACTGCATTAATCATACATTTACATGAGCTCCTTTGACATGGGATCGAAGCATTTTCTTACGATCTGAATCTTCCTATTGAAAGGTGATTTTATCAGTTTGTTGCATTCAAATGGAAGCAGGGCTTAGCTCCCAACATCATGTATATATTCTTGTCAAGTTCCATCAACCATCAAGTTTCTCAAGACTATCATGCTTATTTTCTCCAAGGTCTCTCAATATCATCAAGTGCCAGACTGATGTTGGCAATTTGAGCATGATGAATCAACAATTTTGAAGGGATACAATGTTCTTAAAAGACTTGCTGATGTAGTTGACAAATTTGATAGGAAAGCTCTAGAGCACCTGAGCAGAGAGTTCTACAGTGTAATTCCCCATGACTTTGGAAGTCGTGAGTTTGTAGTTGACACCCCTCAGAAGTTAAAACACAAATTGGAAATGGTCGAAGCTCTTGCTGAAATTGAGGTTGCCACCAAGCTATTGAAAGATGATGTCGAAATAGAGGGAGACCCCCTGTATGCTCATTATCGACGTCTTCACTGTGAACTAGTACTGGTTGATTTCGGTACTGATGAATTCTCCATGAAATTGTCCAAATATTTAGAACATCGGAAAAAGGCAAGGCTGATCGCTTCAGTAAGTTTTCTGATGCAAAGAATAGGATGCTTTTGTGGCATGGTTCTCAGCTCACAAACTGAACGTGGATTTTATCTCAAGGTTTGCGCATAGCTCCTCCAGAGGCACATGTAACTGGCTACATGTTTGGTAAGGCGCTTTGCTGACATGTTCTCAAAAAGTGCCAATTATTGTTACCCTACCCTTACTTCTGCAGATGGGAGGTTCCTTTTATGTGAGGTTGCTTTAGGTGAGATGGTCGAGCTTCTAACCGCTAAATATGACGCTGATAAGTATGTACAATGAATACATTGTTTATAATAATGAGCTTAGGAGGCACGATTTTAGAGGTGTTATGAATACTTCATCGAAAGAGAATGTGATAATTACTTGAAGCTGCTTCTTTATTTTACCAAGGAGATTATGTACAAAAAAATCTACTCTAAGCAATCAGTGAAGGCCAGAGATCTTGTGATTTATCATGAGTTTCTAGAACTACCCAACCTAACTGTGGATGTTAATAGAGGAATCACAGTTGGAATCGGTTTGCCATATTTTCAAAGAGTTAATATTACCTATTAGCTTAAATGCAAAAAAACTTTTGAAAAACAATTCATCAGCAGCTCATAACAGCTTATCAGAAAATTGAAAAAAAGAAAATAGCGGCAGCAGAATAGCAGTTTCAAACAGAAAAATTCTTTGAAAAGAAACATAATAAAAGTTACAATAGAGTTTCTTTCATTCACAACCAAACTCACATGACAGTTTCTATTTTTTACCCCTAACAATTCTATAACAATGCTTAACCCCTTCTAACATAACTTCCACATCAGTTTCAATTTCCTCTAACAAAACTACTCACAATTCAATTCAGTTAAAAACCTTTAACAGAACTCCTCAAACCAACTCTCCCTAACCATAACCACCTATCAAAGACACTAATAGAACCCAGAACTTCTAACTGTCATGATCCCCAAACCACTTCCATAACATATTTTTCCTAACATTCCTAATAGAGGACGATCAAGAAAACTCTCTCCCCCATTCTTCTTCCTTCGACCTTCATTGAATTTTCTTTCGAAACCTTCATCAATCTCTAACTCATCTTCAACCTTCATTCTTCGGCATCCAACCGCAAATTTACAACAGCAGAAAAAGATGTCTAATCCTCCCAGTTGCTCCAATTCAGAATTCAATCTTTCTCTTCATCAATGAACCTTCTACACCTATTCACTGAAAAGAGAGAAAAACCACAATGTAAGATACCAAACTCAATAATAGAAGCCGGGCGAGAAAATAGAAGAAGAAGATTCATAGTGAAAAAACAACTGCAAGGTTCTGTAGCAATCGCGATCGAACGCGAATCGCGCGCACAAAGAATTCAGAGCAGCATCACCTTCAACACTCTGCGATCTTCATCAACCTTCACTCCTCAACATAACCTCTGGGATTCAACTCCATTCCGATCTTCATCTTCGGCCACCTACGGAATCAAGAACAATTCGTAATTCCGCCAAGAAAATCTCATCAATTTGCACCTCACAAGTTCTGCAAAATCACGAAAACATCACCATTCAGCGCAAGTCAAAAGAATCAAAATACGCAACAACACGGATTTCAGACGCGAAGAAGAGTAGAGTAAGAGTTGAAACGGTTACATACCTGAATAAGCTTCTAATCCGTCGTAAGTTTTCCGATTCATCTTCTTGCCTCACTTGAACAATCGTTCGAGATGATGTTGATTTCGATTTTGCGCCCGCGCTTGTTGAGCGAATTTAGCTAGGTCGTGATTTGTGTAGAGCGATTGTAATCGAACGTGATTCTTGAGTCGATCGATCGGAAGATTTTGATCCCGCTCTTCGGTTGCGATTTTGAGAGAACTGTTTGCATATTCGGATTTAGGAGCTAATTTGAGTGGGCGTTAGTGCACAATGTTTTGTGTTTGGGGGTGATGGTTCACTGGAGAAGATGGCGGCGCCGCCCCCGTCCACCGTCTTCTCCGGCCAAGGTGCGAGTCCAACGATGTTGCATAGAGAGAGAGAGAGAGAGACATTTGTTGAGGGAGAGAAAGGTGATATGAGGAAGGAAGAAGAAGTGGCTTCTTATTCCCTCACCGTCTTAGTTCAATAGGAAGAGATATGGTTTGGAGGTAGCGGTTCACTCCAGCGGTGACACTTGTCACCGTCCGGTAGGACCATCTAGTTTATAATGCATGTTGTCCCAGGTTTCCTACCATGCGCCCCTTCGTCTACTACCCCTTGATGCGCCATCATCATCATTCATTACAATTGGAGGGTCCGGATTAGTCAAGAATGTTGACTGAGAGACTACCGTAGACCGCCAGAGCATCCATATTCCATGGGCCTATGCGTTTTACTAAATGCAACCCCTTCATTTGGGCCCAATAGAATATTAAACTAAGAAAGTGCTATGGTCACACCCCCTGCCTTCTCTTGCTTCATTTCTAATTTCTTTAAAAATACACTTATAAAAATCAATTTCTAAAAATAGTTTCTTGCCTCTGAAAATTCCAGGAAAATTCATGCTGACATTTGAGGATGTTAATTAATTTTAGATCATTTTTAATTGCACTTTTTATTTGATTTGGTAGTTTTTCCATAATTTTGATTAAGAGGTGTTCTTTTGGTCTTAACTTTTGCAATAGGCTTCATAGTTTTTTTTTCTCAACTAGTCTTGAGTGGAACATTGGTGTGCTACTGACCTATAGGATTAGGGACTCTTAGGACACTTTAAGTCACTTGTTTTCCCCTTATTGCTTCATGATTCGATGTTAGTTTAAGTTGTGGTTTGAGGGTGTAACTTCGGTTGCGTTTCCTTGTTATTACTAACTTGTTTGTTAAGTCGTGCAAGGTATTTCAGGAGAGCTTTCGATCATTAATCATTTGTTGGTTATCAGTTTGGTATTCCACTTTATTTGTGGGATACCACTTCACCTCCGATGTGATTTCTCTTTGTCTCTCATTCTTGAGACGTATATATGCATTTGTTGTGTTTTGCCTGGATTGCACTTTTATGCAGGTTACTTGTATGGTTGTGTCTGATACACACCACACGTTAGTTGTGATTTATTTTCACACTGACGATGTTTCGACGCTGATGCTTGTACCGGGTTCTGACTCACTTTTGTTTGCCTGATGATATCTTGCTCTCCGGGTTTCTTGTTCTGCTTGCGTTGCTATGGATTGTTATCCGTTCGGTATTATCCCTCATCCCTCTTTATATCCATCAAACTTTACCGCTTTCGAATGCCATGAGAAGTAGGAATAGAGATGCATGATTGGGAGTCCCTACTTTAGGCGGGCAATTTTGTTTACTGTTTTAAAGACCTTCAAATAGGCTCTGATTGTGTTTGTTTAATATTGTGCCTAAGACCTCCAAAGAGGCATCCCATTCCCGTATCCCCTTGTAAGACCTCCGAGAAGGCAATTGATGGAAGGTAGGGTTCGCAACCAACCCCTGTTATTCTAATTGAGTCGTTCTTAGCTCTCATTACATGATTAAAGCTTTGAACATCCCCAGCTCCTGTTATCGAGTCGATCAATTTGAAGGTGGGGTTCGTAAACGACCCCTGTTCATTGTCATTAGCTCACATCGACCGATGTTGACGCTTATGTGATCTCATTCACATTCTTTTTATTGATCTACTTTGATATGTGATATCATTGTATTGTTTATTTTAGCTTCTGCTTCCTCATTAGGATACCTATTCTAACTTGTCCAAGTTAGATAGGTTAGAAAACATAACATAGGACTAACCTTTGCATGACAACATTAGGATATAATTTCCTTTCTCATCCTCCATCATAGGACCACCAAATGCATGCTAATATTAGGGCTACAATTAGTCTTCCCCTTAGTTTTTTCTTTCAACTTTGAGTCTCTATTCTCTCTCTTAAAGAAAAACTAAAACACTGAATGAATAAAGATGTGCTTTGTGTGCCATGAGCCTTAAGTACATAGTATGCTTTGTTGCGCGAGGCGTGTGACTCGTTACGCAAAGTGTTCACTATGTCATAGACTTTAACACTTTGCATATCGCAAACAAAACAAAATCAAAAGACTTTATTCTAAAAGACAAAAACAAACAACCGTCTTCCTTCGGGATTCTGTTTTCATCATAAAGGATGTGTCATTTCCGTTCTACCGCAAATAGGTAAATGCGTAAGGCTCCCACGATGAGCGGCAACACCTAAACTGCTAGAACATGAATGTTGGCGTATTCCACTAAAAAACACAAACAAAGCAAAGTCATCTCTAGTGAGGTGAACTACGTCGTTCTGATTCTTCATTGGTTAATGGAGATACGTAGGCAGGAGATCGTGCGAGATCTCTGCGAGCACAACCCTATTTATCAACCCTTTTGTCTCCCTTAGCAACCGTAGTGAGCCGAACTACGATGATCTGATTCTCATTCCCGATGAGATACGTAGGCACAGGCGCGATGCCTAGCGAGCGCAATCCCGTAGTCCTGTGAACTACGTTGACTCTGACTTTCCCACTCCCGAGGGAATACGTAGGCCTAGGACGACGATGTCCTATCGAGTCACCTTTTCTTTCCTTTTCCTGTTTTCCTCGTTTCTTATTCCGTTCCAGTTTAGCGGTTGAGCTTCAGATAACCTACACCCTTTGATTGATAACAACAAGCGTGGATCCCATCGAGTACGATGGACGCGAGGGGGTGCTAATACCTTCCTCTCGTGTAACCGACTCCTGAACTCAGGCTATGGTTGCGATGACCACTCCTTTCCCTTTGTTGAGGTTTTCTTCGATCGTTTCCTTTCCCTGCGTTGGGATATATAACGTTCGGTGGCGACTCTTCTGTCTTTTTCGCTGGTTGATTTTCGCAGATGCGACAGCTGGCGACTCTGCTGGGGACCCTGGTTCCCTAAGCGAGTTAATCCTAGCGCTAGTTTGTTTTCGATTATAGGGTGTTTATTTGTTTTGCGTTACTCGCTTTATTTATGGCATTATTGCATGTTTATCGCTTTCATTGCATTTACTTGCTTTACGTTTACTGTTGCCATGTATTCTATATTGTGCTGGACTGTTGTTTTCTGTTTGTTGGGCAGGGTGATCTAAGAGATAAGCCCATTACACAGGCTTGAGTACACACATAGGACTATAGTGGAATGTAGTGTGGCCTACGTAGCGTCTTGGTACGTTTGGTTTACATGAAACCCATACCCAGACGAGGTTTTCTTGGGAGATGTTCTGATTTGCGCGTCTTGTGCATTTTGGGGTGTTAACCTAGAGAGATGTCGACTCTGGTGACCATTCTCGTGGACTCAGTTAAGGCACTCCTCCCGAGGGGCGATATTGGCAGACCAGAAATGGAAAACCCATTACGCTTCTCGATCCGAGGACCCGAAACTGAGAACGTTCTATAGGATGACCTTATTTTTGGGGGAATCAGTGGAAGACCTCTTTGTTTGGCGATAGTATTGTACCCATCAGGATGAATGTACTATTGCTTCTCAAATCGAGAATCTGAAACTGAGGATCCCGCATTTTAGTACCCACATGTGAGAATGGGCGGGCGTTTACAGGTCTGCAGGTAACCGAAACCTCCAACCTACCTGGTATTTTGGTCTTCTTATCAGTGTGTACTTATCAGCCTGGTATTATGGTATTATGATTATTCAGATATTATGGTATTCCGATTATTTCGACACTCTAACTACCCCAGTATTTTGATTAGGCCGGTATTCTGGTAATGTCGATATTTTGAATATCCCGACATTCTGATTATGCCTATATTCTGGCATTCTGGTATTATGATTATTCGAATATTATGGTATTCCGATTATTCCTGCACTCTGATTATTCCAGTATTCTAATTATGCCGATATTTTGGCATTATGGTATTCTGATTATGCCGATATGCTGGTCTTCTAGTATCCTGATTATTCGGATATTCTGGTATTCTGGTATTCTCTTCAGAGCAGACCTGTGTGAACTTATTCAGGCAGTAGTGCAGCAGTTATCCATAATTTTTGGGAGCCTTGATCCCATGTATCTGCATCCATACCATCATCCAGGCATACATGTTCTTTTATTTCCAAGGATCTTAGCTTTGGGTCTCATAGTCGAGCTGTCTATCTTTTCCTTGTGGTATTCTTGTGAAAAACTTGAACCAAAGCAGGAAGATTCCTTGGAAATAACCAAACATGGCATTTGCATACATCCATGCATACATGCATTCATAACATGTGCTCAGAGGCAGATTCTTCATTCTGATTTGGTTTTCTCTTCAGAATTGCCAACTTGAATTCTTCCCACTTCTCAACTTTCGACGATCAAAGTTCAATTATGGAACAGATCCGTGTAGAGTTGGTTGAGGTTAAAGTTCATATGGGGCATTTTATGGTAGACGTGCAGGCATTATCTCAAGGTCATAAACTATTGAGAGGGGAAGTCAATCAGATGAAGACTCGGGTGAGCCTGGTTATGAAAATCTTGAATGCGGTGTTAAGGAAGGAGAGCAACCATGTGCCCGTTTCCGTAACAAAAACTCTCACTCCTCCTATCTCTTTGGAATATCCTTCAAACCATGAAGCACTTTGTGGATCTCTTCCACAACCTTGCGGTTTCTGAAATTTCTTGTCAGCGGCTAGTTCCCATTCATCAAGTGAATTCAAGGGGTAACTCATGAATATCTTTCTCAACCTGTACTTCTAAGGGTTTCTTCCCAACAGCCGTTGTCTGTTCCAGGTAATGATAATTAGATGATCAATCAGAATCGGTATCATCCGAATGCTCATGTAGGTCATCAGAAGCATAGGAAACTAACAAGGGAGTTCGATACAGTTCATGTGCCTCATATCCAATTGTTTCCTCAATTGCTCGAGCTTTCATTGGGGGAAACCAAGCGATTAGTTTCGGTTATTTCTCCTTATCCTGTGGGGATTGATCTCGATGCCTACTGTGACAACCATTATGGGGAACCTGGTCATTTAATTGAAGATTGTAAGCCATTCAGAGACAATGGTAAAGACAAGGTCCAGAGTCTGATTGACTCCAAGACTATTGTGTTCACACCAGAAAAAGGTGGGAATCTGGCGCCAACCCAATAATAGAATGAACATCCAGACTGCTGACTACTGAAAGTCCCCGAGATCAACAAGTCCAGACGGAGCCAAGTCTCCTCAACAATGGAAATTTCCTGTTTCTTCACTGCATTTTCATTTGTATCTTGCTTGTTTGTTTAAACATTGTTTGCATGTAAGAACTTGTTCATTTTTAAATGACAATCATAATACAATGAACATGTTTTTCTTGAAGTAACCAGTCTGTGTTCATTCTTAAATGTTCATATGCATTCCAATACCAGTTTACTTGCTTAAACTCTTAGAGGGAGGATGACGATTTGAAAATGCAAAAATATCTGATCGTGTGCTTTTGAATAAGACCCTGTTGATGATGTACATGCATTTGTTTCAACCATCAAACACCGGAGATATAAGGGAGATAAACACTCATTAACCCCTTTAAGCCTCGAAGTAGGAGTTTCTCTTGAAAAAACCCTAATATGTAACCCAGGGGCAGGATAGTTGTCAGTTGGTTTGACCAAGCATTCGAATTTCAAAATGAGTGCACATCTAAGGATCATTACCTTTTTATTCCACCATCAAGAGGTCAAGAGATGTGAAACCACAATGGTTATCCATCAACAATCAAGGAGTGAGGCAGTCACAACCATTTTAAACAAGTCAGACAGAACGGTGTCACACGATTTGTTCAAAAAAAAGAAGAGAATAAAAAAAAGGAAAAAAGCCCGCTAAGTCGAAACTTGAAAACAAGCGACTTATGCAAAAGTTAGGGCATCCCGCTGGACTTCAAAATCTAAAGATTCAAAAGAATCAGTCCAGGCAAAAATTAGGGATCAAAAAGCAAAAGAATGAGAAAGTGAAAAACAAAAGGATTACAAAAGAAAATCCTCGAGCAAGAACAAAATCGTGTGACTACGAACAAAAGACAAAAACGGTGAATGTCACTCCAAAACCTCATTAGGTGTCAAACCATCAGTTGCATGGTTCCTTAAAGATCATAAAACCTTTTTGAGAGATGAGCGCTTGTGCCGAATTAGCTGAACGTAGGAATGGAGAACATCACGAAGAACGGGTGGGCACAAATAAACTTTGAGCCTTAAATCCTTTTTTCTGAAAACCGTGAACCAGGCCACTATACAACCCTCAAAAGTCCTAATTGAAACAAGGTTTATTTCGAGAACGTACTCCGATGAGATAGCGTTTCTGACTCCCATGAGTGATGCTAAAAGATCTTGTTGGTATTGCATGTGCATGCTTTCTTTCAATCAAAAAATCAATGTCGTATCCTAAGCAGTGATTCGTTCACATGGCTTTGTGACATCTTTTTAATAAAGACTTCAAGATTAACATGTGTGTTGCATTTAAATAATCATTTTCAGAATAAATATTTTCTGCTTGCATACATTTGTGTGACATCAAAGAAGCTTACATGATGAAAATCAGTCGAGGAGCTTAATTATGCCAAGTGGAGATGCCTGAGACTCCAGAGGACATGTTGCTGAAAGAATATGTGGGGCAAAGGCGTTCCCAGCCAGTTGTGTTGAGATGTAACCAATCCGGGGCAATTGCATCGAGAAATGTCTTCGCGGTTCAGCCAATCAGGGGCAACCACGTTGAGATCCGTTGAATTGCTCCAAAAGCAGTGTAATCATGGGCAGTCACGTCGAGAAATCTCTTCAAAGTTTAGCTAAACTGGGGGAAACCATGTTGAGATCCGTTGAATCTCTCCAAAAGCGTTTAATATAGGGCAATCATACCGATTTAGAAAAATCTCTCTAAGATCGGTTAGGGGCAAAGTTTCTTCAAGACTCGAGGTAGGCCACCTCAAGAGTACGAGAAGTTGTCCTTTCCAAAAGATGACTAGTCAAAAGCACCTCTCAAAGAGTTTGAAGACACTGGGGCATTTTGAATGCTACGTCTTCTGTAGAATCCTCTCGAGGCAAAATTCTTTCATAGACCTTGCAGTCTGGGGCAAATGGAGAATTAAATGAATCGTTGTTCACTCGTGACGATCAGTGGGCAGTTGGTCAACTCAGAAGCTTTTAACAGAGGTTATTTCCAGCATGAGGTATCTTTGATCTCTTCCCAACAGAGTATCTGAATATCCCTCTTCCTAGCAAGACATCAGGAAGTTTTATTTCCCCAATGGAGTCCATGGTCATGGCTCTCCCCAAGCAGAAGTGGGTCCCTCAACAGGAAAGTTCTTCCTTGAGGTTGTCATCCCCAGCAGTATAGAAGAATTCCTCACTCCCAGCTGTCGCTCCCGGGATTTTCATCTAAGTACAAACGCGAAAGTGACGCTGAAACAGAGTCGTCAGCAATGTGTATTTATCCCAAGAGAGGGAAAGGAAACACTGCGTAAACCTGAGGGAAAGGAAAAGCATGGTCTCGCGACCAAGAGAAACGGGTAAGGGAGTCGGTTACGCGAGGGGAAGCTATTAGCACCCCCTCGCGTCCATTATACTCGATGGGATCCACGCTTGCTGTTTCGATCAAAGGGTGTCGTCATCTGGAGCTCCACTGCTACTGGAAAGGAGAAGGAACGAGAACGGCGAATAACGGAGGAACGGGGAAGAAAAGATAAATAAGTGACTCGGTAGGACGTCCTCGGAGTCCTAAGCCTACATATTCCCTCGTGCAATGGGAAAGTCAGAGTCAACGTAGTTCAGAATACGGCTTGGGGAAGATTAAAAAGATTGTGCTCGGAGAGATCTCGTACGATCTCCTGCCTATGTATCTCGCTCGCACGCGAGAATCAGAGCAACGTAGTTCCCCTCACTAGGGATGGCTTCGCTTTGTTTGTGTTTTTTAATGGAAGACGCCAAGGTTCGCGTTCCAGCAGTTAGGTGTCGCAGCTCATTGTACGGAGTCTTAGGCCTTTACCTGTTTGCGGTAGAACGGAAGTGACACATACTTTATAAAGGGAGTGAAGGAGAGGAGAATGGAATTGTTGTTTGTTTTTGTCTTTTAAGAAGAAGCGTTTTGATTAGTTTTTGTGTTTATAACACATATTGCATTAAAGTCTATGACATAGGATCGAATGCCTCGCATATCGACCCAAGACGGGACGTACGCTAAATACTTAAAGAAAGTGAAAGAAGATCTTCCACTATCTTATTTCCCACATGCAAGGCTCATGTGCAATGCATGTTAATCCTTTATTAGATGTTTTTGCTTTTGTTTTGAGATGAGGAAGAAGAAACTCAAAGAGAAGAAAGGAAAAAGTCTAAGTGGGGGACTAGTTATGCTAATGTTCTCATGCATGGAAGTCCTATGGTTGTGTGGGGTATAAGAACCACCTAAGTCTAAAGGAGAAAGAGGGATAGCACTATCTAATGCTTATCCTACCTCACCTTAATAAAAAATTAAGGATGAGCTAGGATCCCTAAGGGATGTGAGAAAGTTCTACACAATCAAGCATTATATCATGTAATCCACAAAAGGAAAAGACAAAGAGAGGTAAGAGAGAGATGAAAGAAGGAATGAGCATGGATAAGCATCCACATGCCCATATGTCTTACCTCTGCCCCTACACAAAAGGTTAGCACAAAAATATCACAAATATGGAATACAAGTGCCACAAAGTAAAACAAACAAGACTAGTTACTTTAAGAATACAACTTAAGAAGAAAACAAAGCTTAAACAAAAAATAAATGAGTCCTAAGGGTTAAGGAACATTCAAAGTCAGTAGATATATGCTAAGGGATCCTACTAATGTAAACATGCCATATGAACTCAAACAAAAGCAAACTATGCACTAGACAATCATACAAATGCAAATGAAACATTAATAATGCAATATGAATGCAAATGAATCATGAATATGGATGAATGCACATGTAAGCATCAAAGTCAGAATTGAATGACATTTAAGGATGTATGGAGATGTCATTAAAATGTCATAAAGTTCATAAATGCACCTATGGATCAAGTAGAAAGAAGTGGAAGCAAACATCATTCAAGTTCCAACAATGAAGCATACTTGTAATGCAAGTAAGAAATAAAGATGAAAATTGAACAATCATGTAATATGAATGCAAGTCAGTAACTAATGACATTTGAAATGACATTTAGAGGTCAAGAATATGAGCACAAAGTCCACATAATTGTCATGTTGAAGCACATTGAAGATTAGGAGAAATTATGTTCAAGTTAGGTCAAACAAGTTCTCATGTGTTCATGAAGTTTGGAAAATGCAAGATGAAGTTAGAATTCATGGCATAAGGTCAAGAATGATTGCAAACAGAAGTGGAATCATGTTGGACGAGTGTGCAAGATCATGCAAGAGTTGATATACACATGTGATCAAAGAAGATCAAGTAAGAATGCACAATTACACAAGATACTTCAAGTCAAAACATGTACACATAAACCATACACAGATGCATCAAGAATGACTTATAACATGAGTAAAGTGACCTATAATATTCAAACAACATGTATCAAAAGGTCTCAATAGGTGTCAAGGATAGTGGCAAATAATCAATCATCAAACCCTAGCACAAGTCCTCTAGCATCCACACAAACACACATGCTTTCAAACAATCCAAAAAGTCATGCTTAGGTGATGAGGAAATTAAGAAAAGACAAGCGAATTAAGGTGCAATCAGAGGGAAAACATACTTCAAAAGGATGGCTTAAACTCATTACCAAACATGCACAAACATGCCTCATAATGTCATACAAAACACACAAACAATTGGCTCAAAGACCTCACTCAAAAGTCAACAAGAAATGACTAGAAAAATTCACAAAAAATGCATAGCATGACTCAACATATTATAAATGCATGCACCAATTATTAGGAATAAATTCAGTGCACAACTATGTCAAACAAAATCAAAATGAAGCATAGGTCATGATTTAATGCTCACACAAAAGAAATTAAATGGAAATTCATGAAAATATGGAAAAATATGATGAAATCAAAAATAAAAACAATCAAAAATTATTTAAATGTTTTTAGATACTTCATGAATTTTTGTGGAATTTTTGGATGCTCAAATGTATTTTTAAAAATTGAAAACCAAACAAATAGGAAGAAGAAAATAAAAATGAAAGGGAAATAGTCAGGGGGGTGCTACAATAGCAAAAAGCTAGTTCAAAAATAGCCTTGGGCTCAGAAGAGGGGGTGCGTATAGCAAAAATGCCAGTCCAATTACACGCTCTCAGATGAGGTGTATGTTGTGGACTTCAGTCAATCCATTGACTCAATCTCATCCCTTGGATGGAGTCAGCACATGATCATCAAGAAAGTACACACATCCAACAAACCACATTGCGTGCTCATGATAAGATATGATGATACAACCACATGTAAACACCAAATTTAAATTAATTCAGAAATTAGAAGCACGTTAGGGGAGTGTGATTCATTAATGTGCTTGCATGTTATCATCCCTTGGATCAAAAACATCTAACAACCACGACTTAAACTGGCACTACTAGAAAAATTATGAATAATGACGGAAATCAGAGACAGAAATATTTCCTTCTCAGTTAGAGACAAAATTAGAGATGGAAATGTGAAATTGGAGACGAAAATTAAATTAGGTTAAATAGTGACAACTTTAGAGACGGTTATTTCCGTCTTCAAATAATTCCGACTCTGAAATCCGTCTCCAAATAATTCCGACTCTGAAATCCGTCTCCAATTAAAAATTTGGATTCTATAAAAATAGTATATTGGTTGGAGATGAAATTGAGAGAAAAAATATTTTTCATATTTTAAATTATCCGTCTCTATATCCGTCTCTACTTTGTTAGCTAAATAAATAAAAAATAAAAAGTTAATAGAGACTGAACTGATTGGTGTCTGAGCTGGTCTGTCTCTATCTTCCATCTCTAAAAAAATAAAATAAAATAATATCTTTCACTTTGGCGCTCAAATTTTATAAAAACAACAAATTATTACGCTCAATTGTCTTTTTATTTCATTTCAATTTTTATTATTTTTTTAATCATTTATAAATGTATAAATTCTACATAACCCATAAAAACAAAAATATACTCTTCCTAACCCTAGTTTCGTTTAGAAAGGGGAAAGGCATAAACAAAACATACACAAGTCTCACGCAGCACCCTATTTTCTTTTCGGAAGAGGAAACGCAAATGGATTCTTCGATCTTTTGTTAAAGGTACTTTCCATGTCAATTTCTCTTCACAACTTTTGATTTCAGCCACAACTTTAGATTTAAGCGCTTTCCCTTTTAACGGTGTTTCAGTTCCAGATCTCTTCATTTCAATTCCAAATTTGTTCATATCAATTTCAAATCTCTTCTAATCTTCATCTTTAATCTCGACTAATTGCTTTTTAATTGTAATTTGTGGGTTTTTTGATGTCTCGTACTGTTCTCATACCGTTGCGTTGTTGTGTTAGGGATGACTATGGTGTTTTTTGGGTTTTTCATTGAACAGTCAAATTTTTTGAGTATTTGTTTAATTTTATTCGTTTTGGATCTGATCGAAGAACGATGCTTCCAATAATGTCCAAAAAAAATCAAAACGTGGAGGCTAACCTTGGCTTCGACAGCTTAGGTTGATTTTTCTTTTGTTTGTTAAAGTATTTACTTAATTTGGATGTAATTATTATTCCTCAACTAATGATGAAATGATATTGGACAGTTCTTTGAATTTTTTAGGCGCATAGAAGACGGAAGTGTTGTATGTGACTTGCTGGTAGTGAAATGCTTCTTTGCATTGTTCATTGGTAAGTTCCAATATCTCAGTTTTGGAAATTCAATTTGAATATTATGTTTTTATTTAATTTTAGTCTTTTATTGATTTTTTTACTATATATGGTGCTTTAGTTAGTTACAGGCTCCAACTTTTCTTTTTTAGTTAAATAGCTTTTGGTTTAAAATATTATTTCACGTTCCAACAATTGGTAGAATAGAAATCATAGAAGTGAAATTCACAATGTTATATACTGATGACTGATCTGTTTATATATTTAGTTTGACTGCCGAGAACGAGAATGACTCTGTCAAGTATATATTTAGTTTGATTTCTAGTTGATAGATCATTCATTGGAGTACATTTTATTCGGATAACCATGTCTAAATGTTGTCATTGTTTAATTTGGTGTCAATAAATTCGTTGTGGTATTACTACTAATGACCTCTAATTATTTTATACTGTTATATCCAAATTGCTATGGTGTTGAAGACGATATATACAACACCTGGTTTATGGGGTATTTTTCCAAGCATTTGTGTAGCAATTCAAACAGGGATCGAATTACGACAGGAGGATCGAATTGCGACAGGGATCAAACACCTGGTTTCTGGTGGTTTCTAGATATACAACACCATACTTGTTGAAGTTTAACCTACTGCATGAAGTACTCACAAGGATCGAATTGCGACAGGAGGATACATGGCTAAATCCTTCAAAATGGATTAGAATCAGATGTCAAAGGATCTGCATCCAAGGATTTTGTGATGTTTGAAGAGATTCTATAGGAATGATAGTTGTTTGATGAAGCAACAAAGGTTAGTTAGTACATACATACAATGATAGGATTCATAAACTTATTTAGTTAAACAAGCTTATTGCATTGTTAATATCTTCCTAGTAGCATAGAGTTAATGGCAACAGGTTTTGTATGTAAATAAAATGTTATAAAACTATTATGCATCAAGATGATTCGTGGTTGAAAATCTTTTGAGATTAATGGACAAGTTATTTGTCATGAGGTTAAAGCAACATAAATTCAAATATATTGGATATCTTGTGGCCCCTTGTTGAAAAGCACAATGAATTCATGATCTGTAGACATAATTGTATTTTATAATTAACAAACTTGTTATTATGATGATGCTGGAAAATGAAAGAACGTAGTAGTATAAATTGAATGGAACTCATAAAGTGTGGTTAAGCAACAAATAAAGAGAAACCAAAACACATCAGTGTTGAAATTATGATGTC
This sequence comes from Lathyrus tuberosus, assembly GCA_022829125.1. NCBI lineage: Eukaryota > Viridiplantae > Streptophyta > Magnoliopsida > Fabales > Fabaceae > Lathyrus > Lathyrus tuberosus. The sequence goes on from JALAZF010000661.1 coordinate 48,480, forward strand.
ATATAACTTGGATCACCTTGAAGTTTGTTTATGTGGATTTATAAGAATAAGTGCATGTGATTACAATTTACTGAAAGTAACCCAGTTTACTTGTAATTTTATAGCAGTGTTGAATTGGTTGGAATTATGGATATGTTCATGATAAGTGAAATAATGATAATTTTGTGTATGATTTATGTTCACTAATCAAGTATGTATATATATGCAGTGTCATGCTCTGAAGGTTTTTCAAAGGAACAAATCAATATTGATTCTCGATAGAGGAAGTTTGTGGTAAATCTCATTCTCTTTTTCCAAAGTTATAGACTAACTTTATGTTTACTTGCATATTTATAACTTCTTTTTGTATAGCTCAATCTCTTCTAAGATTGTTTGTTGTTCGTTTCTTGTTTATTATTTTTCTTGAATATTAGTGATTGGAATAATTGGTGCACAGCAAATGGAAACTCCACTCAGCAAAGAAAATGGCATAATGGAAAAAGAGTGTTTTGTCTTCTGTTGTAAAACATCTTTGAAAAACTTAAATTGCAATGTTGTAGAGGCATATACAAATGGTGATATTGACGTATAAATCTATATTTTTTTAATCAATTTTTGTGATTTTTATGTGTTTGAACAACTTTAAAGTTTGTGTTCATATAATGCAATGTTAATGTTTATAATGTATGATGGTTCCTTGAAATGTGAACATCATAAACACAGCATGACTAAAAAAAATAGATTTGGAAAAACACAATGCTACTAGATACTAGGCAATAATAAAAATTAATAATAAATTTAGAGACAGAATTAAAAATTCCACTCTGCTGTCTCTACAGAGACGAAATTGATAATTACTCTTCTGTCTCTACAGAGACGGATTTGATCATTTTTTATTCTTATTTTGGAGACGGAATTTGTATTATAGTCACGAATAATATCCGTCTCTATTTAGAGACGAATGTGCAAATCTGTCTCTAAAGAGTTTGTGACCAACTATTCACTGACTAATGCGTGTTCGTCTCTATTTTCGTCTCTAAAATAATTAGAGACGAAATTTTAATCAATTAGTGACGAAATATGTTTGTCTCTGATTACAACTTTTCTAGTAGTGTGGACTCAGGCTAGGGTTTATGTGAGTTCATCAACTCAGGTGGCCAGAGAAGACTCCGTCCGGTCTTCTTCTCCGGCGATCCTCCGCCGTGGACAAAAGTTTCAGGTGACCAGAAACACACAAACCTTATATCTAAATGTTCCTCTCAACTAGTAGATCATGAATCTAGCATCAAAAAATCACAAACAACACACATACAGAGAGGATCGAAGCCAACAAGTTTGCCCTAAGATTTTCAACTAAGCACCTAAGGTGCCTATCAACTAGCCAGAGGTCACATTGCTCCTACTGAGCTTCAATCATGCAAAAACAAGTGAAATTAGCATAAAATGCAAGAGAAAAGATTGAAACAAAACCTGTGTTGTTGATGAAACTTTGAGCACTAGAAAACCAGAGGTGAGATTCCTTTTGCTTGAGCTTCAAATCAGGCAAATAAAGGCTATGGAAGATCTTGTTGTGCTTGCAAATCCAGTTGAAAAAGATGAAGAAAATTGAAGTGTGATGCTAAACCAGATCAAAATCTATTCCATTGATGCTTGTTGATGAAGAATGGAGGAGAAAATTGCAAAGAGAATGAGTAAATCTTTGAGAGAAAGAGAGAAAAGATTGAGAGAAAGAAGGTGAAAATTTCAGAGAAGTGTGTAGAATGAAGTGTCCTTCCTTAATTCTGTTAGAGGGAGCCTTATATACCTTGAGTTAACTGTTAACCACCTTGGTTAACAGTTAAAACTCTGATTAGGGTGAGTGAGTCAAGTTAGTTAGACACGAGTTGTGTGGTTTTTGTTTAAGTGTGGAGAGATCATGGAGTGTTATGGTGGTGGTGAAGTGAATGTAAGGTGATGATGAAGGGTATTGAGCAACATGGCTTGCTCTGCAAGTTTTTTTCTTCTTTCTTTTGTGTTTGAATATATATAGTAACAAGTACATGGTCATGCAGTGTGTGTAAGGGACATGTTTAACTTGTTAGGGTAATGTTATGTATGAAGGGATGATGTATGTGAATCATGCGCATGTAAAAGTAAGAAAAGAATAATGTCTGTCTTGGTTTGGTTTGCTTGGTAATGAAGAAAAGCAGCCATCATGAGGTGAACTTTGGATGAAGGAATCTCCATAACCATAGGGTGAAATGGTGAGTTTAATGGCTCTTTGGAAAGAAAACATGGAGTAGAGCAAGGTTTATGTTCAAGACAATTACAAATAGAACCTCTAAGATGTCTAAAAATGATCAAGAAGATGGGTATGCATAACTGGTGTAGCAGGTCAGCCTGACCTGGCCTGACTAGCTCATGCGCTTGTGAAAATATCAATGAGAGGTTACCCATTTTGAGCCACCATATCTCTCAAAGGAATGACCAAATGAAAAAATGTCCAACACCAAAGTTGAAGGGGATATGGAAATGAACAAAAGTCATGTTGAACTCTTTTCCATTTGGATTATCTATCATTGAGAAATTTGACCATGAACTTAGGCACAACATGTACACCAAGTGTTTGTGGAAATTATGGCGCATTGGCTGGTCATGACTTGCCATTTTGCCTTGATTTCTCTTCACTTTGATCCATCATATCTCTCTTAATTTTGATCCAATGGGGATGTTCTTGGTATGGTTTTGAAGCTTAAAATGTGAAATTTTGACAGGCCTCCCTAAATTTTCAATTTGGTGCTGGGAAAATGGAGAAAGAATGCTCTGAAGTTGACCTTTCACCTTGCCAAAACTTGCCATAAATAGAAACACTAGTTTCTATTTTTGGCAACTTTATACATTTCTTGATTTTTGATGAATCTCTTATTATTTCTTGATCAAATCTTCGCCAATGATCATATTTAACATGAGGAACTTGAATTTGACCTCAAAAAGTCAAGAGTTGACTTTTTCCTCTACACAGTTGATTTTTCCCCAATTCTCCTGATTCTCAATCAATTGATCAATTGAAACCCTTCCAAATCAAATTGATGGACAATTCTTCATCCTTAGACCCTTGAGGACATGTAGAATACCATAGAATCAAGTCTTGCCCAAAAAATAAGAAATAAACAGATTTTATGGCAAACCCTAATTTTGAACCCTCAGTCTAGGAGAAATCAGCACATCCTCCAAATCCAAATTCCTCTGAGTATGATGTGTATCCTCTCTAACAAAGATGAGATATGCCATTTGGAAATGATAAAAGCTCAAAGATCTTTCCCATTGGGGTGTTATACTTCAGAATTCCAAAACCCTAGTTTGCACTGGTTAGGAGAATGTGACTTCCTTCAATCTTCTGTTGAATTTTCATCTTGTGATACCTTGGGGACTCAAATGAGATGAATTGAGATATGAGGAGCCCTTGTGACTTTTTTTTGGAGAAGTTTGATTTTTATCCTTTGACTTTGAACTGTCCATACCTTGGGACCACTGATCCCATGCCTTGCAACCAATGATGTGTGTGATTTTAGTATGACCTATTATGAAATGCAAATGAATGAAACATAAGCCAATTATTGGAGAGAGATAAGAGGGCAAGTTTTGAGGTATTACACCAGCAATGTACAATGATGGAATGTTCCCAAGCAGTTTTGAAAATGGTGGAAAGTCAGAGTATTCTCCTCCTCTAGCATATCAGATCAGTGATGTTGCCTGCAATTAAAGTCCAATGGTTATTCACAATTCAGACCCATCGGTTGTTCAGAGGTTATCCCCCAGCAGAAGTTAGGTTTGATTTCAGTCCCCTAGCAAGTGCTTCTTTCCTCAACAGAAGTTAGGGTTGATTTCAATCCCCTAGCAAGTGCTTCTTTCCTCAGCAGGAGTTTTGGTTGATTTCAGTCCCCTAGCAAGTGTTTCTTTCCCCAGCAGGAGTTTTGGTTGATTTCAGCCCCCTAGCAAGTGTCTCTTCCCTTAGCAAGAAATATGATTGATCTCAGTCCCTCAGCAGGTATTTCCTTCCTCAACAAGAGTTCGCCTGATCTCAACTCCCTAGCAGCCAGGCCAGAAGGTTGTCATTTCCCCAGCGGAGTTCTATGGTTATAGTTCTTCCCTAAGCAGATTGGCTCAGATGATACCTCCCCAGCAAGGTCATTATTCTGTACAATAATCCTCAGCAAGTTTGGCAGTTCAGAGCCCAGATTGTGTCAAGGTTCTCCCCAGCTAAGTTGATATTTTACTCGCGGGCTGTCAAAAGATCAGATTGGTGGTTATTTCCTTAGCAATTGCTATTGTTATCCCCAGCGGAGTTGACTTTATATCCTCAGCATTTATTTTGCTGAGGGGCCTCCTTGAATTTTGCATATATTAATCATTGCATCCTCAAAACGCGTAGCATTTCCTTTTGAAATGGAGCATTACACCATGAAAATTCAAACATATGCATACGAAGTATAAGGCAGTTTTGGGACCTTGTGCGAGAGCCCAAAATTATTTCTCTTCGATTAGAGTGAAGAACCCCAGAAAGAATGCCTCGTTTATTCCCCAAAAGTTATTTTGATACCCGGGTTTCACCTCATTTCCCCTCACCAGAGTCTCATCTTTCGGTTTGTAGATCTGTTGATCCTACACCTTAAACCGTAGACTTATTTAAGGAACCATTCCAGATAGGTTTCTTGTGGCCGTTCCTGACAGGCACCTTTATAAGTTTTGAACCTTAGTCATTCCCGATAGACGTTTAGGTTAAAACTTCTTTAAGGAACCATTCCAGATAGGTTTCTTGTGGCCGTTCCCGACAGGAACCTTTATAAGTTTTGAACCTCAGTCATTCCTGATAGACGTTTAGGTTAAAACTTCTTTAAGGAACCATTCCAAATAGGTTTCTTGTGGCCATTCCCGACAGGAACCTTTATAAGTTTTGAACCTTAGTCATTCCCGATAGACGTTTAGGTTAAAACTTCTTTTAGGAACCATTCCAGATAGGTTTCTTGTAGCCGTTCTCGACAGGCATCCTTTAAGTTTTAAACTTTAGCCGTTCCCGACAGGCATCCTTTAAGTTTTAAACTTTAGCCGTTTCCGACAGGCATCCTTTGAGTTCTAAACTCTAGCCGTTCCGGCAGGCGTCCTTCAAGTTTTGAACTTTAGCCGTTCCCGACAGGCATTTTTTAAACCTAGTCGTTCCCGACAGGCCCGCTTTTGCCGTTCCCGACAGGCATACCATAGGTTTTAAACTTTAGCCGTTCCCGACAGGCGACCTTGGAGTTTTAAACCTAGCCGTTCCCAACATCCCCGCTTTTGCCGTTCCCGACAGGCATACCATAGGTTTTAAACTTTAGCCGTTCCCGACAGGCGACCTTGGAGTTTTAAACCTAGCTGTTCCCGACAGGCCCGTTTTGCCGTTCCCGACAGGCATACCATAGGTTTTAAACTTTAGCCGTTCCCGACAGGCGACCTTTGAGTTTTAAACCTAGCCGTTCCCGACAGGTCTGCTTTTGCCGTTCCCGACAGGCATACAATAGGTTTTAAACTTTAGCCGTTCTCGATAGGCGACCTTGGAGTTTTAAACCTAGCCGTTCCCGACAGGCATACAATAAGTTTTAAACTTTAGCCGTTCCCGACAGGCGACCTTGGAGTTTTAAACCTATCCGTTCCCGACAGGCCCGCTTTTGCCGTTCCCGACAGGCATACAATTGGTTTTAAACTTTAGCCGTTCCCGACAGGCGTCTTTTGGGTTTCAATTTTAGTAGGTTCCGAACTCTTTTCCACAAATATCTTTTCCCACAACTGCTGTGTTTGTCATATATCCATTCTTTTTACCCACAGAGTGCAAATTTTCTGGTTATTTTTGTATTCAATCCCTATGTACCTTGAATTTCTGACAGCCGCTGCTCTCATCCATTCAGGTCCACAGTTGATTGAATAGGGGCAGCTGTAACACCCCAAAATTTGCCCTCCTATTTATACCATCAATAACTGGCTTTCGTTTCGCACTCATCTGCATCTTCACTAAGTCATAACTACATTAATCATACATTTGCATGAGCTCCTTTGACATGGGATCGAAGCATTTTCTTACGATCTGAATCTTCCTATTCAAAGGTGATTTTATCAGTTTGTTGCATTCAAATTGAAGCAGGGCTTAGCTCCCAACATCATGTATATATTCTTGTCAAGGTCCATCAACCATCAAGTTTCTTAAGAGTATCAAGCTTATTTTCTCCAAGGTCTCTCAATATCATCAAGTGCCAGACTGATGTTGGCAATTTGAGCATGATGAATCAACAATTTTGAAGGGATATAATGTTCTTAAAAGACTTGCTGATGTAGTTGACAAATTTGATAGGAAAGCTCTAGAGCAATTGGGCAGAGAGTTCTACAGTGTAATTCACCATGACTTTGGAAGGCGTGAGTTTGTAGTTGACACTCCTCAGAAGTTAAAACGCAAATTGGAAATGGTCGAAGCTTTTGCTGAAATAGAGGTTGCCACCAAGCTATTGAAAGATGATGTCGAAATAGAGGGAGACCCCCTGTATGCTCATTATCGACGTCTTCACTGTGAACTACTACTAGTTGATTTCGGTACTGATGAATTCTCCATGAAATTGTCTAAATATTTAGAACATCGGAAAAAGGCGAGGCTGATCTCTTCAGTAAGTTTTCTGATGCAAAGAATATGATGCTTATGTGGAATGGTTCCCGGCTCACAAACTGAACTTGGATTTTATCTCAAGTTTGCGCATAGCTGTAGCGAGCGGTTTTTGGATGTGGTTGCGAAGCACTACCGCTCTTTGAATTACCATTGGATTACTTGTGAAATTCTAGGCCAGATGCATATAAATTTTGTCCCCAACCATTAAGAAATGAGAAAGTTATGGACCTTCCTGTTTCTTGGCAAAACTTGCCTTGCCTTGCCTTGGCCAGGCCTAGAAAACAAGGCATGCCTCGTATATTTGTGGTTTCACTTCAAGCAATGGATGTATCACCACCCTAGTGGTAAGGCGCGCGCCCTATAACCTTGAGGTCGTGGGTTCAAACCCCACCCATGCCATTTTGTGTTTTTTCACATTTTTGCTATTTTTTCCAATATTTTCATGTTTTATTAATTAATTGGAAAATTAATAACTCTTTCAATTTTTATTATTTTTGATTGGTTCTTTTTGCAAAAAATCACAAAAATGTTGAAATATTTTATTCCACAAAAAAATTAAGTTTATATTATTTATTTAATATAATTAGTATATTTGTGAATAAATTCCTTTTTAATGTTTTTAAACATTTTAAAAGTGAATATTTACTTTGAAAATCAAAACCAAGTGAGTTTTAATTCATCTTGTGATTAATCCCTCATTTCTAAAACCTTAAACAAAAATCACAAATGGTTTATTTAAACTTATTTGGTATTTTATTTGATTTTCTATAAATATTTACTTTTAAAGAATAACAAATTAGGGTTTCTTTGATTTTCACCCTCATCAAACAATTTCAAACAATTTTGGGCCTCTAATAGAGTGTAAGACTCAATCCTTTGTAAATACAAACCTATTTTTGGGTCTCACTTATTGTATAAGTCACGTTGTATTTCAAAAAGTTCGACGCGATCATCGTCTGTTGAAAAACAAACCCTGGGCCTCTCCTCGAGCTATAAGACCCATTCTAAATCATTGGGCCTCTATTAGAGTGTAAGACCCAACCCCTTTGAAAACCCAACCATTTTGGACCTCAATGCATCGTATAAGACCCAGCGCGTTTTCAAAAATCTCGACGCGATCGCCATTTTCAAACAAATGACCCTGGGCCTCTCCTTGAGCTGTAAGCCCCACCACTTGTACAAAAATAAATCACTTGGGCCTCTTGAGAGAGTGTAAGACCCATCCCCTTGTACATAAAGCTTCTTGGGCCTCAGTCACTTGTATAAGTCCCTCTGTACAAAAGGACAGTGCGATCACTGATAAACCTTGGGCCTCTCCTTGAGCTGTAAGCCCCAACATCTTTTCAAAATACTTTCTCCTTTAAATTTTGAATATACTGTTGTTTTCAATTTTTCTTTGTTGAGCAACTAACCAAACAGCATGGAAGCTCTATAACCGAGTAAGTGTTTATATTCTTTCTTTATCCGCTTTCATATACATATAACTATATTGTGGGGCTGTTTCACTGTAAGTCTTCTTTCATAAACTCATATCAACTGTGTAATACTAGTATAGATATTTAGAGTTTCCCCGGCAACTACGTCTAGCACTAAGCCCTGTTGGTCACTCTTAAATACAGTCAAAAGTAGATCCCTATAGGATTACCAGATACAGTCTTCCCTCCTCTTGGGGTTAAACAATATGGAGACGTGAAAGGCAGCATTCTCGGTGAACCCTTTCTCAGACTGTCACCCTTAGAAATCGTCAAAGAAACTCTACTCCCCAGAGATGATCTTTTCTCCGTGAATGGCATCTCTTGAGTTTCTTCCAAATTCTCGGACTTTCCTGGCTTGATCTATTCTCTGTGAATAACCTGTCTTGAATTTCTCGGGGTTTGGGGACCTACAGGCTTCCTAAAAGCATCCCGGCCTCCTCTTGGGCACTGTACAAGGACCCTACGGCTTCTTAGAAGTATTCACAGCATCCTCTTAGGCTTCGTATAAGGATTCTTCCTTCGAGAAGAGAGTCTCCTCTTGGGCTTCGTACAAATTGTCCCTCGGCTTCTTAAAATTTTCCAGCCTCCTCTCGGGCTTCGTACAAATTGTCCTGACGACCTTCTAAAGGTATAGGAACAGAAATTAGTCATCTTAATAGAACAGACTTTAAAGAGTCTAGATATTTCTACCGTGAACATACTACTACTGTTTCTTTAAGCGTAGTACAAAAGATAAAACTCTAGACCTGGACAGTCTAATCTCCTTGAGTCTCAAAGGCATTCTCAAGTAGGGAAAAACACCAGTAGACTCTGACAGTCTCCAATACCCTCTGGATTCCACATTTCCTTAAAGAACAGGAAATATCCCTGATCCTCTGATCGATTCCAAAGCATAGCCTTACCTTTAATCAGTCTCTTTATAAGAACTGATTTTCTCTTTTAACCAACCTACTGGACCTGTCACTCAACTGAAACAGCACTCCTTTTAGCCTCCCTCTCGGGCTTCGTACGTGCCACAAAAAGGCTCTCTTGTTGAGTCAAACATTATTAACCTGTATCTCGGGCTTCGTACGAGATACAAAACACTCTCTTGTTGAGTATAAAAGACTCTCTTGTTGAGTCAACCTTTAGCCTCTGTCTTGAGCTTCGTACAAGACACATCTAAAAGCACTCTCCTGTTGAGTCAACTCCTTTTAACCTCCCTCTCGGGCTTCGTACGAGACACAAAATCATCCTCTTGTTGGGTCAATAGCCTCCTCTTAGGCTTTGTATAAGAAAAACCCCAGTTGAGTCAATTAACCTTTTAGCATCAAAACCGTGTCTCGTTCACAGGATACAAACATCAACAACTCCTTTCATCTAATTGCTGTAAGCGGCAAGCCTCTTGATTATTTACATCCATGCCACGGTACCTCTTTTAGCATGAGAAATTCCTAAGGAAAGATGACATTGCTCTACACTGAGTTAAAGTCTTATCCTTCAGGTTAAAAATCCCCTATAAAGGAAATTATGGCATTGCTGGATTCGCATATCCCAGTTAAAGTAATTCTCCTTTATAGTCAGTCACCCAACAGTTGTGACAAACAGACCCCCTTTAGAGATGAAAAATTATCTCTAAAGACAACACCTTTTTAGCTTCACATCTTGGGCTTTGAACATGATATAAACCACCTTTGGCTTCACGTCTTGGGCTTTGAACAAGACACCAAAACACCATTTCCTCCCATAGAATAGGAGGAACTATGATCGCTTTGATTTCCCTGTTTCGGTAAACGGGAATACGTAGGCATAAGATTGAAAGAAAAATCTTAAAGAGCACACTAATCCAAAACCCAAATCCCGTACCTTCACATATCAAACGAAAAGCATCAGTCTTAAACCTCCCACCAATCGCCCGGGCACTATTTTAACAAAATAACCTAAGAGAGACCCACAATCTTTCTAGCATCTGTAAACCAACAGTCATCTGTTCAAACTCAGTTTGCAAGCAGGGTTAATTGGAGACATCTATTTCCCTTCCTTCATCAGCTTCAATAGGATAAAAAATGAATTGAGCTGTAGTACCTCAAAGCGATAGTGCTTCGCAACCACGTCCTAAAATTCGCGCTACAGAAAAAATGGCGACTTCACTGGGGACCATGAGATCTTGTTCTCTTCCCATCTCTTAGGTAGAAACCTTAAAAAAATGCCACAAAAAAGTGGCGCCCACCATGGGGCCCTTTCTTTTCTTTCTTTCTTTGGGGATTTCACTGGGATAGGACTTTTTTGACTTCACTAGGATCTTATGTCAAAACCTTTAAAGTTGGGAAGGTACCACAGAATGGCGACTCCGCCGGGGAGCCATTTTTTTCAGGAACATAGGATTCATAGCTCTTTAAAGTCTAGGACTTTAGGACAAATATATATACTATTTTTCCTAATTGATATCTGTGTTTATTTTTCTGCTAATGGGAATGCGTGTGATGTCGCATGTGGAAAGATTGAGTATACACCTAGGAAAAACCTCTTTTAGTAGTGCGGAAACTATTGGAAATGGTTATCACGCGATACTATCCTCTTCTGATGGTTCTTCGAAAAACATCACCTAGCACGATTCCCGGCCCGCTGGTGTTTTCTCGACAAGAACTGATGATTTTGAGAGACAGGTACAAAAATCACTAGTATAAACCTTTGGGGGGGGGGGGGGGTAGAGCCTTGACTTCATGACACCGACCCTTTGACCCCATGTTTTTTCTATGTTTTTGTGTGCTGCATTCATGCATTCATCTAAAAAACATTACATCAAAGAAAAACTTCTCTTCTAGTCTCTCTTTTTCAAATTAAACTAAGACAATGATTACAAATGTCAGAGAAAAAGATTGCGCTCATGGACGTCGGTAGAAGGAGAACTCATAAGTATACCTTCAGGGTTCCAAAACTAGAAGATTTGAGAGGATTAGCGAGGATGATCACTAACCCTGAAGCTTTCAGAGCCAAGTACGGAGGTCTGCTACGTCTGTTAAGAGTCCATATGATTGAAGGAATCATGGAGGCACTCATTCAGTTTTACGATCCGGTCTATCACTGTTTCACATTCCCGGATTACCAGCTCGCACCAACGCTGGAGGAGTATTCTCACCTAACCGATCTACACATTACTGATCGAGCTCCATTTTCTGGACTGGAAGAAATTCCAAAGGATCAGACCATTGCAAGAGCAATCTATTTGGATGAGTCAGAAATCAAGACTCACATAACCACCAAGGGTGGGTTCCCAGGTTTGCCAGCCCCGTTCCTGACAAAGAAGGCTCTGTACTTTGCTAGTATAGGGAACATGACTGCTTTTGAAAGCATCTTTGTCTTACTCACTTACGAGTTATTTATGTTTCCCAACATTAATAGCTTCGACGATATCAACGCCATTAAGGTATTTCTCATTGGAAACCCTGTGCCAACTTTGCTCGCGGACGCGTATCATTCTGTACACTTAGGAAATTTGTACAACGGAGGGATGATCACATGCTGTGTACCCCTGCTATACAAATGGTTTATCTCCCATTTACCCAAGTCAGTTGCGTTTTGGGATCATAAGAGTGCCTTGCGTTGGTCGCAGAAAATCATGTCTCTTACCAACTTTGATATAGATTAGTACAATAGGATTTATGACGGGATCAGGATCATTGACCATTGTGGAAACTTCCCCAACGTAACCCTTATAGGAACTAAGGGAGGAATCAACTACCATCCAGTATTGGTTCGTCGTCAATTTGGATACCCGATGAGGCATGTCCCGCGTAATGCTCATCTGGAGGGCCTTTTCCTCAAGGAAGGAGAAAATGACAGGGCACTAAAGATGGAAATAGTGCACACTTGGAAACATGTTCATAAGAAAGGACGAGAGTCTCTAGGAAAACCGGACTGTGTCTCGGTGGAGCCTTATCTCCACTGGGTACAAACTAGAGCTCTCTAGTTAAAGATGCCTTATCCTCGTCACAGAGTTATTCCGCCGAGGGAATTTGTCATGTACTTCATGACTGAAATGGAAAAACTTCAGGTTACTCTCAACAAAGTTCAACAGGAGAGGAGGTCTTGGAAGAACAAGTACCGCATTCTCAATGTAGAGTGTACCAAAATACAGCTACTGCTAACAGAAAAGGATGCTCTGATCGAGATTTTAGAGCAACATACTGTGGATAATCAGGATGACCAAAGGAATTTGCTCGTTCCTTTCACTTGGCAAAGGAATGACAACCCGACAACGACCCAAGAGCCCCGGTCCAAGAAAAGAAAAGTACCAGAATCAGCACTCGGTTTCTCCCCAGAAAGGACTCGGGACCCCTTAGCTTAGGTTTCTGTTTCCGCACCTTGTATTCTACTGTATTTCTATTTTCGCAATCCTTTGAATTCAATAAAACGGGGTTTCCCCACTGTTTGATATTTGCAATCTAATTGTCGAAGTTTATTTTGATTAAACAAAAAAAAATAATCAATATAATCATTGCATTCATCATTCTCACGCCACGTATTCTTCTTACCTACGAATCTCACATTTGTGTCTCGATTTTAGAGTCAAACTGTCTCATTCGTACAATACTCGGGCCAATAGTCAGAAAAAGATGGATGATCTCGAGGAAGAGAACAGAGAGTTGAGAGAAGAGATCGACGCTCTGAGAGAGGATATGAGAAAGCTTCATAACAACATGCAAGCCATGGCAGAAGCTCAGCTACAAAGGATTGTGATCTCGGAGATCACCTCAATGCCCATAGTGGAGAAGTCCGATCCTAGGTACAAAATGCCAAAAGATCGTCCCTGGGGCATGCCACTTAACTATATCCCGGAAGGATATGTTCCAACGATCAATGAGGATCAGGGAACCGCAGCAGGAACCGCTGGGCCTGAAGGTTACAAACCTCGGGAAAGAAAAGATGCCAGGGGCATGACGACAACTCCTGAAGGTTATAAACTTCGGGAGGCACCGAGAGTCTCGGCCATAATGACTATACCACCGCCCGTGGTACACACTGTCTCGGAAGGACATATTCCACAGATACCTTCTGGTGGAAACGACAACATGTTCGAAAGAATGAATGAGTTCCAGGAACAGTTCCTGGGAATGCAGAAAGAACTGCAGGCCCTTCGCGGTCAGGATTTATTTGGAAAGGACGCCGCGGACCTCTGGTTGGTCCCTAATGTGAAAGTCCCGCATAAATTCCAGGTGCCCGACTTTGAAAAGTACAAGGGTAACTCTTTCCCTCAGAGTCACTTGGTGATGTACGCTCGGCGAATGTCAGCTCAGACAGAGAATCAGGATTTACTAATTCACTACTTTCAGGAAAGTTTAACCAGTGCCGCCCTAAAATGGTACATGGGTTTAAACCGTGCTACGATTAGCACTTTCAGAGATCTTGGCACTGCCTTTGTCCAACAGTATAAATACAATCTGGACATGGCACCCGACAGAGATAAACTCAGATCAATGTCACAAAAGGACAAAGAAACCTTTAAGGAATACGCTCAGAGATGGCGTGAAATTACCGCTTAAATCTGTCCACCTATTGAGGAAAAAGAGATGACAATGATCTTGTTAAAGACCTTAAGCTCATTTTATTATGACAGAATGGTTGCCAGTGCGCCCAGTGACTTCACCGAGTAGTCGGTATGGGAGTTCGTCTTGAGGAAGCCGTCCTAGAAGGACGTCTAGTCAAAGACACTAGATCATCAAGTAGTACAAAGCGATACGGTAGTGCTCTCCCTAAGAAAAAGGGAAAGATATTTGGAATATCTCTCTCGGAAAGCAAAGGCGACGTTATCAGCCAGTAGCGACTGTGACTCCTGCTATCAATCCTGTGCCTATTTCTACGTATCAACCTCAGGTTGCGTAGAGCCAACCTAATCAGCAAAGGACTCAACAACCTCTTCAGCAGGCTCGTCCTCCATACAATAACAACCGTACAATGCGACTGCCAGGATTTGATCCTATACCCATATTGTACGCAGAACTATTTCCGTTACTACTAGCTAAGGGGCATGTCTAGACTAAGTCCCCTCTTATAGTACCGGAATATCCGCCTTTTTGGTTTAAGGTGGATCAGACTTGCCCTTACCATCAAGAAGGACCAGAGCATAACATAGAGAACTGTCTCAATTTCAAATCCGACGTGCAAAAGCTTGTTAGGAGCGGGGTCTTATCTTTTAAGGATACAAATCCTAATGTTCTCACAAACCCGCTGCCTCAACACGAGAAAACTACGGTCAATTTGGTAGAGGGAGAGACTAACGACGTCTATCAGATTCATGATGTACTCTTGTTAAGGACAAATCTGGTCAAGATGCATTTTAGACAGAGTGGATATGGCCATGTGCCACCTCATAACTATCACCAGTGTGATATCTGCTCTAAAAGCAATCGAGGATGTTCTGTGGTGCAATCAGCTCTACAGGAACAGATGGATCTCGGATGGATCCAAGAGCACCGAGTTCGTGGAGTTAACATGGTTTACACGAGTTCTAACATCATTCAGAACCACGACATCCGTGCAATGAATGTTAACTTGGTGGCGATGCACTCCAGGCAAAGCCAGTATCATAATCTGCCACGACACGATTACAATTCCTGTCTGACTTGCTCGGTAAACAAACAGGGATGCTCTTTTGTACAAGAGACCCTCCAGCGTCAGATGGATCTTGGATGGATCCAGGACTACCATGATAGGAATCCCTATCAGATCAACATGATTCAAATCTTCGATATTTTCTTGATGAATACCAGCCTGGTGGAGTTACATGCTAAACAGGTCTGGCTCGGGTTCCTGGTATCACATGATTATCAGAGCTGTAGGGCGGGTTGCGAAAATGATCAAGGCTGTGCCCTTGTCCAGGAAACCCTTCAGCACTTTTTGAACCACTGGTGGCTTCCAATCTATATGGATGAAGACACCCAACAAATTATTATTACCAACGGGAACCCTACTCGGCATCAAATTCGGGACGTTCGATATGTGGAAACTGACCTAGTGAGGTTACATTGTATTCAAAGCGGGCGTGGCCAAGTGCCACCACACAACTATGAACGTTGTAGAGTCTGTTCGAAAAGTAACCAAGGATGTTACCTTGTGCGAGCAGCTCTTCAGGGTCAGGTGTATCGTAGAGAGATTCGCCCATATCCGGGTTCCGGACCAATCAACTGGGCGCCGGACTACCTCGCTGATCAAATTGAGGACGTTGTCGTAATCTCTGGTCATTAGAAGGCTAGGGATATTTGTGCCATCATCCCTCTACTTGACGAATCGAGAGTTCCTAACCAGGAATAGATCGAAATTGCTTACGATGGTCGGAAAAATCAGAAGGCTCCCATAGTCATCTATCTACCGGGACCATTATCGTATGAATCAACTAAGGTTATCCCTTATAAATACGGTGCAACAACAGTCGAGAATGGAAAGGAAATTCCATTACCCTCCGTTGTAAATATTGCAGACACCAGTCGAGTAACACGGAGTGGTCGAATCTTCAACCGAGGAGTTAGAGAACTTCACAAAGAGAAGGAACCTTAGACTGAAGTTCCCAATCCACCGGTCGGTCAATCCAGTAATCCCGACCTTTCAAAAGACAACGATGAGATGCTGAAGCTCATCCAAAGGAGTGAATACAACATTGTTGATCAGCTGTTACAAACTCCTTCAAAGATCTCGGTGTTGTAACTTTTACTCTGTTCAGAAGCGCACAGGGAGGCTCTACAGAAAGTCTTGGAGCAAGCCTTTGTAGAACATGATGTAACAATCAGACAGTTCAATAACATTGTCTCTAACATCATTTCCTGTAATAACTTGGGATTTAGTGATGAGGAATTGCCTGAAGAGGGTCGCCGTCATAACATGGCACTCAATATCACGGTCAGCTGCCAGGGCGATGCTTTAGCCAGCGTACTGGTAGACATAGGGTCAGCCCTGAATGTTATGCTGAAGTCCACTTTGATGCAATTATCCTTCAAAGGACCCCCGATGAGAACCAGTGAGGTCGTCGTCAAAGCATTTGACGGGTCCAGAAAAACGGTTATCGGCGAAGTCGACCTTCCCATAACTATTGGTCCTCACACTTTCTAAGTCGCTTTCCAGGTCATGGACATCCGGGCAATGTACAGTTGTTTATTAGGAAGACCTTGGATACATTAGGCTGGGGCGGTCAACTCGACCCTCCACCAAAAGTTAAAGTTCGTCCAGAACAACCAGCTCGTCACAGTCTGTGGAGAACAAGCTTTGCTCGTGAGTAACTTATCATCGTCTACTGGTGTAGAACCCGAGGAGGTTATTGGAACTCAGTTCCAAACACTGTCGGTGAGCAAAGACAATCAATCCGAAGAGGGAACTTCAATTTCCTCATACAAATATGCTATCAAAGCAGTTGAGAGTACCAATACAACAGGATGGGGACAGCCAGTCATTCCTACTAACAATAAAACAAAGAAGGGTCTTGGTTTTTCTGTAACCTGTACCCAGACAGCGACTACCAGCAATGAAAGTCTTCATCCCATTCAAGATTTCTTCCACAGTGCAGGTTTCCTTCACCCAGTGCCTCAAGAAGTGCATACCATCAATAAAGATGATTCCTTTGATATGGAGGAAGAATGGGAGTCCTATCTTAACAAGGACGGTTATATGTCTCAGGACGAAACGCATACTCCCTTTTGCTTTCCTACACAGAGTCCGAGATTTATACCCAGGTCAGATGTCGAAATGATATACGGAGATTGTGATCCGGAAGGATGCCGTTCTCCACCAAACTCATTAGAGGAGGACACTCTGATGAAGGACAACTTTGACCACAACTATTATGGCCCGATGGATGGCCTGCCAATGTGGCAGCCGTATCCAGGAGACTTGGGGCAAGGAAATCAGCCAAACAATGAAAATCAGCTGAGCATCTTTAAAAAGAATACCTGCGTCCCCACCATGTCATGGGATCAACACTCAGGTCATTCAGAAAACGTCCAGTACGACGATGAATTTGCAACGTTTGCAAGACTTTAATTCATCAACTATGCTTTTCTAGAGGTCAACGTCATCGAGAAGGATGACTTATCTAGTTCCGAAGAAGTGTGGGACACCTTGGGACAACCAAGTAGGAAATACGACTATAGGGTCAAGTACACTGCTCCTGAAAGCTCTCGTATCAGGCTCGAAGACATCCAGCCAACTGGATGGGGAGATCTACCTGAGAGCACAAATGCTATGGAAAATGCAACAGAGGAATCCTCCTACGACAACGCTTCCTGGGAGACAGATTCCAATGATCCTGCTCCACCAGAAATCTGCGTTATTTATGAAGACAAATCAAGGAAGGTGCCAGACTTTGTGATTCACCGAGGAGTTCGCCGCCAATGGGTTGCTGTCGATGTTCCGAAGACTGTTCATAAGTCAAAGTAATTGCCGTCTTTAACCTTTCACCCTGCCCAGGTGAAACAGATGTTTTGATAGGGCTCACTTTCTGTAAATTTCCCTCTTTGCTTGGCCAAAGCGAAAGAGTTTTGTTTTATAGGGTTTTAGTTTCAAGAATCGACTTGTTCATTAATAAAATAACATCGTTCTGTAATTTCCACATTAATTGCTGTTTTCTCTTTTTGCTTTTCCTAGAAAATAGTAATCCTAAAAAATAACTCACTAATAAAAACAAGCAGTTTTTCAAAAATAATACCATGCACACACTCTTGCATTCTCTCTATCTCTTCTAAACACAAATCATACCGTCATGTAGATTGCTTGTTTTAAACCCCATTGAAACATACGATCCGATGCCTTCTCCCAACTTTGAATTCCCGGTATTTGAGGCTGAAGAAGAAGATGACGAAGAAATTCCAGAAGAGATCTCCCGATTACTCAGACAGGAGGAAAGGTCCATTGAACCTCATAAAGAGCCGTTAGAAACGGTAAATTTAGGTTCGGAAAGAGAGAGAAAAGAAATCAGGATTGGGGCACTGCTCAGTCCAACTGCCAGAGAGGGTTTGGTAAAGCTCCTCAAAGAATTCCCCGATGTATTTGCTTGGTCCTATCAGGATATGCCAGGGTTGGATAACAGCATCGTGGAACATCATCTACCGTTAAGATCGGAATGTCCGCCAGTTAAACAAAGTTTGAGAAGGACTCACCCAGACATGGCCATCAAAATCAAAGAGGAGGTACAGAAACAGATTGACACGGGTTTCCTCGCCTCGTCAGAATATCCTCAATGGTTAGCCAACATCGTACCCGTTCCAAAAAAGGACAGAAAAGTCAGAATGTGTGTGGATTACAGAGATCTAAACAAGGCTAGTCCAAAGGACGACTTCCTTTACCACACATTGACATGCTAGTAAACAGTACATCAAAGTTCAAAGTTTTCTTCTTCATGGATGGATTCTCGGGCTATAACCAGATCAAAATGGCGCCGAAAGACATGGAGAAAACTTCGTTCATTACCCCTTGGGGTACCTTTTGTTACAAGGTAATTCCGTTTGGTTTGAAGAACGCCGGGGAAACCTATCAAAGGGCCATGACTACTCTTTTTCATGACATGATACACAAGAACTTGAGGTATATGTCGATGATATGATTGTCAAATCTAAGACAGAAGAGGAGCATGTGACCCATCCTTCAAAGCTATTCGAGCAGTTGAGAAAGTACAAACTCCACTTGAATCCCAACAAATGCACCTTCGGTGTCCGTTCAGGGAAACTCTTAGGGTTCATCGTCAGCCAGAAAGGAATTGAGGTTGATCCTGACAAGGTCAAGGCCATTCGAGAAATGCCTTCTCCAAAAACTGAAAAACAAGTCAGAGGATTCCTGGGACGTTTGAACTACATCTCCAGATTCATATTCCTCATGACCGTGACCTGCGCGCCGATTTTCAAGTTACTCAAAAAGAATCAGGACTGCGTTTGGACAGAAGACTGCCAAACCGCCTTCGACAGTATTAAGAAATACCCGTTGAACCCTCCGATTTTATCACCTCTAGTGGAAGGAAGACCACTGATTATCTACCACACAGTCCTAGAGGACTCAATGGGATGTGTACTTGGCCAACAAGACGAAACAAAAAGAAAAGAGTCTGCCATCTACTATTTGAGCAAGAAATTCACCGACTGTGAGACTCGGTACACTATGCTTGAGAAAACTTGCTGCGCTTTGGCTTGCGCAGCCAAACGTCTTCGCCAGTACATGATTCATCACGCTACTTGGTTGATCTCCGAAATGGATCCAATCAAGTATGTATTTGAAAAACTTGCTCTCACGGGAAGGATTACCCATTGGCAGATGTTGTTATCAGAATATGACATAGAGTACCACACTCAGAAAGCCGTTAAAGGAAGTGTTTTAGCCGATCATTTGGCTCATCAACCGATTGACGATCAGGAATCATTCGGATTTGACTTCCTAGACGAAGATGTCATGTATCTAAAAATGAAAGACTGCGATGAACCACTACCCAGTGAAGGGCCAGAACCAGGTTCCCAATGGGGACTAATCTTTGACGGAGTAGTCAATCATTACGGAAACGGAATTGGGGTAATCAGCATAACACCTCAGGCTACCCACATTCTTTTTACTGCCAAACTTACATTCAAGTGCACAAATAACGAGGCCGAATACGAAGCTTGTATTATGGGTCTCGAAGAAGCGATTGATTTGAGGATTAAGAACTTGGATGTATATGGCGACTCCGCTTTGGTCGTCAATCAGATCAAAGGAGATTGGAACACATACCAATCCGAATTGATTCCTTACAAAGACAATGCGAGAAGGTTGTTACCATTCTTCAACAGAATTCAGTTTCATCATATCCCTCGTGAAGAGAATCACATGGCTGATGCCTTAGCCACCCTCTCTTCCATGATTACAGTAGGTCAATGGAATGACATACCTAAGATTGACATAATGCGCCTTGAGAGGCCCGCTTACATCTTCACGATTGAAGCCGTCATAGATGACAAACCTTGGTATCACGATATCAAATGCTTCCTTCAGAAACAGGAGTACCCACCTGGGGCACTAAGGAAAGACAGGAAAACCCTCAGAAGGCTGGCAGGTAGTTTCTTTCTGAGCGGTGATACACTCTATAAGAGAAATTTTGACATGGTCTTGCTCCGATACGTAGACAGACCAGAAGCAGACATGCTGATAAAAGAAATTCACGAAGGGTCCTTTGGCACTCATTGCAACGGACATACATTGGCGAGTGGTTGACAATGGAATCCGACTACTACAAGTACATGAGGAAGTGTCACAAGTGTCAGATATACTCCGACAAAATTCATGTACCGCCAACGCATCTCAAATTTCTTTCTGCCCCATGGCCTTTTTCCATATGGGGAATCGACATGATTGGCTTAATTGAGCCCAAAGCTATAAACGGACATCGGTTCATCCTGGTAGCCATTGATTACTTCACTAAGTGGGTCGAAGCAGCGTCATATGCTAATGTAACCCGACAAGTGGTGGTCCGATTTATCAAAAACAATATCATCTGCCGTTATGATGTTCCAAGCCAGATCATTATGGATAATGGATCCAACTTGAACAATAAGATGATGAAAGAGTTATGCGCAGAGTTCAAGATCGAACACCATAACTCATCTCCCTACCGACCAAAGATGAATAGAGTGGTAGAAGCGGCTAACAAGAACATCTATAAGATTGTTCAAAAGATGGTTGTAACCTACAAAAATTGGCATGAGATGCTACCCTTTGCTCTTCACGGTTATCGCACATCTGTCCGCACTTCAACAGGGGCAAGCCCTTTCTCTCTAGTATATGGCATGGAAGCAGTGCTTCCTATAGAAGTAGAGATCCCATCAATCTGGGTATTGATGGAAGCTAAGCTTACAGAGGCTGAATGGTGTCAAAGTCGACACGACGAACTCAACCTGATCGAAGAGAAACGAATAACGACACTATGCCACGGTCAGTTGTATCAGCAAAGAATGAAGATGGCGTTTGACAAAAAGGTTCGACCTCGCGTCTTCAGAAAAGGAGACCTTGTGCTCAAGAAGATACAATCATTTCTCACTAATTCTCAGGGAAAATGGACTCCAAATTATGACGGGCCCTACGTGGTTAAGAAAGCTTTCTCAGGCGGTGCCTTGAGACTTGCAACCATGGACGGAGAGGAATTTGCCTACCCCACAAATGTTGATGTAGTCAAGAAATACTTTGCCTAAAAAAAAGAAAAACGTCTTGGTGGATTGAAAACCCGAAAGGGCGGTCCAGGCAAAAATTAGAGACATGATCAAAAATCATCCCGGTGGATTGGAAACCTCAAAGTACAATCCAGGCAAAAATTAGGGATAATGGCAAGTAACTACTTTCGACAAAGAAGCAAGTCCCTCGGCAGCAGTTACATCATCCGTCAAGAAAGCTCCAGTCACGGTCATCTTCGACAAAAGCTCAGGATGTCCTGAATTCAAAGTTGGTAGAAGGATAATGGTCGTTATGTTTCAACGTAGCCCCTTCTCCCTGTAAATTACCATTTTCTAACTTTGTATATACTCTTTGGAATCATGCGTTTGGCTGATTTCCATCCTATCAATACAATTGGAGCCCTTGTGCTTTTGTTTGCAATTCTTATTTGTTTTAGCATTACAGAACGGCATTGTAACATGATCAACGATTCTTGAAACGAAACAAAAATGAATTTACTCGTCAAAATTTTTCTGCTTTTAAAAAAAAAATAAAGATGGCAATTTCTTTTGACGGTTGAACATCGAAAGAACATTGATCGCTTCTACAAAGGTGTTCGAGCCTCAAAGTGCAGACTCAAAATACTCCTTCTAAACCAGTGCACCTGAATAAAGGATCAACTGTGTCAGAGACCGTGTTTCCTATGACACCCCCGGCCGAGTTCTCATCTCCTAAGCCCGACCAGCGTCGCTCCCAACAGGGATCGTTTCTCCTAAGCAAGGCGGAATTTCTATCTTGAACCAGCGGTACTTCTTCACCCCGCGATGGCCAAATATCCAGTCATGTTCATCTATTAGTCTGTATGGCGCGTCAGTTTTGTCAGCATATACATACATACATCATGCATTATTGATTTACATTCGCATTCATATTGCATCACTATTACTCTAGTCAGTCTTATCCCCTAGTGATAATAGTCCTCTCAATCGAGTTGTCAAGTTCTTTCCTCGTCAGGAAAGGTTGCGTCTGAACAATCTATCTCCTCCAGTTTATTTCTGGATCAGAATTCGCCCTTGACCACTTTGATAACTTGAACCTTTGAAAGACCAGAGAACCTTCAACCGATGTCACTCTTCGCCATTGAAGATGATATTTTCGCTTTCCCGGATTAAGGAAAATCCCTAGAGGAAGCCTCTTAAGCAGAGATTCGGCAATACAGCAGTTTTTCTCCAAAAAAAACCGCTGATGAAAAGGTCATCAGCACCTCAAAATTGGATCACATCATATGGCGTTTCTCCGGGAGGATCCCGAGAAAAGTATGACGTAATATCCCCAAGCGTGAAAGCAGTCTCTCAAGAGACTTATTTTCCCTAGTAGATTCGGCAAATGGCGTCTCCAAATAGAGAAGTTTGTACACCTCTACAACTCAGACGACTGGGTTCCCCAGCAACTCTGACATCAAAACTTTTTCTATCAAATGGCATCTCTCCAGGAAAATTCGGAGAGAAGTTTGAGGAAAATCGCTACGAATAGCGTCCCTTGTCAAGAAAATTTATTGACAAAAGAAACTAAGACCAGTTCCTTGGTTAGAAACCAGGATCGAGGGGAAGTTTACTTCAGAAACTTAGACCAGTTCCTTGGTAGGAAACCAGGATCGAGGGGAAGTTTATTTCAGAAACTAAGACCAGTTCCTTTGTTAGAAACCAGGATCGAGGGGAAGTTTACATCAGAAACTAAGACCAGTTCCTTGGTAGGAAACCAGGATCGAGGGGAAGTTTATTTCAGAAACTGAGACCAGTTCCTTGGTAGGAAACCAGGATCGAGGGGAAGTTTATTTCAGCCACTAAGACCAGTTCCTTGGTAGGAAACCAGGATCGAGGGGATGTTTTTACCTTTTCTAAGCATCATTGCTTAGCAAAAGAAGAAGGATGCGCAAGCTGCCATTCTTAACCACCATCAAAATTTCGGGTATTCCGATATTTAATCCTCTTGCACCCCGAATGCCCAAATACCTTCGCCATTCACACCTTCAGGTCCAAGAAGATTAAATAGGGGCATCTGTCATACCCCAAATTTTGACCACTAAGATTTCACATCATTGTGCAAATCATCATCACAATATGGTGGAACCATCATACCTCATCAGTCTCCCCAAAGATGGGTGAGCATCCACTACAATCAAATTTAGGGTTTCCAGCCCTCTTAGAGTTTTTAGACAAAGGATCAATCAAGAAATGACATGATCTTCAACTTGTCTAACCTCCCAAACATCTACAAGGGATCAAGAGGACTCCCACTTCAAGGATTAAGCACAATGCTTCTCCCTTCCAGGTGGATCAAGCCTCAAGATCGCCAGTGTCACCAAATTAGGGTTTGGTCGACCATGGCCTCCAGATGAAAATTTTCCTCTGGGCATGAGCCAATGCTTCAAAGCATATCCTAAAATACTCCATGGAACCTCATGGGCCCAAGCATCAAGTCAATTTGACCTCAGGGGATGCATACATCAAAAATTAGGAATTAGGGTTTCTTGACCTAATTCACCCCTAAGTTGACTTTTGGGACAATTCATGAGCCAAGACCTCAAGAGAGGATTTGAGGGTCTCCAATATACCACATTGATCCATTTGTAATAATGGATTGATCCAGGAAGCTTGAGCGGCAAGTCTCAATTTCATCAGTACCACAGTTAGGGTTTTGAGGAAAAAGTCAACTGTAGCTTTGACTTTAGACCAGGACATGCTCCCAAACCCTAGGACATGATTCAATATACCCTATAATACCCATGGAACATGTCCATCAAGTTTGATTTAGGTCAAGGACATGATTTCCTAAAGGATCGCACAGTTTGGAATTCATCTGATAAAAAGTCAACTATGCACAAAAGTCAACTTTGACTTTTTGAGATTTTTCACAAAAATGGTTTTTTAACCCTAAAATGATGTTAATGTATGATTTGAATCATCATTCATCAAGAAAAATCAAGAAAAGTGGTATAGCTTGTAAAAGGGGTAACCATAAAAACTTAGAAAATTTTCTAAGTTATGAACAAAGTGGCAAGGGTACCAACTTTGGAGGATCATAACTCCTAAACAACAAAGCCATTTTCCCCCATCCAAAGCTAGATTTGTAGCTCTCATTTCCCTCTACAAAAGCTTAAAACTGACCTCCATCCAAATTCATCATGGATTTTGAGTTATGGAATGATCAAAATCACAAAAAGTGAAAATGTCACTTTTTTCCAACACTTAGTGAAATTTTCACTAAGTCAGAATCTGCCTTCACTTTTTTCCAAATGTAGGGGGATTTTTCACTTGGATCCAAAAGGTATCAAAACCAAATATGATCAAACAGATGTTGTATCATATGAGGGCTTTCCAAAATGGCCAAGAACATCACCAAATTCCACTTGGGCCATGAGATATGACAATGGCAATATGCCTTGCTGAAAACTGCCAAGGCTAGGCAGAATTTTGCATTTTTGCTCGATTTGGCAAAATTAGATAATTCCAAGCCTTGTCATCACTTTGGACACATCTGAGGATCAAATCTAAAGGGGACAAACACTGAGCCAAGCCTCCAAAGTCCTCGGAATAAGAAGTAGCATGCCAAACCTAGAATTGCCTAAAAGAGGGACAAGACTCCAATTTTGGATTAGAGCATTCAATGCATACACCAAGGTGGCATGGACTGAGCCATTTGCAACTGAATTCAGTCAAGACTTATCCAAGACCAAGGGAACCACATCCCTGTGCCCTAACCTCTAGTCAATGGCTAGAGGAGACTTGGATTCCAAAGTGCAACCATTGGCCAAACCTCTGCTGCATTTGCCATTCACTATTGATCCCAAAACAAACTTGCTCTACTATAAATAGAGCTCATTTGTGCTCAGTTTGAGTACACCAAAGCCATCAAACCGATGCATTCCTCAAAATCCCTCTCTTTAGGCCAAAATGCCTTCTTTAGCAAGGTAACTCTGAGTTTTTGAGTTAGAGAGCATTTCTATCACAAATCATGAACCTAACACCTCATAAACATCATATGTAGGTGATCTAAACTATCAAAAGTGACCTGTAACACCAAAATCACAAAGTCACCTCTCAAAACCTCGAAATAGGCCTTTTGTGCATTTTTCAAGCCATGTCTTGATTCAGTAACTTTCCAAACCAGATAAAACCTCAAACACACTCTATATAACATCCTTGAACTATCCCAAATGGTTCCCCCCATCTGGAACACCATTTGAGGGAGTTGCTATTTTGGTCATTTTAACCCCTTTTGCAAGAAAGGGCCAGTTTGTGTTTTTGCAAGTTCCAGCTGATTCCAACCATCCTCAAAGCTTCTAAGGGATCATTTGAGAGTGTCCAAAGCATCAAACCATTTCTGGAACAAGAAGTTTGGCAGATTGCACAGAAAACTCCAAAAGCTCAAAAAGAGGTAAGCATCATGACTTGAACTTTCCAAAATATGCATTGCTTTGAAGTCCACTGATCATACACACCTCATACATGTTATATATGTTGTGTTTGAACCAATTCATCATGTAATTCATACTTGTATCAAAGTGTAGCATATAAAATGCAATTATAGGCCTTTTTCAAAACCACTATCGAGTTTTGAGGAGGGAGTATGATCTGAAAAAAATACCACCACCATTGAATTCCTTGTGAAATTCTAGGCCAGATGCATATAAATTTTGTCCCCAACCATTAAGAAATGAGAAAGTTATGGACCTTCTCATTTCTTGGCAAAACTTGCCTTGCCTTGCCTTGGCCAGGCCTAGAAAACAAGGCATGCCTTGTATATTTGTGGTTTCATTTCAAGCAATGGATGTATCACCACCCCAGTGGTAAGGCACGCGCCCTATAACCTTGAGGTCGTGGGTTCAAACCCCACCCATGCCATTTTGTTTTTTTGCACATTTTTGCTATTTTTTCAAATATTTTCATGTTTTATTAATTAATTGGAAAATTAATAACTCTTTCAATTTTAATTATTTTGATTGGTTCTTTTTGCAAAAAATCACAAAAATGTTGAAATATTTTATTCCACAAAAAAATTAAGCTTATATTATTTATTTAATATAATTAGTATTTTTGTGAATAAATTCCTTTTTAATGTTTTTAAACATTTTAAAAGTCAATATTTACTTTGAAAATCAAAACCAAGTGAGTTTTAATTCATCTTGTGATTAATCCCTCATTTCTCAAACCTTAAACAAAAATCACAAATGGTTTATTCAAATTTATTTGGTATTTTATTTGATTTTCACCCTCATCAAACAATTTCAAACACTTTTGGGTCCCTAATAGAGTGTAAAACCCAATCCTTTGTAAATACAAACCTATTTTTGGGCCTCACTTATTGTATAAGACCCATTGTATTTCAAAAAGTTCGACGCGATCATCGTCCGTTGAAAAACAAACCATGGGCCTCTCCTCAAGCTATAAGACCCATTCTAAATCATTGGGCCTCTATTAGAGTGTAAGACCCAACCCCTTTGAAAACCAAACCATTTTGGGCATCAATGCATTGTATAAGACCCACCGCATTTTCAAAAATCTCGGCGCGATCGCCATTTTCAAACAAATGACCCTGGGCCTCTCCTTGAGCTGTAAGCCCCACCACTTGTACAAAAATAAATCACTTGGGCTTCTTGAGAGAGTGTAAGACCCATCCCCTTGTACAGAAAACTTCTTGGGCCTCAGTCACTTGTATAAGTCCCTTTGTATAAAAGGACAATGAGATCACTGATAAACCTTGGGCCTCTCCTTGAGCTGTAAGCCCCAACATCTTTTCAAAATACTTTCTCCTTTAAATTTTGAATATACTGTTGTTTTCAATTTTTCTTTGTTGAACAACTAACCAAACAACATGGAAGCTCTACAACCGAGTAAGTGTTTATATGATTTCTTTATCCACTTTCATATATATATAACTGTATTGTGGGGCTGTTTCACTGTAAGTCTTCTTTCATAAACTCATATCAACTGTGTAATACTAGTATAGATATTTAGAGTTTCCCCGGCAACTACGTCTAGCACTAAGTCCTGTTGGTCACTCTTAAATACAGTCAAAACTAGATCCCCATAGGATTACCAGATATAGTCTTCCCTCCCCTTGGGGTTAAACAATATGGAGACGTGAAAGGCAGCATTCTCGGTGAACCCTTTCTAAGACTGTCACCCTTAGAAATCATCAAAGAAACTTTACTCCCCAGAGATGATATTTTCTCCGTGAATGGCATCTCTTGTGTTTCTTCCAAATTCTCAGACTTTCCTGGCTTGATCTATTCTCTGTGAATAGCATGTCTTGAATTTCTCGGGGTTTGGGGACCCACAGGCTTCCTAAAAGCATCCCCGACTCCTCTTGGGCGTTGTACAACGACCCTACGGCTTGTTAGAAGTATTCACAGCCTCCTCTTAGGCTTCGTATAAGGATTCTTCCTTCAGGAATAGAGCCTCCTCTTGGGCTTCTTACAAATTGTCCCTCGGCTTCTTAAAATTTTCCAGCCTCCTCTTGGGCTTCGTACAAATTGTCCTGACGGCCTCCTAAAGGTATAGGAACAGATATTAGTCATCTTAATAGAATAGTCTTTCAAAGAGTCTAGATCTTTCTACCGTGAATGTACTACTACTGTTTCTTTAAGCGTAGTATAATAGATAAAACTCTAGACCTGGACAGTCCAATCTCCTTGAGTCTCGAAGGCATTCTCAAGTAGGGAAAAACACCAGTAGACTCGGATAATATCCAATACACTCTGGATTTCCCATTTCCTTAACGAACAAGAAATAACCCTGATCCTCTGATCGATTCCAAAGCATAGCCTTACCTTTAATCAGCCTCTTTATAAGAACTGATTTTCTCTTTTAACCAACCTACTGGACCTGTCACTCAACTGAAACAACACTCCTTTTAGCCTCCCTCTCGGGCTTCGTACGAGACACAAAAAGACTCTCTTGTTGAGTCAAACATTATTAGCCTCCATCTCGGGCTTCGTACAAGATACAAAACACTCTCTTGTTGAGTATACAAGATTCTCTTGTTGAGTCAACCTTTAGCCTCCGTCTTGGGCTTCGTACAAGACACATCTAAAAGCACTCTCCTGTTGAGTCAACTCCTTTTAACCTCCCTCTCGGGCTTCGTACGAGACACAAAAGCATCCTCTTATTGGGTCAATAGCCTCCTCTTAGGCTTTGTATAAGAAAAACCCCGGTTGAGTCAATCAACCTTTTAGCATCAAAAATGTGCCTCGTTCACAGGATACAAACATCAACAACTCCTTTCATCTAATTGCTGTAAGCGGCAAGCCTCTGGATTATTTACATCCACACCACTGTCACTCTTTTAGCATGAGAAATTCCAAAGGAAATATGGCATTGCTCTACACTGAGTTAAAGTCTTATCCTTCAGGTTAAAAATCCCCTATAAAGGAAATTATGGCATTGCTGGATTCGCATATCCCAGTTAAAGTAATTATCCTTTATAGTCAGTCACGCAACAATTGTGACAAACAGACCCCCTTTATAGATGACGAATTCTCTCTAAAGACAACACCTTTTTAGCTTCACATCTTGGGCTTTGAACAAGATATAAACCACCTTTAGCTTCACGTCTTGGGCTTTGAACAAGACACCAAAACACCATTTCCTCCCATAGAATAGGAGGAACTACGATCGCTCTAATTTCCCTGTTTCGGTAAACGGGAATACGTAGGCATAACATTAAAAGAAAAATCTTAGCGAGCACACTAATCCAAAACCCAAATCCCGTACCTTCACATATCAAACGAAAAGCATCAGTCTTAAACCTCCCACCAATCGCCCGGGCACTATTTTAACAAAATAACCTAAGAGAGACCCACAATCTTTGTAGCATCTGTAAACCAACAGTCATCTATTCAAACTCAGTTTGCAAGCAGGGTTAATTGGAGACATCTATTTCCCTTCCTTCATCAGCTTCAATAGGATAAAAAATGAATCGAGTTGTAGTACCTCAAAGCGATAGTGCTTCGCAACCACGTCTAAAAATTCGCGCTACACATGCAGTAGAGAATCAAGAAGACCAAAGGAATTTGCTTGCTCCTTTCACTTGGCAAAGGAATGACAACCCGACAATGGCTCAAGATCCCCAGTCAAAGAAAAGGAATATACCAGAACCAACACCTGAGCTCTCCTCAGAGAGGACTCAGGATCCATTAGTTTAGACATTTCCTTTTACAGCACTTTGTAAATTACTATATTTCCATTTCCGCAATCTTTGAATTCAATAAAACAGGGTTTCTCCACTGTATGATATTTGTAATCCAATTGTCGAAGTTTATTTTGATTAACAAAAAAATTTTTAATTAATTAATCATTGCATATCATTCATCCTTCTCACCTAACGTATTCTTCTTCCCTACGAATCTCTCGTTGTGTCTCGATTCTAGAGTCAAACTGTCTCATTCATACAATACTTGGGCCAATCGACAAAAGAAAATGGATGATCTCGAGGAAGAGAACAAAGAATTGAGAGAAGAAATCGACACTTTGAAAGAAGATTTGAGGAAACTTCACAATGACATGCAAGCTCTGGCAGCAGCCCAGATGCGACAGTAAAGGATTGTGATATCAGAGATCACATCTACGCCCATAGTGGAAAAGTATGATCCTCGGTATAACATGCCAAAAGATCATCCCTGGGGCATGCCACTCAACTATATCCCGGAAGAATATATTCCGCCGATCATGGAAGATCCAGAAACTGCAGCAGGAGCCGCTGGGCCTGAAGGTTACAAACTTCGGGAAAGGGAAGCACCAAGAGTCACTGCCGTAATGAATGTACCACCACCCATGGTACACACTGTCTCCACAGATACCTTCTGGTGGAAATGAAAGTATGAACGACAAAATGAAGGAATTCCAGGAACAATTCCTGGAGATGCAGAAAGAACTGCAAGCCATTCGCGGTCAGGATCTATTTGGAAAGGACGCCGCAGATCTTTGTTTGGTCACCAATGTGAAAGTTCCGCACAAATACAAGGTGCCTGGATTTGAAAAGTACAAGGGTAACTCTTGCCCTCAGAGTCATTTGGTGATGTACGCTCAGAGGATGTCAACGCAGACAGAGAACCAACAGCTACTGATCCATTATTTCCAAGATAGTTTAACCGGTGCCGCACTCAAATGGTACATGGGTTTAAGCCTCACTAAGATCGTCACTTTCAGAGATCTTGGTTCCGCCTTTGTTCAACAATATAAGTATAATCCGGACATGGCACCAGACAGAGATCAATTCAGAGCCATGTCGCAGAAAGGCAATGAAACTTTCAAGGAATATGCTTAGAGATGGCGTGAAATTGCAGCTCAGATTTGTCCATCTCTTGAGGAAAAAGAGACGACAAAGATCTTCTTGAAAACCTTTAGTTCATTTTACTACGACAGAATGGTCGCCAGTGCGCCCAGTGACTTCACCGAGATGGTAGGCATAGGAGTTCGTCTTGAGGAAGTTGTCCGAGAAGGACGTTTAATTAAAGATGCTGGACCATCAAGCAGTACCAAAAGATACGATAGTGCTTTCCCTAAGAAAAAAGAGCAAGATATTGGCAATATCTCTCTCAAAAAGCAAAGACGATGTTACCAACCAGTAGCAGTTGTAATGCCTGCTATTAACCCTGCGCCTGTTCCAACGTATCAACCTCAGGTTGCTTAGAGCCAATCGAACCAACAACAATATCATCAAAGGACAGAACAGCCTCTTCAGCAGGCTTGTCCTCAGTACAGCAACAACCGTACAACGCGACCACCAGGGTTTGACCCTATACCAATGTTATACGCAGAACTGTTTCCGTTGCTACTGGTCAAGGGGAACGTCCAAACCAGGTCTCCTCTTATAGTACCAGAAAATTCACCTTTTTGGTTCAAAGCCGATTAGACTTGTCTTTACCATCAAGGAGGGCCAGGGCATAACATAGAAAACTATCTCAGTTTCAAATCTGATGTGCAAAAACTTGTCAGAAGTGGGATCTTATCCTTCAAGGATACAAATCTGAATGTTCAGACGAACTCGTTGCCTCAACACGAGAAAGCTGCAGTCAATTTGATAGAAGGAGAGTCTAACCACAATTATCAAATTCATGATGTACTCTTATTAAGGGCTAATCTGGTCAAGATGCATCGCAGACAGAGCGGATATGGGCATGTACCACCTCATAACTATCACCAGTGTGATATCTGCTCGAAAGACAATCAAGGATGTTTTGTGGTGCAATCAGCTCTACAGGAACAGTTAGATCTCGGATGGATCCAGGATCACAGAATTCGTGGGGTCAACATGACTTATACGAATTCCAACATCATTCAAAACCACAAAATCCGTGCGATGAATGTCAACTTGGTGGCAATGCACTTAAGGCAAAGCCAACATCATGATCTGCCACAACACGATTATGATTCCTGTCTGATTTGCTCCGTAAACAATCAGGGATGCTCTTTTGTACAAGAGGCCCTCCAATGTCAGATGGATCTTGGATGGATCTAGGACTACCGTGATAGAAATTCCTACCAGGTCAACATGATTCAAATCTTTGATATTCGCTTGATGAATACCAGCTTGGTGGAATTACACGCTAAGCAAGTCCAGCTCGGTTTTCTGACTTCGCATGACTATTAGAACTGTAGCGTATGTCGTGAGAGTGACCAAGGTTGTGCACTTGTTCAAAGGACACTTCAACACTTGTTAAACCACTGGTGGCTTCCAATCTATCTAGATGAAGACACACAACAAGTCAGTATGATTAATGGGAACCCTACTAGACATCAAAGTCAGGATGTTCGATCAATGGAAACGAATCTAGTTAGGTTACACTGCATTCAAAGAGGACATGGCCGAGTGCCACCACACAACTATGAGCCCTGTAGAGTGTGCTCGGAGAATAATCAAGGATGCTACCTTGTGCGAGCAGCCCTTCAAAGTCAGTTGGACCATAAGGAAATTCAACCATGGTCAAGCTCTAATTTAATGTCAAACTATCATCCTGGTCAAAGCAAGGATGTTATCTTGATCCCTAAAGCGAGAAGTGGCCAAAGATGTATGCGCCATAATCCCTTTACTCCGTGAATCAAGAGTCCCTCTTGATGGTGGAAAGGTTCTTAATCTCGAACCAATTGAGGCCGATTATGATGGTCAGAAAAATCAGAAGGCTCCTGTAGTTATCTATCTGTCGGGACCAGTACCGTACAAGTCTGATAAAGCTATCCCTTACAAGTACGGTGCAACAACAATTGAAAATGGAAAAGAAGTTCCATTACCCTCCGTCGTGAATATTGCAGACATCAGTCAATTAACACGGAGCGGTCGAATCTTCAATCGAGGAGTTGGAGAACCAACCAGAGAAAAGGAACCTCAAACAGAAGTTCCTAATCAACCAGTCGGTCAATCCAGTAATCCCGACCTTTCAACAAACAACGATGAGATGCTGAAACTCATCCAAAAGGGTGAATACAACATTGTTGATCAGTTGTTATAAACTCCTTAAAAAATCTCTGTGTTATCTCTATTACTCAGTTCCGAAGCTCACAGAGAGGCTCTACAGAAAGTCTTAGAGAAAGCCTTTGTGGAACAGGATGTGACGATAAGACAATTCGATAACATCATCTCCAACATCACTTCCTGCAATAACTTGGGGTTTAGTGATGAGGAACTTCCAGAAGAAGGAAAAAGTCACAACATGGCGCTCAATATTACAGTCAACTGCTAGGACGATGCTTTAGCCAGCGTACTTGTAGATACCGGGTCGGCTCTGAACGTTACGCTGAAGTCCACGTTAATGCGACTATCATTCAAAGGATCCCCAATGAGGGGCAGTGAGGTCATCGTCAAAGCATTTGACAGATCCCGGAAAGCAGTTATTGGCGAAGTCGACCTTCCCATAACTATCGGTCCTCACACTTTCCTGGTCATTTTCCAGGTCATGGACGTCCGGGTAGCATACAGCTGTTTATTAGGAAGAGCTTGGATACACCAGGCTGGGGCAGTCACTTTGACACTGCACCAGAAACTGAAGTTTGTCAAAAATGACCAACTAGTCACAGTCTGCGGAGAGCAAGCCTTGATCGTGAGTAACTTATCATCGTCTACATGTGTAGAACCAGAGGAGGTTGTTGGAACTCAGTTCCAAGCACTGTCGGTGAGCAATGAGAATCAATCAGAAAAAGGAACATCGATTTCCTTGTACAAAGATGCTCTCGAAGTGATCAAGAATAACAATGCCAAGGGATGGGGACAACTTGTCATTCCTACTGATAACAAAATAAAGAAGGGTCTTGGTTTTTCTTCAAACTGTGCCCAGACTGCTACTAACGATGAAAGTTTTCATCCCATTCAGGACTTCTTCCACAGTGGAGGTTTCCTTCACCCAGTGTCTCAGGAAGTGCATACCATCAACGAGGGTGACTCCTTCAATACAGATGAAGAATGGAAGTTCTATCTTAACGAGGACGGTTATATGTCTCAGGAAGAGGTACCTACGCCATTTTGCTATCCGGCACAGAGTCTGAGATTTATACCAAGGTCAGATGTCAAGATGATATACGGAGATTATGATCCAGAAGGATGCCGTGCTCCACCAAACTCATTAGAGGAAGACACTCTAATGAAAGACAACTTTGCCACAACTATTATGGCCTAGTGGATGGCCTGCCTATCTGGCAGCCGTACCTGGGAGACTCAGGGCAAAAGAGTCAGCCCAACAATGCATATCAACTGAGCATTATCGAAAAGAATGCATACGTCCCCACAACGTCATGGCATCAACACTCAGGATATTCAGAAAATATCCAGCACGACGATGAATTTACAAAGCTTGCAGGACTAGAATTCATCAATTATGCTTTTCCTGAGGTCAACGTCATCGAAAGAGATGACTCCTCCAGTTCCAAAGAAGTGTGGGACACCTTAGGACAACCAAGCGGCAAGTTCGACTACTTGGTCAAGTACACCGCTCCTGAGAGCTCTCGTATCAGGCTCGAAGACATCCAGCCAACTGGATGGGGAGATTTTCCTAAGAGCACAAACACTATGCAAAATACAACAGAAGAGTTTGTCTATGACAATTCTGCCTGTGAAACAGATTCCAATGATCCTGCTCCACCAGAAATTAGTGTAATTTTTGAAGACAAGTCAAGAAAGAAGGTGCCATACTTTGTGATTCACCGAGGATTTCGCCGCCAATGGGTTGCTGTCGATGTTCTGAAAGTCGTTCATAAGTCTAAGTAATTGCCATCTTTATCTTAACTTTTCACCCTGCCCAGGTGCAAAGGCTATTTTGATAGGGCTCACTTTCTGTAAATTTCTCTCTTCGCTTCGCCCAAAGTGACTGAGTTTTGTTTTATAGGGCTGTAGTTTCAAGAATCGACAAGATCATAAATAAAATAACGTCGTTCGGTAATTTCCGCATTTATTGTTTTTTTCTCTTTTCGCTTTTTCAGAAAATGGTAATCCTAAAAAATAACTCAATAATAAAAACAAGCAGTTTTCCAAAGAAAATACACTGCACACACTCTTGCATTCTCTCTATCTCTTCTAAAAACAATCATCACGTCATGCAGATTGCTTGTTTTAAACCCCATTGAAACATACGATCCAATGCCTTCTCCCAACTTTAAATTCTCGGTATTTGAGGCTGAAGAAGAAGTTGACGAAGAAATTCCAGAAGAGATCTCTCGATTACTCAGACAAGAGGAAAGGTCCATTGAACCTCACAAAGAGCCGTTGGAAACAGTTAACTTAGGTTCAGAAGAAGAGAGAAAAGAAATCAAGATTGGGGCACTGCTCAGTCCAACTGTCAAAGAAGTTTGATAAAGCTTCTCAAAGAGTTTCCCGATGTATTTGCTTGGTCCTATCAGGATATGCCAGGGTTGGATACCAGCATCGTGGAACATCATTTATTGTTAAGATCGGAATGTCCGCCAGTAAAACAAAGGTTGTGAAGAACTCACCCAGACATGGCCATCAAAATCAAGGAGGAAGTACAGAAACAGATTAACGCGGGTTTCCTCGCCACGTCAGAGTATCCTCAATGGTTAGCCAATATAGTACCCGTTCCAAAAAAGGACGAAAAGGTCAGAATGTGTGTGGACTACAGGGATCTGAACAAAGCCAGTCCAAAGGACGACTTTCCTCTACCACACATTGACATGCTGGTAGACAGTACAACAAAGTTCAAAATATTCTCCTTTAGGGATGGATTCTCGGGCTATAATCAAATCAAAATGGCGCCGAAGGATATGGAAAAAACTTCGTTCATTACCCCATGTGGTACTTTTTGTTACAAGGTAATGCCGTCCGATTTGAAGAATGTCGGGGCAAACTATCAAAGAGCCATGAATACTCTGTTTCATGACTTGATACACAAAGAAATTGAGGTATATGTCGATGATATGATTGCCAAATCTAAGACAGAAGAGGAGCATGTGACCCACCTATCAAAGCTATTCGAACGGTTGAGAAAGTACAAACTCCGCTTGAATCCCAATAAGTGCACATTCGATGTCCGTTTAGGGAAACTCTTAGGGTTCATCGTCAGCCAGAAGGGAATTGAGGTTGATCCTGACAAAGTCAAGGCCATTCAAGAAATGCCTTCTCCAAAGACTGAAAAACAAGTTAGGGGATTCCTGGGGCATCTGAATTACATTTCCAGATTTATATTCCTTATGACCGCGACATGTGCACCAATCTTCAAATTACTCAAAAAGAATCAGGAATGCGTTTGGGCAGAAGACTACCAAACCGCCTTTGACAGTATTAAGGAATACATGTTGAATCCACGAATTCTATCACCTCCAGTGGAGGGAAGGCCACTGATCATATAATTAACAGTCTTGGAAGACTGTATGGGCTGTGTACTTGGCCAACAAGACAAAACCAAAAGGAAAAAGTCTACCATATACTATCTGAGCAAGAAATTCATCGACTGCGAGACTCGGTACACCATGCTTGAGAAAACTTGTTGTGCTCTCGCTTGGGCAGCCAAACATCTTCGCTAGTATATGATTCGTCACACTACTTAGTTAATCTCTGAAATGGATCCGATCAAGTACGTCTTTGAAAAGCCTGCTCTCACGGGAAGAATTGCCTGTTGGCAGATGTTGTTATCAGAATATGACATAGAGTACCACGCTCAGAAAGCCGTCAAAGTAAGTGTTTTAGCCGATCATTTGGCTCATCAACCGATTGACAATTAGGAATCAGTCAGTTTGACTTCCCAGACGAAGATGTCATGTATTTGAAAATGAAAGATTGCGATGAACCGCTACCCAGTGAAGGGCCAGAACCAGGTTCCCAATGGGGAGTAATCTTTGATGGAGCTGTAAATCATTATGGAAATAGAATTGGGGCAATCATCATAACACCTTAGGATATCCACATTCCTTTCACCGCCCTACTGACATTCATATGCATAAACAACGAGGCCGAATACAAAGCTTGTATCATGGGTCTCGAAGAAGCGGTCGACTTAAGAATTAAGAACTTGGATGTATATGGAGACTCAGCCCTGATTATCAATCAGATCAAAGGAGATTGGAACACATACCAATCAGGACTAATTCCTTACAAAGATTACATGAGAAGGTTGCTACCATTCTTCAATAGAATCGAGTTTCACTATATCCCTCATGAAGAGAATCACATGGCTGATGCATTAGCCACTCTCTCTTCCATGATTAGTGTAGGACAATGGAATGACATACCAAATATTGACATAATGTGCCTTGAGAGACCCTCTTATATCTTCACGATTAAAGCAGTCATAGACGATAAACCTTGGTATCCTGATATCATATGCTTCCTTCACAAACAAGAGTACCCACCGGGGCATCCATAAAAGACAGAAAGACCCTCAGAAGGCTAGCAGGAAGTTTATTCCTGAGCAGTGACACACTTTATAAGAGAAACTTTGACATGGTATTGCTTCGTTGTTTAGACAGACTAGAAGCAAACATGCTGATAAAAGAAATTCACGAAGGATCCTTTAGGACTCATGCCAACGGACACACAATGGCGAGAAAAATTCTGAGATCAGGGTACTATTGGTTGACCATGGAATCCGATTGCTACAAGTACATGAGGAGGTGTCACAAGTGTCAGATATACTCAGACAAAATCCATGTACTGCCAACGCATCTCAAAGTTCTTTCTTCCCCATGGTCTTTTTCCATATGGGGAATTGACATGATTGGCATAATCGAACCCAAGGCTTCGAATAGACGTCGGTTCATCCTGGTAGCTATTGATTACTTCACCAAATGGGTCGAAGCAGCATCGTACGCCAATGTAACCCGACAAGTGGTGGTCTGTTTTATAAAAAACAATCGCATCTGCCGTTATGGTGTTCCTAGCCAGATCATTGCTGATAATAAATCCAACTTAAATAATAAGATGATGAAAGAGTTGTGCGCTGAGTTCAAGATCGAACACCATAACTCATCTCCCTACCGACCTAAGATGAACGGAGCGGTAGAAGCGGCTAACAAGAATATCAAGAAGATCATTCAAAAGATGGTTGTAACCTATAAAGACTGGCACGAAATGCAACCCTTTACTCTTCACGGTTATCGCACATCTGTCCGCACTTCAATAGGGGCAACCCCTTTCTCTCTAGTATATGCCATGAAGGCAGTGCTCCCCATAGAAGTAGAGATACCATCAATCAGGATATTGGTGGAAGCTAAGCTAACAGAGGCTGAATGGTGTCAAAGTCGACACGACGAACTGAATCTGATCGAAGAAAAATGACTAACGGCACTATGTCATGTCTGTTGTATCAACAAAGAATGAAGAAGGCGTTTGACAAAAAGATCCGACCCTGTGTCTTCAGAAAAGGAGACTTTGTGCTAAAAAACATACAATCATTCCTCACTGATTCCCGGGGCAAATGGGCTCCGAATTATGACTGCCCTTATGTGGTCAAGAAAGCCTTCTCAGGAGGCGCCTTGAGACTCGCAACCATGGACGGAGAAGAATTTGCCTACCCCACAAATGTTGACGTAGTCAAGAAATACTTCGCCTAAATAATATATATATATATATATATATATATATATATATATATATAAACGTCTCGGTGGATTGAAAACCCGAAAGGGCGGTCCAGGCAAAATTAGAGACATAAGCAAAAATCATCCCGATGGATTGGAAATCTCAAAGTACAATCTAGGCAAAAGTTAGGGATAATGGCAAGTAACTACGTCCAACATGGGCAAATCCCCCAGTAGCAGTCATGTCGTCCATCATAAAACTCCAGTCAAGGTCATCTTCGACAGAAGCTCAGGATGCCCAGAATTCAAATTTGGTAGAAGGATAATGGTCGTTATGTTTCAATGTAGCCCTTTTCCCTTAAATTACCATTTTTAAACTTTGTAAATACTCTATGGAATCACGCGTTTGGCTGATTTCTATCCTATCAATAAAATTTGAGCCCTTGTGCTTTTGTTTGCAATTCTTATTTGTTTTAGCTTTACA
Organism: Lathyrus tuberosus; assembly: GCA_022829125.1. Taxonomy (NCBI): domain Eukaryota; kingdom Viridiplantae; phylum Streptophyta; class Magnoliopsida; order Fabales; family Fabaceae; genus Lathyrus; species Lathyrus tuberosus. The sequence continues at coordinate 87,228 of JALAZF010000661.1, forward strand.
GAACGACTTTTTAACATGATTAACGATTCTTGAAATAAAACAAAAATTAATTTACTTGTCAAATTTTTCTGCTTTTAAAATAAAGATGGCAATTCTTTTGACTGTTGAACATCGAAAGAACATCGATCGCTACTCCAAAGGCGATTAAGCTTCAAAGTGCAGAATCAAAGTACTCCTTCTAAACCAGTACGCCTGAACGAAGGATCAACTATATCAGATGTGATTTTCCCATCTTATATCCCTGGCAGAGTTCTTACCTCTTAAGCCCGACCAACGTTTTTCCCCGCAAGAACTACTTTCTCCTAAGCAAGGCAGAATTGCTATTTTGAACCGAAGATACTTCTTCGTCCCCTGCAGTTGCCGAGTATCCAGTCGTGTTCATCCACTAGTCTGTATGCCGCGTCAGTTTTGTCAGCATATACATACATACATCATGCATTATTGATTTACATTCATACTCATATCTCATCACTATCACTCTAGTCGGTCTTGTCCCCTAGTTTTAGAAGTCCTCGCAATCGAGTTGTCAGTTCTTTCCTCGTCAGGAAGCAAATCATCTGAACAATCTCTCTGCCCTAGCTTATTTCTAGGATGAAGTTGGTCCTTGACCACTTTGATAACTTGAACCTCTGAAAGACAAGAAAACGTTCGACAAATGTCACTCTTCATCATGGAAGATGATATCTTCGCTTTCTTGGATTAAGGAAAAATCCCCAGAGAAAGCCTCACAACCAAAGGCTCTCAGCAACATTGATTTTTCTCTCCAAAAGAGTCAATGTTAATGAAGTCATCAGCACCTCAAAATTGGGGTACAATGTATGGCATTTCTCCAAGAAGATCTCGAAGAAAAGTATGATGTAATATCCCCAAGCCGAAAGCAGTCCCTCAAGAAACTCGTTTTCCCCAGTAAAGTTGACAAATGGCGTCTCCAAACGGGGAAGTTTGTGCACCTCTACAACTCATACGAATGGGTTCCCCAGCAAGTCTGACATCAAAAGTTCTTCCCATCAAATGGCATCTCCCCAGGAAGATTCGCCGAGAAGTTTAAGGAAAACCGCTACGAATAGCGTCCCTTGTCAAGAAAGTTTATTGACAAAAGAAACTAAGACCAGTTCCTTGGTAGGAAACCAGGATCGATGGGAAGTTTATTTCAGAAACTGAGACCAGTTCCATGGTAGGAAACCAGGATCGAGGGGAAGTTTATTTCAGAAACTTAGACCAGTTCCTTGGTAGAAAACCAGGATCGAGGGGAAGTTTATTTCTGAAACTTAGACCAGTTCCTTGGTAGGAAACCATGATCGAGGGGAAGTTTATATAAGAAACTAAGACCAGTTCCTTGGCTGAAGACCAGGATCGAGGAGAATTTTATCTTTTCTAAGCATCATTGCTTAGCAAAAGAAGATGGATGGGCAAACTGCCATTCATAACCACCGTCAAAATTTTGCGTATTCCGATATTTAATCATCTCGCACCCCGAATGCCCGAATACCTTCACCATTCACACCTTCGGGTCTAAGAAGATTAAATAGGGGCATCTGTCATACCTCAAATTTCGACCACCAAGATTTCCCATCATTGTGTAAATCATCACCACAATATGGATGAACCATCATGTCTCATCAGTCTCCCCAAAGAGGGGTGAGCATTCACCACAAACAAGAATTTGAGTTTCAAGCCCTCTCGGAGCACTTAGACAAAGGATCAATCAAGGAATGATATGATCTTCAACTTGTCTAACTTCTCAAACACCTACAAAGGATCAAGAGGACTCCCACATCAAGAATCAAGGACAAAGGTGCAACCTTCCAAGTGGATTAAGCCTCAAGATCGCCAATGTCACCAAATTTGGTCGACTAGGGCCTCCAGATGGAAATTTTCCTCTGGGCATGGGCTAATGCTTCAAAGCATAACCTAAGATACTCTATGGGACATCATGGACTCAATCATCAAGTCAATTTAACCTCAGGGGATGCATTTATCAAAAATTAGGAATTAGGGTTTCTTGACCTAATTCACCCCTAAGTTGACTTTTGGGACAAAGCATGAGCCAAAACCTCAAGACATGATTTGAGGGTCTGCAATACACCATGTTGGTCCATTTGCAACAATGGATTAATCCAATAAGCTTGATTCACAAGTTTCAATTTCATCTGAACCACAATTAGGGTTTTGAAGAAAAAGTCAACTGTATCTTTGACTTTTGACTGGGACATGCTCCTAAACCTTGGGACATGATTCCATACACCCTACAACACCTATGGAATCCATCTATTAAGTTTGATTTAGGTCAAGGACTTGATTTCATAGAGGATCGCGCAGTTTAGATTTCATCTGCTAAAAAAGTCAACTGTATAAAAAGTCAAAGTTTGACTTTTTGATTTTTTGGTCAACCAAGGTTCCTTAACCCTAAAATGATGTTAATGTGTGATTGGTATCATCATTCATCAAGAAAAATCAAAGAAAGTGAGTTAACTAGTAAAAGGGGTAACCATAAAAAACTTAGAATTTTTCTAAGTTATGAAACAAAGTGGTTGGGGTACCAACTTCCAAGGATCATAACTTGAGATCCAAGCAACCATTTTGGATGGTCCAAAGATGGATTTGTAGCTCTCATGGCATAATTTAAAAGTGTCAACTACATCTCATTCCAATTCTCCATGGATTTTTAGTTATGGAGTGATCAAATGGCCGAAAACATGAAAATCACATTTTTCCAACACTTAGTGAAATTTTCACTAAGTCAAATTTTGCCTTACTTTTTCCAAAATGTAGGGACATTTTTCACCTTGATCCAAGTCAAACCAGGTCTTGGGTTAGACATCAAAGTTAAAATATGCCATGAGGGCTTTCTAACAAGTACCAGATCATCTCCAAATTCCATTTGAGCAAGGAGATACAACCCTTGAAACATGGCATCATGAACCGATTCTTCCAAGACAAATTTGGCAGATTTTGTGCATTTTGCTCAATTTGATCAAATCTGACAAATCCGAGCCTTGTCACCATTTTGGACACATCTGAGGATCAAATCCAAGGGGAATGATCAGATCTCCAAGCCTCCAAAGTCCATGAATCTACAAATAGCATGACAAACCTAAAAAGGCTAAAGATGCTTCAAGACTCCAATTTTGTTTTCGAGCATTCAATGGATGCACCAAGGTGGCATGAACTGAGCCTACTCCAACTGAATTCAGTCCAAGTTTATCTCTGAACCCAAGCTACAAAGCCTGTGCTCTAACCTCTAGTCAATGGCTAGAGGAGACTTAAGATTCCAAAGTGATCCAATTGGCCAACAACCTGCTGTAGTTGCCACACACTATTGCTTGCAAATAAACTTGCTCTACTATAAATAGAGCTCATTTGTGCTCAGTTTGAGTACACCAAAGCACTACAACACTTGCTTTCCTCAAAATCCCTTTCTCTAGGCCAAAATGCCTTCTTTTGCAAGGTAACTCTGAGTTTTTGAGTTAGAGAGTAATTCCATCACAGCTCATGATCCAAACACATCTAATATGTAATCTCTAAGCTGTCCAAACTCTCACATGTGACCTGTAACACCAAAATCACAAAGTCCCCTCTCAAAATCTCAAAATTGAACTTTTTTTTCATTTTTCAAGCCATGTCTTGATTCAATCACTTTCAAAACCAGATAAAGCCTCAAACACACTCCAAATATCATCCTTGAACTGTCCCAAATGGTTCCCCACATCTGGAACACCATTTGAGAGAGTTGCCATATTGGTCACTTTTGCCCTTTTTTCAAGAAAGAGCTCAAACTTATTCCTGAGGATTCCAGCTGGTTCCAACCATTCTAAAAGCTTCTAAGGGATCAATTAAGAGTGTCCAAAGCATCAAATTACTTTTGGCACATGAAGCTTGGCAGATTGCACAACAAGCTCCTAAGGAGGTAAGCATCACAACTTGAACTCTTTGAAATATGCATTGCTTTGAAGTCCATTGATCATGCACATCTCATACATGTTATATATGTTGTGTTTGAACCAATTCATCATGTAATTCATGTCTGTAACAAGAGGTAGCATAGAAAATGCAATTACATACCTATTTCAAGAACACAATAGGATTTTGAAATAGGAGCCTCATCTGAAAAAACCACCACCACCATTGGATTCCTTGTAAAATTCTAGGTAGGATATACCTAAATTTTGTCCCAATCCATGGAGAAATGAGAAAGTTACAAGCTTCACGTTTTTTGCCAAAACCTTGCCTTGCCTTGCCTTGGCCAGGCCAAAAACAAGGCATGCCTCATGTATTCATGGGGTGGTTTTGATACACGGATGTATCACCAACCCAGTGGTAGGAGGCGCACGCTGCACACAAGAGGTCTGGGGTTCGAATCCCCCTCGCCCTAGATCCTCTTTTTACTATTTTTTCCATTTTTTCCATTTTTTTTTATATTTTATATATTATTTTTAATAATTTGGAAAATTAATAACTCTCAATTTTAATGATTTTTTATTGGTTCTTTTTGCAAAAAATCACAAAAATGTTAAAATATTTTATTCCACAAAAAAATCAGATTTATATTAAATATTTAATATAGTTGATATTTTTGTAAATAAATTCATTTTTAATTGTTTTAAACACTTTTAAAAGTGGATTTTTATCTTGAAAATCAAAACCAAATGAGTTTTAATTCATCTTGTGATTAAAACATCATTTTTCAAGTCTCAAACAAAAATCACAAGTTGTTTATTTAAGCTTATTTGGTATTTTATCATTATTTATTGATTTTTTTTAAGAATTTACTTTTAAAATGATAAAATTAGGGTTTCTTTGATTTTCACCCTCACAAATCTTTTTCAAACACTCATGGGCCTCTAATAGAGTGTAAGACTGAATCCCCTTTAACCAAAACCATTTTGGGCCTCAGATATTGTACAAGTCCCGACACGATAAAAAAATCTCGACGCGATCACCAGTTTAAAATAAAACCACTTGGGCCTCTCCTTGAGTTGTAAGCCCCATCACTTATACAAAAACACTTTTGGGCCTCTAATAGTGTAAGGCCCATTCCTTGTAAATAAGATACCTTGTTGGGCCTCAGACATTGTATAAGACCCGTTGTGTTTTCAAAAACCTCGGCACGATCGCCGTTTTCAAACAAACCATCTGGGCCAACCCTCGGGTTGTAAGTCCCATCTTTATTTTTTTCCAAACTCTTTGGGCCTCTCCTTGAGTTGTAAGACCCATACCTTTGTACAGAAAACCTCTTGGGCCTCAGTCATTGTATAAGTCCCGATACGATATTCAAAACAACGATGCGATCACTGTTAAACCTTAGGCCTCTCATTGAGTATAAGCCACAACAATATTTTCAAAACAAATCCCCTGTTGATTTAGATTCAAATATACAGTTGTTATCAAAACTTTATTTAATTTCTTTGAAAAACTAACAAAACAGCATGGAAGCTTGCTCACCTGTAAGTTTTTATCCGCTTTCATTTACTCGCTTTAATATATATATAACTGGATTGTGGGAAGTTGCGCATGGATAGTCTTCTTTCATTCTTTTAAATACATGTCAAATATATATACCTGTATTATGGGAAGCTGCGCATGGTTAGTCTTCTTTCATTCTTTTAAATACATGTCAAATATATATAATTGTATTGTGGGAAGCTGCACATGGTTAGTCTTCTTTCATACTCCTTTAAATACTTGTCATATATCAACTGTATATATACTAGTATAGTTATTTAGAGTTTTCCCCGACAACTAGGTCTAGAACTAGGTAAAGCCATGTTGGTCACTCTAAAATACAGTCAAAACTAGATCCCAATAGCATTTTCAGATACAGTCTTCCCTTCTCTTGGGGTTAAACAATCTGGAACAAAGAGAAAGGCAGCATTCTCGGTGAACCTTTTCTCAGACTGTCACCCCTAGAAATTGTCAAAGAAATTCTACTCCCCGAAGTTGATCTATTCTCTGTGAATAGCATCTCCTGAGTTTCTTCAAATCACATAACTTTCACTAAATGATCTATTCTCTGTGAATAGCATTTCTTAAACTTTTCTTAGTTTGGGACCCACAGGCTTCCTAAAAGCATCCCCGCCTCCTCTTGGGCTTTGTACAAGGACTCGTCGACTTCTTAAAAGTTCTCATGCCATCTCTTGGGCTTCATACAAGGACCTTCACGACCTCTTAGAGGTATAGGACAGAACTTAGTCATCCTTTGCTAGAGCTGTCTTTCTAAAAAAAGTCACCAAAAAGCCCTCAGACCAATTTTAGGGTTGATACTCATCCGTTAAAAGAGTCGGCCTCCTTTTGGGCATTGTACAAAGATAGACCACACTAATAGACTTGGACAGTCTAAATCTCCTTGAGTCTTAAAGACATTCTCAAGTTCCCTACAAACATAGGAAGAAACCTCGGATTCTAGATTACTCTCCAGCAGAGTTAAAACTTGTGGGTTCTAAAACCCCGTCTCTCTCATTCCCTAGCCATGGTCAGTTTATCATCATATAACACTATCCCAAATCAGAACTTCAAGGTATCTGATTCATCAACTCTTCTGGATTCCCATGCAAGAGTTGATTCCCCACTTGGACCTGCCTCGGGATCTCAATAATTCCCAGCAGAAAGTTAGCCTCCTTTTATGCTTTGTATAATGATCATTTCCTCAGGAAAGTCAGCCTCCTCTTGGGCTTTGTACAATGATTCTCCCCAATGGAGCTAACCTTTTCAGACTCTCTTGTTGAGTCAACCACTTCATAGACTCTCTTGTTGAGTCGATTACTTTTCAGACTCTCTTGTTGAGTCAATCACCCTTTCAGACTCTCTTGTTAAGTCAATTACTTTTCAGACTCTCTTGTTGAGTCAATCACCTTTTCAGACTCTCTTGTTGAGTCAACCACTTTTCTGACTCTCTTGTTGAGTCAATCACGTTCCAGTCTCTCTTGTTGAGTTACCCTTTTTAGCCTCAATCTCGGGCTTTGTACGAGACAGATAAAAAAGCACTCTCTTGTTGAGTCAACCCTTTTTAGCCTCAATCTCGTGCTTCATACGAGACAGAGTCAAACCCTTTTCGCCTCAATCTTGGGCTTTATACAAGACAAATATATTCCCCAACAGAGTCAATTCCTCTCAGCCTACTTTTAGGTTTTGAGAAATATTATCCTCAGTCGAGTCAGTCTCCTTTTAGCCTCAATCTTGGGCTTTGGACAAGACAGATAGAACACTTTCCCCGGAAAAGTCAAACTGACAGCCTCCTCTTAGGCTTCATATAAGGATATCCCCAAAGAGTCAGTCTCTTTTAGCCTCCGTCTTGGGCTTTGTATAAGACACCAATATATCCACTCTTTTGTTGAGTCGGTCTCATACAACCTCCTCTTAGGCTTAGTATAAGGACTTCCCCGGTGGAGTCAATCAATCTCTTAGCTTCAACCTTGGGCTTTGATCAAGGCACATAAAAATTAACAATGTCTCTTTAGAGATGACAAATTCTCTTTCAGTCAACCTTTTAGCTTCAATCTTGGGCTTTGAACAAGACAAAAATACTCCGTTTAGCCTCTGTCTTGGGCTTTGAACGAGACACAAAAACATCTTTTTCCTCCCTTAGAATAGGAGGAACTACAGTTGCTCTGATTTCCCTGTTTCGTTTAAACGGGAATACGTAGGCATAAGATTACGAAATCTTAGCGAGCATACTAATAAAAAACTCTAGGTCCAGTACCTTCATACACCAATCAAAACTTAGGTCCAGCACCTTACCAAAAACATCAACAAAAACTCACTCACTCATACTTTCCCAACCCATTAACAGATAAACACCATCAAGTACAAAGCAAAACCTAAAGCTAATATCCTGTGGATAACCACATATAGGATGGGTAACTGACAACTACCCATTGTATAACCTGACCCCAGACCCCCCAATCTCTTTAAGCGTTTGTCCTGTTAGACATTCGCGTACAAGGTTAGTTTTAGATACCTTCCCTTTCCCTTCCAGCTTCATGGGATAAATAAGAAATCAGAAAGTAGCACCCCTCCTACCATTGCGGTGAGGAAAAACCCAGCGATAAGTTGGTCACGTCACCGACAAAAATCGCTCGCTACAGTTGGGTCTTTCTTTCTTTAGTTGTGTTTCAGCGTTTTCCGTATACAGTTATCCTCTATGGCACGATTCTCCATAGGATCTTTGTCTTGCATTTTATATCATATCATGTGCATTTCGTGGCATCTTAGGGCCAAAATTTGTGCATGTTTGTATTTAAGTCTCTCCTATCTCGTCGAGACGAAGATTCCAATCTCCATATCTCAGGATAGAAGAAACTTAAATAGGGGCATCTGTCACACCCTAATTTTTTGACCCTAAGATTCTGCATTTTTTTTCGTTCTGCATCGTCTGCATAGCATGTCATGCATTTCATCTCGCATAATACCTAATTTATTAGCCAGAATAAACTTGTTGGAATTACAGCCGAATCGGTCAAATGAAAAAGTCAACTATGCGAGAAATTAGTGGAAGAAGAATTTTAAAATTGAGCCTGCAGACGTCAGTGGTATTAATCTACGTTTCACGTAGTTTAATCTGGCGTGCTTGTTTGAATATTTTGACTTCTTTTCGGTCGCATTTCTGGACAGTTTAAGTTATTTCAGCTGGTAAAATTTATTTTGAAATTTAACCAAACACTATATTTTTTCAATACGTATATTTTGCGTTGATCATTTTGGCGTATTCGTTTTATTTTTCTGAGCACTTTGATACCGGCCCAATTTTTCGTTTTTATCTTTTTTTATTTATTTTATTTTTTAGAATTAATGTAACTATTTTTTTTATTATTCAGATTTTTTTTTTAATTAATTCATTCAAGTTTTATTTAATTGTTTTTTAATTTAATATTTACTTTTTTTTTAATATTCAAATATTTGTTTTTATCTCTATTTGGTAAATGTGTCCATTAAGTTTCAAAAAAAGCTTTTGTGTTTAGTTGCTTTTGTGAACCGTTGACAAGAACCATCTGAATACAATAGGATGAATCCTCTTTTTGTGTAATAACACCAGAAAACCGGGTATGTAAGAGGTTATGGTTACCTGCAAACCTGTAAACAACCCGCCCCTCTCACATGTGGGTACTAGAAAATCGAGGATCCTTGGTATCCCGGGCTCTCAGGTCGAGAAATGATGATATGTTCACCATTTCTGGTTTGGCATAATCATCAACCGAGGAGGCCTCAACTGATTCCCCTAAAAAAGGATATCCTATAGCAAGTTCGCAGCATTGGGTCCTCGGATCGAGAAGTGTAATGGGTTCCCCATTTCTGGTCTGCCATTATCACATCTCGGGAGGAGTGCCGTTACTGAGTCCTCGGAAATGGTCACCAGAGTCGACAGTTCCTCAAGAGAATATCCACAGGCCTGTATAAACATACAGTAGCAGATAGCTCCTGATAGAACCTCGTCTAGCTGTGGGTCTCGTGAATAACAATATGTGGTCACCACCACGCAAGCGTCATGACTATCCACTCTAATACCTATGTGTATGCTCAAGCCTGGGTAGTGGGCTTATCTCTCAGAACACCCTGCCCACCAAACAGAAAAATTCAGCATATTCCAGCACAATATGATATATGACAACAGTAAATAAAAAGCATGTAAATGCAATAAAACAGTAAACATGCAAAAATGCCATAAATAAAGCAAGTAAAGCAAACAGATAAAACACCCTATAATCGAAAACAAACAAGCGCTAGGATTGACTCGCTTAGGGAACCAGAGATTCTGGGTTCGTTCCCCAGCAGAGTCGCCAGCTGTCGCTCCCGGGATTTTCGTCCAAGTACAAACGCGAAAGTGGCGCAGAAACAGAGTCGCCAACAATGTGTATTTATCCCAAGAGAGGGAAAGGAAACACTGCGTAAACCTGGGAGAAAGGAAAGAGCATGGTCTTGCGACCAAGAGAACTGGGTTTGGGAGTCGGTTATGCGAGAGGAAGGTATTAACACCCCCTTGCGTCCATCGTACCCGATGGGATCCATGCTTGCTTGTCTCGATTAAAGGGTGTCGTCGTCTGGAGCTCCACTGCTACTAGAAAGGCGAAAGAACAGGGACGGAAAAGAACGAAGGAACGAGGAAGAAGAGAAAAAGAAGTGACTCGATAGGACGTCGCGTCCTAGGCCTACGTATTCCCGTCGTACAATGGGAAAGTCAGAGTCAACATAGTTCGGACTGCTGTTTGGGGGAAAAGAGAAGGATGGTGCTCAGAGAGATCTCGCACGATCTCCTGCCTACGTATTCTGCTCGCACGCGAGAATCAGAGCGATGTAGTTCCCCTCACTAGGGATGGATTTGCTTTGTTTGTGTTTTTTAGTGGAGTACGTCAAGGTTCGCGTTCCAGCAGTTAGGTGTCGCAGCTCGTTGTACGGAGTCTTAGGCATTTACCTATTTGCGGTAGAACGAAAGTGACGCATCCTTAATGAATGGAGTGAAGAGATGAGAAGAGAATTGTTTGTTTTTGTCTTTTAAGAAGAAGTGTTTTGATTATTTTGTGTTTATAACAAGTATTGCACTAAAGTCTATGACATAGGAACGAATGTGTCGCATGGTCGTCCTAACAGGACGTATGCTAAACACTCTAGAAAGGAGAAAGGAAACCCTTCTCCTTCCATTTCCCATGTACTTAAGGCTCATGGCATACAACACTTGTTGTTTTTATTACATGTTTTGATTTTTGTTTTGATATGAGAAAGAGAGACTCAAAGGGTTAGGAAAGGAAAAAGTCTAAGCGGGGAAGACTAATAACCCTAATGTTATCATGCATGGAGATCCTATGGTTGTGTGAGGCAATAGGAACCACCTAAGTCTAAAAGAAGAGAGGGGTAGCACTATCTAATGCTTATCCTACCTCACCTTAATAAAAAATTAAGGATGAGCTAGGATCACTAAGGGATGTGAGAAAGTTCTACACAATCAAGCATTATATCATGTAATCCATATAAGCAATGAGAGGTGAATAAACAAGAAAAACAGCGGCTATAACAGCGCTACAGCATCCATACAACAGTAAAAAGTGGCACATAAGCAAGACAACTTATAACAACACATGATTCAGCACAAAAGGAGCTATAAAAAGTCAAACAGCAGCACATATAACAGCATGTGTGCACATCGACAGCAGTGGTACATCAAGGCATCATGCATTCATAAATAATTCACTCATAGAAATAGCAATCATGCATCAAGCCTTACACATTCTTCAATCAGACATGATCACAATCATACCATAAATCATGGTAAACAATTCTTGAAATCATCATAGAATAATGCACATTATTAAGCATGTGAACAAGTTAAAACAAGTGTGCACCTCTGGAAATAGAAAGCAAATGAACATGCACATAATAGTTCCAGCAACACAAGCATCAATTAACAATTAACAAGCTCAATGTGTGTGCATTATGTGATCATTACATCAATTAATCAACAACGCAAACATAAACATTCATCGATTAAAAATCAAGAATCGCATGTCGAAAAATCATGTTCATGCCATGGTATGAAGTAAAATAACTCAAGAATAATCCACCAATCATCAACACATTAATCCATGAAGTTTAGACATGCAAAGGATCTCAACAGAACAAGAAAATGCAAGAAAATCACATTCTACAGCAGTGTTAACCGGTTAACGTATGTGTGTTAACCGGTTAATAGTTCAAAATCAGCCTAAATACGCAGGATTTCAACATGTTAACCGGTTAACATAATTTCACTGTAATTGTGTTAACCGGTTACTCTGGGACAGAAATAAAAAAAAACCAGTTCCAAAAGCACTTTTCAACAGCAAATCACTTCTCTGAACATCCCAATGAACATGCAATCAATTAATCACGAAATTACATGGAATTACAGTCATCAAACATCAATTGAATCCAATAATCATCAACATCAAGAATCACATTCAAGCAAATGGATCCAAATCAAAAATCACCAAAGATCTACATCGAATAAGTTGCAAATAAGCTAAATCGAGTATAGATCTGAGGAAAACCAACCTACAAAGCGGAGATTTGCTTTGGTGATTGTTGCAAAGTGATCTTGGTGCAGAAAATTAAAGAAAACCAGAGATTCCCCGATTAGTAGCCGAAACGCGTCGAAACCGAGCAAAATCGCGAAAAATCACCGAGATTGAACTTGCACCAAAATAAATGGTGTGAAACCCTTGGATTGAAGTAGAATAATATGAACTTCCAGAAATCCAACCAAAGAAAGCCAAATGATGGAGTTTGAGCTCAAGAATTAATCACTTTTCAATGTGAAAAGTGATTATCCTTCAAGAAATAAGAGCTTTTTGTGAGGGTTTGGAAGAGAGATTGAGATGAAGGTGTAGAAATAGCAGAAAGTTTAGAGAGAAAATGAGAGAATTGAGAGTGAAAATGTGAGAAATTTGGTGAAAAATGGTGGATCCCCTGAAAAATGAGTGAAGGGTTTCTTATATAGACTTTAGGTTCGGAGTGTGAGAGGTTTGGGATTAGCTTTGGACTTAGCTTTGGGTTTGGAGCTAGGGTCGGAGTTAGTTACACTCAACTCGGTAACAATCCCAAGGTGAACTTCAACATCCAAAGGTGGAGATGCTTAGAAAACAAGGAATATGGTGCACTTGATTTGAAATGAAACACTAGAATAAATGCCCCTTGGAATTGAATTGAATTAAAATGTCTAGAGATGTCTAGAATATTCCAATTATTGCTATAATGCTATAGAATGAAAGACCCAAGTGTGCAATGGTGCTGTCCTAAAAAAGCAGCAGAATATGCAAAATCTGCCTGTGTTAATCGATTACAGCATAACTGCTAACCAGTTACACAGTTCAAAATCAGACCAAATACGCAAAATTATAACATGTTAACCGGTTAACATAATTGCACTGTAATTGTGTTAACCGGTTAACCAGGCCAAAAAATTGCCCACTCTGCTTGAAAAATGATGATGTGGCTCCGGTTTCGATTCTCTACTCCGCGCTCTGATAGATATCCATAGAATCCCCTGTTTAAAGAACACTGTGATCCCACGCCTTAATAAAACCAATGATATGTGTATGATGTTTTAATATGACCTATCATGAAATGAAAAAATGAATGAAGCATAAGCCAATTATTAGAGAGAGATAAGAGGGAAAATTTTGAGGTATTACAGTGTTGAGCTGGGATTATTGGCTTAGCATCTGTTTCCCGGAAAGTATTGTGAATGACTTGTCCAGATGGTGATGTTGTTTAAGATGAAGATGGGAGACTATGAAGACATTATAATCTTGATGGTTACAGATTGGGTCAGTTTATTTCTTATCTAGGTGCTTTGGAGCATAGTGTTTGCTCTGGTTGTGAAGGTCGAGGATAAGTGGCAGTTATCTCTGGCTTTCTTTTGACGGCTCTACTAAGGGAAGTGGCATTCTTTGGTATTGCTATAGGGTAGTCGTGGACTACTTATTTTTTGAAGACTCAGACGTGGCAGGTTTGAAGTCTTTGGAGTTTTAAAGCAGAATGGAGGTTGTCTACTCAAAACTTGGTTGTTTGAATCAAGTCTGTGAGAGCATGGAAATCTGTTTCAGCAAAGAGAGGAGGTTCTTCTAAGTGGCAGAAGGGAGAGCTGAATTCAACAGTTGGACGTCATAATGTTTTGACATCTAGCTTAACATCAGAAGTCTCAGCTGGTGATGTAGCACATCAGCTTAAGATAATGTGATCTACCGGAGAATGGGAGTGATGGATTCTTCAAAAAGGTCTATCTCATGTAGTTTGCGGGAGCTGTGGATGAGAAGATGTTACATGACTAAGAGGCTTGGCGGATCCAAGATGTCTTGCTGTGGGGCAAGTAGTTCGTGTGACTTGAAGATCTGGTTTCATTAGTAGATCAGGGTATCTTGTGGGAGTTCTGAAGATGAGTGAGGTCAATCAAAAGGTGGCATTTGATTGGTTTCACAATGTGCGTTCAAGCAGGATGCTTGAAACTGATTGCTCTTTTGTAAAAGAGTAGTTAGTTGAAATTATTGAAGGTTCTGGTTCTCTGGGAGCTTGTGGCAGAAGTTCTGGGTTGAGGATGGAAGCATACCTTCTTGGTGGTTGAGAGTTTATTTCTCTCTAGGTTCCTAAAGACTTCTTTGTTCAAGCTGGTGGGTCAGCATTGTGTGAAGATCTTCAGTGTGGATTACTATGCTGATAGTAAGTCCAGTAGTGGAGCATATCAAGAACCATGGTGTGTGGTGTCTGTGATGTGTGGAGGATGTCCTAATCGATGTTAAAACATCTTTAGGTTAGTTATCCTTGGTGAAGGATTTTAGGTTCTGTGATGAACTGGTTACTTGCATTGTGTCCAAGAAGTATCTATATGATCATCCAGGAGAATGATGGAGTAGAAGGGTCCCTTGGAAAGAGGATGTAAGTATTTGTGAAGACTGAAGTGGATCGTGTGTTGATTGCATGGAAGTTTGCTTCCTGAATGCGTTCAGAAGTGGAGATTTACCATAAATCAGAAGTATTCCAGGTTATCATACGGGAGAATGATAGGAATGACTGTCTTGGATTGCGGGGTTTATCTCTATTGCTGGCTGGGTGAGGTCAGTGGAAAATCTTGCATACGACATTGGAGCCCTTGGAGCAATTCATGCTAGTAATGGATCAGTTTAGCAGCTGTGAATTTTTGGAGCATGCATACGATAGCTGACATCGTGGTAACAAACTAAGGGGCCTTGTGTGTCTCTTTGAGGAATGTGAAGCATTCTAATTCAATTGGTTTGTGCCTCAAGCAACAGGATATCTATACATGAGAATTCAAGAGAAGTTCGTGTGGTGTATAAGATGGTTGTGGAATGAGGGGGATCAATGGGACTTTGATCTCAAGCCAAGAGTTTGTTATGGTTGGTATACACATACTCATGGGATGCATGACTTTGATCATGTGTGAGTAATTATTGTTTCTTATTAGAGGGAACAATAATGAGTTAATGGTTGCGTTCAGTAGGTGTGTTGAACAGAGGGTGCGCTCTTGAAGACATGAAGATGCGTCTTACGTTTTCCAGTCATTAGCTTGGGTGTACAGTGGAGGAGCACCAGTTGCCTTAGTTAGGGGGAGAGGCCTCTTGATCTAAGATGAAGTTCCAGTTTGCATTTGTGCGTCAAGCAAACTGAGATGTCAAGATGGCTTGGCATTATTGTTGAAGTTCCAGTTTTCATTTGTGCGTCAAGCAAACTGAGATGTCAAGATGGCTTGACATTATTGTGGAAATTCCAGTTTGCATTTGTGCGTCAAGCAAACTGAGATGTCAAGGAGGATGTCTTGACATTAGAGTATTGTTGCAAGTTGTGGGAAACTTGGCAATGCATACTTAAATGGTTCTTGTTGGATGCATAAGAATCATTGACTGAGTCTGGGAGAATTTATTTTTCTCTTGCAGAATCACATAGTTGTGAAGAAATCTCTGGAAGACCAAAGCAGAATAGTGCCTATGAAGAATAGACAATGTCTGACATGATGTCAGGGCATTGTAGTTGAACATTTTGCATGTAATATGTTTGTTGGTCGGTGTTCTCAAAAGAAGAAACTGTCAAAGCAGTCTTGGTCAAAGCGCTATTAGTGGAGTTATTACCTTCGATTAATGGTCCTTTGAATTGACCAACGTTATTTTTCCTGGGTTCGTTACTTCCTAAGGAAATGGCTCTGCTATAAATAGGATTGCCTTGATCTTCTTTAGTCTCAATACTCTTCTTGGGTTGGTGATAGATGGGGTTCTTCAAAATCTGGGTATGTTGTGTCTGGGTTTGGGGCTGTCTTGGTCACTTTTGCCAAGTCTTGGCTAAAAAGGGGGAGAATGGTTTTTGGTTTTCTGAGGCTGTCTGGGTTTGGGTACATTCTGTAATACCCTAATTTTTACCCCTAAGATCCCACATGTCATTTGCATTTTTGCATACCACAAACAAGATCACATATTGGTTCCCTCTTTGATAGGTTTGTGCCTTGCAGGGATCTTTGAGTTTGTGTATGTTTGATTTGTTTAATTTGTTTATATTGTACTAACCATTAAATAAAATCCAAAAATATTTTGTTTCCTTTCACTAACATTTCCAGGGGAAGAACAAGTTAAAAATACCAAAAAATCAGTCCCGCAGCTCGAATGAATTCCATCTGAACAAAGTCAAAGTTGATCCGCAATTAATTCAAAAAATTACTTGATCAAGAGTTTCCAAGATTTAATTGATTATTATTCAAGAGACTCCAAGGTTCATGTGTTTATTTCCATGCCTTCTTTGACAAGCAAGAGAATCGAGCCGGAACCACAACAGTGCAACAAAATGCTCATTTTTCACAAATTTTGCACTGAGTAACCGGTTAGCAGATATGCTGTAACCGGTTACCCTCGTGAAATTTTGAAAAATGGTGGCAAATTCAAATTCAGAAATTGGCACCAATCTCATCCCTTGATCACATTTATAATATTCTAGACCACTTCATTTTAATTCCCTACATCACTTTGGTCATTTCCCACCATGTACCATCATTAATCACCACTCTTTTGTGATTTCCCTCCAAATTTGAATTCCAATCCTAATTTTGATCATCCAAGCCTAATTCTAAACCACCAAATTTCCAAGCCTAAACTCTATAAATAGAGCCTTCCTTTCATTCATTTCACAAGCTTTTGATAGCCAACAAATCCCTTGCAATTTCTCTCCCCAAACCACAAATTCACCAAGGCTCTTCTTTCTTCTTTTGAAAGTTAGTAAGAATTCACATTGATTCTTACTTAACTTTGAGCTAAACCTTCATCATTTCTTATTTTGTTCATCAATCACAGTAGATCAAGGTTTTGGAGTGTAGATCTTGCTGCAATTCAAAGGAATTTTCTGATTTGGAGTGGTAATTCATCTTCCACCATTGTTAAAGCTTCATCTTCATCTCCCATAATGAAGATCTTTGGAGATTCTTGTTGCTTGATCCTTTGGATCTTGTGATTGTGTTTAATTGCTAGTTTTGGCTGTTATTTTACTTTAAATTTTGTGCAATTTCAATTCCATGATCATAAGGTGTTTGTAAAAAGTTTTGGAAATGGATCATGCTGAATTTTGCACATTTTTCTGCATTCTGGTGCTGTGTAACCGGTTAGCAGTTATGCTGTAACCGGTTACACTGTGTAATTTTGAAAAATGGCACCTATTTTGAACTGAGTAACCTGTTAACAGTTATGTTGTAACCGGTTACTTCGAAACAGAATGCATATTTTGGCTTGTTTTTGGGACTGTTTTAGTTCCTTTTCCATTTTCTTCCGTTTCCTTTGTTCTTAGCCTTAGATCACATATTTGTGTGGTTTAATTTGGCTTTCTCTTCATCTATTTCTCTTTTCTTTTGATCGATGAAAGTCTAAAAGATCTTGGAATTCCGTTGTTGAATTTAGATCGAGACTAGATCGTTACCATTTTTCTTTTCGTGCGGTATTGCTTTCGGATGACGATCTATATATCGTTCATCTAGCATACATTAGCACAAAGAGCTATTGACCGGCCTCATTATAGGGTAATTACTCTGTAAATTACTCGGCGATTGATTAACATAGCGCAATATTTGTCCCGTATCAGAAAACTATCAAGAATGGTTGATTATTTGTCTTATGGTTCAAATCTCATGAAACTTGTTGTTAGGAGGCTTTGGTCTTATCAATCCTCTAATGAGTTTCATCAACCTTGACCTATATGCAATTATTCAATTGTTATTGATCCCTAACACTAACAACTAGTCACTAACTTACTAACAATATTATTGTATTAATTTTGTTTATGTTTCCTTCTCGCTCCTTATCTCTTTTATTTTTTATGCTTCATTATTATCATTTCATATCATGTTTATGTTTCCGTCACTTTTCCTTTGTCCGTTGGACATATGTTTATGCTTCCGCAATTTTTCCTTTGTCCGTTGGACACATGTTTATGCTTATGCTTTTTTTTCTTTGTCCACTTGGACTCAAAAACATTAATAAAGGCTTAAACCATAAAAAACTTAATTCTCTTCATTTTGGACTATTGGTTACTATCCTATGCTTTGGAGTGATATCTCTATGGACCTCTTTTGAAGTAATATTGGACTTATGGATCTAGAATTAGGACTTCTTATCCCATTGCTTGGAGTATTGATTGAAGACTTGCCTTTATTGACCAATTTTCTTAAGGATGGAATTCTTTTAATATTGCTTTGAAGTGGCTCTATTTTGGTTAGATCCTTCTTTTCCCTAGCTTTTATTTTATGCACTAGGATAGTCACTTCTTCTCCTCCCCATTCTTAAATTTTCAAAATCCTCTCCCTTTTTCAAAACCTTCTAGTTTTCAACTTAAAACCGCTTTCATAATAAAACCTTGACTTTTGTCAAGTGACTTTTAAAAATTTATTTTCTTTAATAAATGTCATTCTATCTTAACCATACTTTGACCGTTTCATGAAAACATAAAAAAATATGAAACTCACTCAAATCTTTTGTGCTTTTATGCACCTTTTCTTTATGCACCGTAGTAACCCTAAACCGATCCTAGCCTTTTTAGGATCGTAGCGCGGAAGCTATGAAGATGCAAATCTGACTTAGCTGTCACGCGATGCTACACTCAGGTTAGATTCTCTTGAGGATAACTACCAACCTCCGAGCAAATCGGTGTGCTGGTGTGTATGATAGTGGATTGTGGACCCTGGGCACTCTGATAGAACCACTATTTTCTGTAGGTACAATGAAGAAAAACCTTAGTACACACCTTTGTGGGATTGGTTCTTACCCTTGGCTTCATGCTCGTGACTTGAACCTTGACCCGTGTGCTTTGTGTGATCTTGTTTGTGGTTGTTGCATACATGCACTCATACATTCATGGACATTTTGTTTTAGTCAATTTTCAAGGATCTTAGAGATTTTCCTTTTGTAGACATCGCAGAAAATATTCAATAAAATGAGATGTTTATCAGTATTTCAAAAAAGTGTTATTACGATGCTTGCAATTGCTTTGTATTTTAAAGATCCTTGAAAGTTGAATGAAACTTTTGCATTTACATTGGCATTAGCATCATTCTGCATTGTTTCTTGCCTTTTCCAGGTGTCCTATTGTTTCCCTTTGGTCTTCATTCAGCCAAGCTGTCGCACCAGTGTAATACTCGGGCTAATCAGAGAAAGAAGAGGATTTAGCTGATTTTCTGGCATTCGTACCAAGTTTGAGGCAGCTACTGAAGGAATATGGAGAGAACAAAAGATGATGATCTCATGTCAGGCTTTACAGTGATGACCAATCCGATGTATGATTATCCTCTGGACGACGATGTTCCACAAGTGGATGTTCCTACCCGATCCCGACTTGTGCAAAATGATCAGGTTGGTCAAGTTGTTGAAAAAGATTCCTGATTTTCGAGGAATATGCCAAATCCTCAGAATGTCCACCCTGTGATAGAGATGATTGATCTTAAAGTTGTGGAAATGAAGGAAGGACTTCGAGATCTCAGTGAGGAATTGAAAATGTTGACAAGACCCATTGCGTCTAGTTTTAAGGCTCATGACTTGTGCCTGGTTTCGGATGTGGTTATTCCTCCGAAGTTCAAAATGTTTGTCTTTGAAATATACAAGGGTGTTAGCTGTCCAAGGTACCATTTGACGATGTTCTGTCGAAAGATGGCCACTCATGTCGACAACGATAAGTTGATGATTTACTGCTTTCAAGAAAGTTTATATGGGGGATCCTTGATGTGGTATATGAAGCTAGAAAGGAACCATATGCAGTCTTGGGAAGACCTAGTTGACGCTTTTGTGAAACAATATGACTACAATTTGGGCATGGCTCCAGATAGTGATGAATTGATGAGTATGAGTCAGAAGGACAACGAATCCTTCAAAGAGTATGCACAAAGGTGGAAAGAATTAGCAGCTCAAGTTCATCCACCACTCTTAGAGAAGGAATTGTCCAAAATGTTTCTAAGAACGCTGTCAGACTCTTATTATGACAGGATGGTAGGCGTTGTACCTCTAGAGTTCTCCAAAATTGTTGAAGTCGAAATAAACCTTGAGAATGCATTTAAATGTGGAAGGATCCAAGATGTTCCAGATGACCATGCAAGTGAAGAGAAATCTGTATGTGATTCCCAAGAGGAAGAAAATGTGGAAGTTGATGCAATTCATGATTCTCCTCAGATTCCGCAAGCTCCAGTTCTAGTGCCTTATCACCAACATCAGAATCAGTTCCAAAAGTAGCAGAGACCTCTGAATAATTCAGAAGGAAAGACGCGTCAGTTTGATTCAATTCCAATGACTTATAGTCAATTGTGGTCTTACTTTGCCCGAAACTCAGTGATGACACCCAGAAGGACTAGAGCTATGAAGTCTCGCCCTCCTTGGTACAACCCAAATACCATTTGTGAACTTCATGATGGAGTAATGGCGCATCCAATTGAGGAGTGCAAGGTTTTTCAGGAAAAGGTTCAAGAGATGATTGACAATGAGGTGTTGACCTTCAAGGAAGGAAGCGCATTTGTGAATGGAACGCCTTTATGATGATATCAGTAGAGTGACCCCTGGTGGTTGTATGTTTGCTTCTGTGTCTCCCAAGAAAGTTGATAATGTCCTTTCAAGCTCAAGCTGACACAGTTTCCTCAGATCTTTAGTTCATTTGCTGCATTTTCATTTGTAATCTTTTATGATTGTTATTGCTTTGTTTGCATGTAAAAGCTTATTTGTTTTGAATATTAATCTTAATGCAATGAGTATGTTTATCTTGAAGTAACCCATTCGCATTTTCTCATAAATTGTTTTCCTGCATTTGCAATACCAACTTCTTGTTTAAACTCTTGGAGGGAGGATGATGAAGTGAAAACGAAAAATTTCTGGTTGTGTGCTTTTGAATGAGACCCTGCTGATGATGTAAGGCATTGTTTCAAATTCCCAAACACTGGAGATATAAGGAAGATAATCCCTCGTTAACCCCTTTGAGCCGTGAAGTAGGAGTTTCTTTTCTAATTGAAAAAACCCTCACATTTAACCTTGGGGCAGGGTAGTCTTCAGTTAATTTGACCAAGTGTCCAAATTTTAAAAGGAGTGTGCGTCTAAGGAAACCACAATGGTTATCCCCCATTCCAAAGGGAAGAGGCAGTCACAACCTTTCAAAAAACTCAAATAAGCCAATGTCACATGATTTGTTCAAAAAAAAGGAGAAAGAAAAAAGCCCGCTAAGCCGAAAAATTGAAAACGAGTGACTTAGGAAAAAATTGGGGCATCCCACTGGACATAAAAAAAAATTCAAAAGAACTAGTCCAGGAAAAAGTTAGGGAAAATAAAAGAATGAAAAACGCTAAAAGCAAAAAGAAAGGATTACAAAGAAAAATCCTGAACAAGTCTATGTGGCTACAAACCCAAAAGACAAAAAGGGTGACTGTTATCCCCGAGGTTCTTAAACCATAAGTTTCAGTAATCTTTTTAAAGATGAACATTTGTGTCAAATTAGCTGAATATAGGACTGAAGAACATCACGGAGATTGGGTGGGTACAAATAAATTTTGAGCCTAAAAATCCTTTTTCTGAAAACCATGAACCAGGCCAAGTTATAACCCTCAAAAGACCTAATTGAAGTAGAGTTTATTTTGAGAGCATACTTAAACGAGATAGCGTTCCTGACTCCCATGAGTTGCGCTAAAAGATCTTTGTTGGTATTGCATGTGCATTCAAAAATCAATGTCGTATCTAAACTAGTGATTCATTCACAAGGTTTTGCAACATCTTTTCATAAAAAACTTCAAGATTAACATGTTTGTTGCATTAGAATTATCATTCTCAGAATTAACATTTTCTGCTTGCATACATTTGTTTGACATCATAGAAGCTTACATTTGAGCATCAGTGATGAGCTTAATCTTTTGAGGCCTGAAACTCTGATGAGTAATTGGCAAATCATTTCAAGGATGATCATATCCAGGGGCATGTTGCCTGAATGCTTTGTTGAGTATGAGCAAACTTGTTTTCCCAGTTAATGCTTTCACATGGGGCAAAGCTGGAAGACTCTATTGATTGAAGAGTGTGCCAAGTTAAATAAATTTGGGGCAGTTACGTCGAGATTCGATGAATCTCTCCAAGAGTTTTAAAACACTGGGGCAGATTATCTCAAGTCGTTATGGTACAAAGTTTCCTTTTGGTGTAAAATCCTTTGTAGACCCTGCAGTCTGGGGCAAAAGTTAAATGGTGAATTCAACGCACATAAGCAGATTTGTTCTTGTGGATGTAATCAAGTTGTTAATCAGATGATGGATTCCCTTAAGATTGTTGTAAGGTGTTGGACTCTTGAAATCCATTATTCCCCAATTGAGCGCCAATTTGGGTATTTCCTGTCCAAGTACTATTTTGGGTATTCCTCCGGCTAAGTCCTGATTCAGAATTCCCCAGTTGAGTATGATTCTATTCTCCTACCAAGTTATGATTAAGCATTTGTGGAGCTTTAAGGTGCTGTTTCCCCTTGATGTGGAATCCTCGCACAAAGTTTTACCTCTTGTTGTGATTGCTTTGATCACTCCCCAAGCAAAGAGTAATGTTGACTTCTTATTCCCCCAATTGGTTGATATCCCCTTTAGGGTTGGATTTGTACTCCTTGAGAGGCTCTTTTTTGGTATCTCTATCTTGTTGAGATTAGCCGAGTATTCAGCTATGCTGTGGTGTTTATTCATCCTCTGTTAATCTGTGTGTCTGTTTTGTCAGCATATTCATACTCATAAGTATTGCATGTGCATTCTTTTGTGGTGTATAGCATATTGTTGTTACATTGTGCATTTTGCATCTGTTTTAGTGATTCTTTGCTCTTTGATGTGGTTTCCTCCGCAGAGAGTGTGAGTGTGTCCTCTCTCCAATAGAGTGTCGACCTTAAGCAGAAAGTGTTTATCCTTTCTAATTCCCCACCGAGTTTGTTCCTCGTGGAGGATTTTATTTCAGCTTTCCTTTCTAAATCATTATCTGGATGGAACCAATCCCCCAGTTGAGTTATTTCCTCCTCGGGATGAGTCTTGTTTGACCGTTTCTCTCCAGTTTCTTCCTGGATTGATCTTTGGTCTCCGGCGGTGACTATATTGAAATTCTCTAGGCTGTGCAACCTAGATGATTGGGAGTGAATTTCTTTTTACACCTTCGAAGATTTTGTATTACTCAGCAGATGATCTGTTTGTGATTACCATCAGATGATGAAGATTTTGTTTCTCCAGCAGGGTTGTGACAACACTCTTTTAGAATTTATTACGTGACAACAAGCAGTATCCTCTTTATTTGAGAAACTTGTGTGTCTCCAGTTATCAGACATTATCTTTTCCATCAAATGGTATCTCTCAGGTTGCGACTGTCAGAGAAGTTTGTTGTGACTTTCCAACAGATGGTTGTCTCTTTATTTGAGAAGTCTGTTGCATGATCTAACTTGCCCATATCTCCTGTGAAGATCCCTGGTAGAGTTATTGATTCCTAGTTCCTGGCAAATCTCGGTAGGAGATTTCCAGTTGACCTCGGCAGAAGGTATTTTCCTTCCAAGAATCTCGGCAGTAGATTTCTTGGATATTTTCAAAAGATTTCCAGCAAACCTCGGCAGATGGTGGCTTTATTTCAAATATCTTTGGTTGATCTCGGCAGTAGATTCTCCAGTGAGTTTTAAAATAGAATTCTCAACAAGCCTCGGCAGAAGGTATTTTCTTTTTAGGATCTCGGCAGTAGAATCCTTAAAAGATCTTTCAGCAGAGTCTCGGTAGCAGGCATGTTTTTGATTATTCCTCGGTAGTAGGAATTACATATAAAATCTCGGAAGAAGGTGTTTCATTTGAACGTGTAGTGAGCGATTTTGGACGCGGTTGCGAAGAGCTATCGCTCTTTGGTGTCTACAACTCGATTCATTTTTTATCCTATTAAAGCTGATGAAGGAAGGGAAATATATGTCTCAAATTAACCCTGCTTGCAAACTGAGGTTAAACAGCGGTCTGTTAGGTTACAGATGCTACAAAGATTCGGGGTCTCTAACGGGTTTATTTTTTTAAAAGTGGTGGGAGGTTTAGATGTTAGGACGGATGCTTCTTGATAGATATGTGAGAGTATGGGATTTTGGGTTTTTGTTTAGTGTGCTCGCTAAGATTTTTTCTTTCAATCTTATGCCTACGTATTCCCGTTTACCGAAACAGGGAAATCAGAGCGTTCGTAGTTCCTCCTATTCTATGGGAGGAAATGGGTGTTTTTGGTGTCTTGTTCAAAGCCCAAGACGTGAACCGAAAAGTGGTTTGTATCTTGTTCAAAGCCCAAGATATGAAGCTGAAGAGTTTATTTGTATCTTGTTCGAAGCCCAAGATGTGAAGCTGAAGGGGTTTGACTTTAGAGAGAATTTGTCATCTCTAAAGGGGGTCTGTATGTCACGACTGTTTATAAAGGAGAATTACTTTAACCGGGATTTGTGAATCCGACAATGCCATAATTTCCTTTAAAGGGGGTTTTAACCTGAAGGAGAAGAATTTAACTCAGTGTAGGGTAATGCCATCTTTCGTTAGGAATTTCTCATGCTAAAAGAGGGACAGTGGCATGGATGTAGATGATCGAGAGGCTTGCCTCTTACAGCGATTAGATGGAAGAAGTTGTTGATGTTTGTGTACTGTGAATGAGGCACAGCTTTGATGCTAAAAGGTTGATTGGATCAACCAGTGGTTTTCTTATACAAAGCCTAAGAGGAGACTAATATGTTTCTCGTACAAAGCCCGAGAGAGAGGCTAAAAGGTTTTGATCCTGCAAGAGGATCTTTTATACTCAACAAGAGAGTTTTTGTATCTCGTACAAAGCCCGAGATGGAGGCTAAAGGTTTGTTTGGCTCAATAAGAACCTTTTTGCATCTCGTATAAAGCCCGAGATGGAGGCGGAAGGGGTGATTGACTCAACGAGGGAGTCTCTTATGTGTCTCGTACAAAGCTCGAGAGAGAGGCTAAACGTTGTTTGACTCCGCTGGGGAGAATCATTGTACAAAGCCCAAGAGGAGGCTATGGTGACTATTTCAGTTGAGTGACAGGTCCAGTATACTGACTTAGAAAGAGAAAATCAGTTCTTATATGAGCAATGTTGTACTCAAGGCTTTGATTCGAGGGCCAGGGTTGTTCCCGTTCTTTAAGGAAGTGGGAAATCCGAAGGGTATTGAGACTGTCTGAGTCTACAGGTTTTCTTCCTATTTAACGAAGGGGTCACTTGAGAATGTCTTTGAGACTCAAGGAGATTAGACTGTCCAAGTCTAGAGTTTCATCTTTTGTACTATGCTTTGAGAAACAGTAGTAGACTCTTTGAAAGGACTGTTTTATGCAGATGATTAAGTTCTGTTCCTATACCTCTAGGAGGTCGTCGGGACAATTTGTACGAAGTCCAAGAGGAGGCTGGACGCTTTTAAGAAGCCGACGGGTCCTTGTACGAAGCCCAAGAGGAGGCTATCATCCCCGGAGGAAGAGATCATTATACGAAGCCTAAGAGGAGGCTGTGAACACTTCTAAGAAGCCGGCGGGTCCTTGTACTAAGCCCAAGAGGAGGCGGGTTGCTTTTAGGAAGCCTGTGGGTCCTTGTACGATGCCCAAGAGGAGGCCGATGCTTTTTAGAAGCCCGTGGGTCCCCAAACCCCGAGAAATTCAAGGCAAGCTATTCACAAGGAATAGATCAAGTCAGGAAAGTTCGAGAATTTGGAAGAAACTCAAAAATTCCATTCACGAAGAATACATTCATCTCTGGGAGTAGAATTTTTTGACAATTCCTAATGAGGACAGTCGAAGAGAAGACTGTATCTGGTGATCCTATTGGGGATCTAGTTGTCTATTTCTACGAATAAACGAAACGGTGTCACCTAGTTCTAGACGTAGTTGTCGGGGAAACTCTAAATATCTATACTATTATTACACAGTTGATATGAGTTTATGAAAGAAGACTTACAGCGAAACAGCCCCACAATACAGTTATATGTATATGAAAATGGTAAATGAAAGCGTATAAACACTTACTCGGTTGTAGAGCTTCCATGCTGTTTGGTTAGTTGTTCAACAAAGAAATATTGAAAACAAGAGTATATTTCAAAATCAAAGGAGAAAGTGCTTTGAAAAAGAAAGATTTGGGGCTTACAACTCAAGGAGAGGCCCAGGCTTTTATCAGTGAGCGCACTGTTTGAATTTGTATAGAGGGACTTATACAAGTGACTGTGGCCCAAAAAAGGTTTTCTGTACAAAAGGATGGGTCTTACACTCTCTCAAGA
Organism: Lathyrus tuberosus; assembly: GCA_022829125.1. Lineage (NCBI taxonomy): Eukaryota > Viridiplantae > Streptophyta > Magnoliopsida > Fabales > Fabaceae > Lathyrus > Lathyrus tuberosus. Next base: position 113,469 of record JALAZF010000661.1, read on the forward strand.
GGCCCAAAAAGTTTTAAAAGAGTGAGAGAGGGGCTTATAACACGAGGGTAGGCCCAGATGATTTTTCGTTTAAAATGGCGATCGCGCCGAGATTTTCTTTTAACGCAGAGGGACTTATAAAATAAGTGAGGCCCAAATGGTTTTGGTTTAAAGAGGATTGGGTCTTACACTCTATTAGAGGCCCAAAAGTTTTGAATGGGTCTTATAGCTCAAGGAGAGGCCCAAGGTTATTTATAAACTGGCGACGATCGCGTCGTTTATTTGAAAATGTACAGAGGGACTTATACAACGAATGAGGCCCAAAAAGTTTTCTGTACAAGGGGGTTGGGTCTTACACTCTAATAGAGGCCCAAAAGTTTGAAATGATTTATGAGGGTTGAGTTAATCCAAAACCCTAATTTGTTTTCAAAATGTGTTTAAATTGAATAAAAATTTAATTAAAATGATCAAAATTGTTTAACATATGAAAAACAAATTGTGATCTTGGATTAATGCTTCAAAAATTTAGTATTGACCCACAAAATAATTAGAAGGCATTAAAAGTTGCAAAATCAAGGTGGAAAAAATATTTTAAATGTCAAAAACAATTAAAACATTAATTCTTTGCAAAAATATCAATTATACAAAATAAATAATATTTTTGGGATTTTTTGGGAAAATAAAATATTTTAACATTTTTGTGAATTATTAAAAAAAGAATCAACTCAAAATCATTAAAACCCAGAGAGAAATTAATTTTTGAATCAATTAAATAAAATCACAAAATTCAAATATTTGAATTTTCAAAAAATGGCGCCAAGAACAGCTGAAGAACACGCACGTGTTCTGGGTTTGGCTGATTTGCATTTTCTCTCCAATCTCACTGAATACTTGATTATATCATGTAATCCACATACCAATCAACTCGTTTCAACCTCACGATCATGTCTATGACAATTAATTTCATTTAAATTAAGCATAAAACAAGAAATCACGAAAAATCCTCAAGAACCCTAATTTCTGCATGAAGGCTGGGATTTTTGATACACGATTCAAACAATGCAATTAATTGAGGGGAAACATTCCATGCATGATTATGAACATATGGCCAAATTATTGTGCAGCAAAAATTGCATGAATCATAGAGTTAGAAGAGCTCATGCTTACCACTTGCAGCTGGTGATCGTGATTTGTGTTGTAGGTGTTACAACTAGGTTCCAATGATCTGGATAGCTTCCCTAGGTGCCATGGAGTGTGTATGAATGCTTGGAATGGATTGAAATGATCTAGAACTTGAGATGGTGCCCCAACTGCAAATCTGTCAAGAACTTAAGCAATTGGTTGGTGATTTTGTGAAATATGTGTTCCAAATGTTATGTGAGTGTTTGGATCACTTCTATATAATGTATATGAGGTGTGTGTGTGATTGGTTTGATTGGAAAAGCTCTCAAACTCAAAACCCGATAGTGACTTGCTTTGGAAGGCAAAATTGGAGTGAAAGAAGAGATTTTGAGGAAAGCATCTATTTGATGGCTTTGGTGTACTCAAACTGATCACAATTGAGCTCTATTTATAGTAGAGCAAGTTTGTTTTGCAAGGAATAGTGAATGGCAACTGCTGAGTAGGTTTGGCCAATGTTGGCAAATGAAAATCCAAGTCTCCTCTAGCCATTGACTAGAGGTTAGGGCACAGGCTGCTGGTTCCCTTGGTCTTGGATAAGTCTTGACTGAATTCAGTTGAGAATGGCTCAGTCCATGCCACCTTGATGCTTCCATTGAATGCTCCAATCCAAAATTGGAGTCTTGTCCCTATTTTGGCAATTATAGGTTCAACATGCTATTTCTTGTTCCAAAGACTTTGGAGGCTTGGCTCAGTGATTGTCCCCTTTAGATTCAATCCTCAGAGGTGTCCAAGTGGATAGGAGCATTTGGATTTGGCTAATTTTGTCAAATCGACCAAAAGTGTAAAAATCTGCCTTGCCTTGGCAGATTTCAGCAAGGTAACTTGCCAATGTCATATCTCATGACTCAAATTGAATTTGGTAATGTTCTTGGCCATTTTGGAAAGCCCTTACATGATACAACAACTGTTTGAACATGTTTGGTTTTGATCTCTTTTGAATCCAAGTGAAAAATCCCCTACATTTGGCAAAAAGTAAGGTAAAATCTGACTTAGTGAAATTTTCACTAAGTGTTGGAACAAAGTGACTTTTCTTGATTTTGATCACTCCATAACTCAAAATCCATGAGGAATTTGGACATAGGTCAGTTTAAAGCTTTTGTAGAGGGCAATGAGATCTACAAATCAGGCTTTGAATGGGGAACAATGGCCTTGTGGTTTAGGAGTTATGGTCCTCCAAAGTTGGCACATTAGTGTCACTTTTTCCATAACTTAGAAATTTTTCTAAGTTTTTATGGTTACCCCTTTTACAAGTTATCCTACTTTCTTTGATTTTTCTTGATGAATGATGATTCAAATCATACATTAATATCATTTTAGGGTTAAAAATCCATTTTGGTGAAAAATCTCAAAAAGTCAAAGTTGACTTTTGTGCACAGTTGACTTTTTATCAGATGAATTCCAAACTGTGCAATTCTTCATGAAATCATGTCCTTGACCTAAATCAAACTTGATGGACATGTTCCATGGGTGTCATAGGGTATATTGAATCATGTCTTAGGGCTTGGGAGCATGTCCTGGTCAAAAGTCAAAGTTACAGTTGACTTTCCTCGCGAAACCCTAATTGTGGTGTAGATGAAATTGAGACTTGTTGCTCAAGCGTCTTGGATTAATCCATTGCTCCAAATGGATCAATATAGTTCATTAGAGATCATCAAACCCTCTCTTGAGGTCTTGGCTCATGATTTTCCCTAAAAGTCAACTTAGGGGTGAATTAGGTCAAGAAACCCTAATTCCTGATTTTTTATGAATGCATCCCCTGAGGCAAAATTGACTTGATGATTAGGTCCATGAGGTCCCATGAAGTATATTAGGTTATGTTTTGGATTATTGGCTTGTGCCTAGATGAAAAATTTCCATCTGGAGGCCCTGGTCGACCAAAACCCTAATTTGGTGACACAGTCGATCTTGAGACTTGATCCACCTAGAAGGGAGCAGCCTTGTGCTTGATCCTTGAAGTGGGAGTCCTTTTGATCCATTGTGGATGTTTGAGAGGTTAGACAAGTTGAAGATCATGTCATTCCTTGATTGATCCTTTGTCTAAGGCTCTGAGAGGGCTTGAAACCCTAATTTTGATTGTAGTGGATGCTCACCCATCTTTGGGGAGACTGGTGAAGTATGATGGTTCCTCCATATTGTGATGATGATTTTCACAATGATGGGAAATCTTAGTGGTCAAAATTTGGGGTATGACAGAAGGTTCTCTGGTTGATCTTGGCAATAGATTCCCCAGTAAACTTTTTATGGTTGACACATTTCTAAAAAAAAAAAAATCTTGGTAGAAAGTACTCCGATGAGTGGTAAGTCTCTTCGGTTTTGATGGGACAGTTCATTGTTGAGATTTTGTGACTTCGATGAATGGTAAGTCTCTTCGGTTTGATGGGACAGTTCGTTGTTGAGATTTGTTACTCCGATGAATGGTAAGTCTCTTCGGTTTGATGGGACAGTTCATTGTTGAGATTTTGTTACTCCGATGAATGGTAAGTCTCTTCGGTTTGATGGGACAGTTTGTTGTTGAGATTTGTTACTCCGATGAATGGTAAGTCTCTTCGGTTTGATGGGACAGTTCGTTGTTGAGATTTTGTTACTCCGATGAATGGTAAGTCTCTTCGGTTTGATGGGACAGTTCGTTGTTGAGATTTTGTTACTCCGATGAATGGTAAGTCTATTCGGTTTGATGGGACAGTTCGTTGTTGAGATTTTGTGACTCTGATGAATGGTAAGTCTCTTCGGTTTAATGGGACACTTCGTTGTTGAGATTTTGTCACTCCGATGAATGGTAAGTCTTTTCGGTTTGATGGGACAGTTCGTCGTCGAGGTTTTGTGACTCCGATGAATCGTAAGTCTCTTCGGTTTTCTAGAGACAGTTCATTGTTGAGGTATTGTTTTTCCCAGTGGAGCCTTGCTGTGCTAAGTCTTCCCTGTTGGGTTTTATCCTTGTTGTGATGTGGTTTATTTCCACATACACTTACCCCCAGTTTGTCTCCTCCCTTTGTTGGGAGGTGTTTTCCCCTGCGGAGTCTTTTCTCTTTTCTTTTTCTCCCCAGCTTTTGTGTATCTCCTATGGCATATTCTCCCTACAGTGGTCTTGTGTTTGCATATCATTTGCATGATCATATCATCTTGTGGTCTCTTCTATTTCGCCGAGACAAAGATGCCCATCTTCGTATCTCCGGCTAGAAGAAATTTAAATAGGGGCAGCTGTAATACCCTAATTTTTACCCCTAAGATCCCGCATGTCATTTGCATTTTCGCATACCATAAACAAGATCACATATTGGTTCCCTCTTTGATAGGTCTGTGCCTTGCAGGGATCTTTGAGTTTGTGTATGTTTGATTTGTTTAATTTGTTTATATTGTACTAACCATTAATTAAAATCCAAAAATATTTTGTTTCCTTTCACTAACATTTTCAGGGGAAGAACAGGTTAAAAATACCAAAAAATCAGTCCCGCAGCTCGAATGAATTCCATTTGAACAAAGTCAAATTTGATCCGCAATTAATTCAAAAAATTACTTGATCAAGAGTTTCCAAGATTTAATTGATTATTATTCAAGAGACTCCAAGGTTCATGTGTTTATTTCCATGCCTTCTTTGACAAGCAAGAGAATCGAGCCGGAACCACAACAGTGCAACAAAATGCTCATTTTTCACAAATTTTGCACTGAGTAACCGGTTAGCAGATATACTGTAACCGGTTACCCTCGTGAAATTTTGAAAAATGGTGGCAAATTCAAATTCAGCAATTGGCACCAATCTCAGCCCTTGATCACATTTGGAATATTCTAGACCACTTCATTTTAATTCCCTACATCACTTTGGTCATTTCCCACCATGTACCATCACTAATCACCACTCTTTTGTGATTTCCCTCCAAATTTGAATTCCAATCCTAATTTTGATCATCCTAGCCTAATTCCAAACCACCAAATTTCCAAGCCTAAACTCTATAAATAAAGCCTTCCTTTCATTCATTTCACAAGCTTTTGATAGCCAACAAAATCCCTTGCAATTTCTCTCCCCAAAACACAAATTCACCAAAGCTCTTCTTTCTTCTTTTGAAAGTTAGTAAGAATTCACATTGATTCTTGCTTAACTTTGAGCTAAACCTTCATCATTTCTTATTTTGTTCATCAATCACAGTAGATCAAGGTTTTGGAGTGTAGATCTTGCTGCAATTCAAAGGAATTTTCTGATTTGGAGTGGTAATTCATCTTCCACCATTGTTAAAGCTTCATCTTCATCTTCCATAATGTAGATCTTTGGAAATCCTTGTTGCTTGATCCTTTGGATCTTGTGATTGTGTTTAATTGCTGGTTTTGGCTGTTATTTTACTTTAAATTTCGTGCAATTTCAGTTCCATGATCATAAGGTGTTTGTAAAAAGTTTTGGAAATGGACCATGCTGAATTTTGCACATTTTTCTACATTCTGGTGCTGTGTAACCGGTTAGCAGTTATGCTGTAACCGGTTACACTGTGTAAATTTTGAAAAATGGCACCTATTTTGAACTGAGTAACCAGTTAGCAGTTATGCTGTAACCGGTTACTTCGAAACAGAATGCATATTTTGGCTTGTTTTTGGGACTGTTTTGGTTCCTTTTCCATTTTCTTCCCTTTCCTTTGTTCTTAGCCTTAGTTCACATATTTGTGTGGTTTAATTTGGCTTTCTCTTCATCTATTTCTCTTTTCTTTTGATCGATGAAAGTCTAAAAGATCTTGGAATTCCGTTGTTGAATTTCGATCGAGACTAGATCGTTACCATTTTTCTTTTCGTGCGGTATTGCTTTCGGATGACGATCTATATATCATTCATCTAGCATACATTAGCACAAAGAGCTATTGACCGGCCTTATTGTAGGGTAATTACTCCGTAAATTACTCGGCGATTGCTTAACATAGCGCAATATTTGTCCCGTATCGGAAAACTATCAAGAATGGTTGATTATTTGTCTTATGGTTCAAAACTCATGAAACTTGTTGTTAGGAGGCTTTGGTCTTATCAATCCTCTAATGAGTTTCATCAACCTTGACCTAAGTGCAAATATTCAATTGTTATTGATCACTACCACTAACAACTAATCACTAACTTACTAACAATATTATTGTATTAATTTTGTTTATGTTTCCTTCTCGCTCGTTATCTCTTTTATTTTTTATGCTTCATTATTATCATTTCATATCATATTTATGTTTCCGTCATTTTTTCTTTGTCCGTTGGACATATGTTTATGCTTCCGCAATTTTTCCTTTGTCCGTTGGACAAATGTTTATGCTTATGCTTTTTTTTTCTTTGTCCACTTGGACTCAAAAACATTAATAAAGGCTTAAACCATAAAAAAATTAATTCTCTTCATTTTGGACTATTGGTTACTATCTTATGCTTTGGAGTGATCTCTCTATGGACCTCTTTTGAAGTAATATTGGACTTATGGATCTAGAATTAGGACTTCTTATCCCTTTGCTTGGAGTATTGATTGAAGACTTGCCTTTATTGGCCAATTTGCTTAAGGATGGAATTCTTTTAATATTGCTTTGAAGTGGCTCCATTTTGGTTAGATCCTTCTTTTCCCTAGCTTTTATTTTATGCACTAGGATAGTCACTTCTTCTCCTCCCCATTCTTAAAATTTTAAAATCCTCTCCCTTTTTCAAAACCTTCTGGTTTTCAACTTAAAACCACTTTCATAATAAAACCTTGACTTTTGTCAAGTGACTTTTAAAATTTTATTTTCTTTAATAAATGTCAATCTATCTTAACCATACTTTGACTGTTTCATGAAAACATAAAAAATATGAAACTCACTCAAATCTTTTGTGCTTTTATGAACCTTTTCTTTTTCTTTTAAACTCTTTTTCATAAGTTTAGACATGATTCATTTCTTTAAGCGAAATTATTCGCTTAGAAATGACGACTTGTCTTTACACTTAAAAATCAATCAAAACCAACAAATATTTTTTGTTCTTTGTACCACGAACTACGGGGTTTTGATCCTACATTGCACATCGTGGGTACGTAGGCATGAGGCGATAAGTCTCTCCAAACACAAAAAATCTTAAAAAATAATTCTCCTCTCATCTCCTCAATCTCTTTACAAGCAAACCATTTTCAAACCAAAAAGCGGTAGATATTTCAAAGGGTTCCTATAGGGTACTATAGACGTTTTGGGTGCTAACACCTTCCCATTGCGTAACCAACCCCCTTACCCGTTCTCTGTTTGCTCTTGTTTTTTTAGAACTCTTTAGGTTTTGTTGGTTCTTTTTCCTTTCCCTTTGTGGATAAAATAAAAGTGCGGTGGCGACTCTTGCTTAATTTTGAGTTAAGTTAATCAATAGCTTACACTCACAAATTTACCCACTACACATTCCTGCAGTTTTTTTTGCAAGAATGTTGGTTAAGATGTTCTAACATCTTAACAAGTTTTCCTTGTGTCTTGTTATCTGAGTTGTGAAGCGGGTTGTGTCTTGTGACCTGAGTTACGCAATCTATGTTCTCAGTGTTACGAAGTCTACAACTGCTGGTTCTTTTCTGGAGGAGTCTTCTGGTTCTCAAGACCTCTCTTGGAAGAAGGGGGAATATATTGAAGGGGAGACTCTCTTAGACCTTAGCTCCAATCAATTCTGAAGATAAAAAAGTCTTGATGAAGGAGCCTTGCTGTTTGCAGAATGCAGAAGAAAATGATTGTTTTAGCCAAAATTTGTCAAAAGGGGGAGATTGAAAGCACCTGTTGTTTGACTAAATTTTGCTAAAACATTATGATGATAAACTTGAAGAATCTGTAGAAGAAAAAGATGTCGAAGGAAATGTCTCGACATCCTGACTGACTTGGTAAGTTACCAGGTTTTAATCTGTAGCAAGAATTAAGGAGCGGATTAAGGAAACACAGGAGAAACGATTGAAGGCCCAAGACAACAGAAGACTATATAAGGAGACTTATACCTAGGGTTTAAAGAGACTGTACGTTTTGTATCGCTTGTAACTTTGTAACCTAGTTCCTTTGTGTTGAATAAGGGTTTAGGGTTTGAGAGTCGTTGGCTCTCTTAGGAGTTGTAAGTCTCCACTCTGTATAATGGGATGTAGGGTGGAAGGCATAGGTACAGAGACACAACCAGAAACCTGTAGGTAATGGTTGTTGTATTGTTCTTGGACGAAGCTTTGAAGCAAGTCCAAGATAACTTGAAGGTTAAGAAACCGCGACAGTTCTGAATTGGCAGAAGACAGAGATTTCACAGGTTGTGATTAGGATGTGAGTGGGGTATCTCGTATCAGGGTTCTAAACGTTTGAGTTTAACCTTGGTAAAGATGTTCATGGAGTAGATGTTAGGGATAAAGTTGTAAACGTGGGAGTTTAACTTTGTAACAGTCTACACAATAGTGAAGTCTTCTTCATGGATTGGTATCCCCCAGATGTAGGTGAGTTGCACCGAACTGGGTTAACAATTAGTGTGTTCTTTATCATTCTGTAGATTTATGTTTTCTGTTAGGGTTCATGATAAACATGTTGGATCAGATGTCGTGACATCTGAGAGTGTGCAGTTCTGATATTCAAGGTATCAGTCTGCTGTTGCGCCTATGAGTTTAAAAGATTATGTAGCACAATGTCTTGACATGTGTTAGGACATCTGCTGTCTGCATAGGCCAGAATTTTAGTTTGTTTCTTTTCCCGAGTGTTGGTCATGCCCAGTGAGTTTGTTACTCGTTGTGTTGGCTTTATCTCCGGTTTGCTTTTGTTTTTGTCTGCATTTTGCATTATCATTTCATCATTTTCATCATGCTAGAGTTCATGGCATGTCAGCATTTGTAGGATAGTTTGTGTCCATAGCATCGCATGTCATTACATCTAAGGGCAAATTTTCGGTTATCTATATTTAAATACCTTTCACCATGACTTCATGAAGATTTTCATAGTTCATGTCATTCGGTGAAGATATTTAAATAGGGGCAACTGTTATACCCCAAATTTTACCCTTAGATTCCTTGATCTTTTACACATTAACTTAGGTCAATCATCTATGCACAGCTAACCAGTTTATTAGACTTTGTTTGTTTGTTTTATTTTGTGAAATTAGGGCTGCTGCACAAGGTTCAAAAGTCATGGAGGCTGTGTGTGTGCTCTTGGTGATTCTGGTCCCTTGCAAGTTGTACTGGATTCTTGTGGAGATGAAGGAGGAATACACCCTCATTCTTATGGTTCCTTAGCCAATACAAAGACATTTTTCCTCAAGGCTTCTTAGAGGTTTCTCAAGGAGGGTTAGAGCTTTCAGTTTATTTGAGGACTGGTCATGGATTTTCTGGCAAATGATATTAGGGGTTATATCCTTGTGGTTCATGCACTAAACTCATCATCATCACGATCATATTCTTATAGAGGTTCACCTAATATCGAGTTTAGTTTCTCCAAGATAACTCAAAGGCCTCTGTGCATGTCTCAAGAAGGATGAGGGTTGCCCTTTTGTTGGAATGTGATTAATTTGTGATCAAACTGAAGGTTGGGGATAATGAAATCATGAATTCATGATTGTTTCAAGCGATAGTAAATTCTTGAGCATTTATTTTGTCCTAAGATTCGATTCAATAGGAGGATGTTTTGTGTGGCTTGCTTGATATTCATGTAACCGAGTTTTTAAAATCATCGTGGTCTTAGGATTCTCATTTATGGTATGAACTTGTGGACCAATTCAAGTTGTGGATACAAAGTGCAAGCTCAATGTTCCCACAATTATTCAAGTCCACTCAAAGTTCAAATTCAAGAATTTCTATCCATTTAGAATCCCAAGATTCATGAGTATGAGTATATTGTTAATTTCCAGAAACACCGCCACATAAAAATAACGCAAATGAGCATTATCATCAAATGTTTGCTGCGACATGTTGGATGAGGAAAGGAAAAATTCAAGAGTAATATCAAAAGAGCCCAAAACACGTTCACAACATGTTTCAATGAATTAACCACATTTGATTAATTCCAAAACAAGGACTAAACACCATCATTATGATTCCAAAATCAGTTTCAGACACTGAAATTCAAAAATGGAAACGTATCAAGGACCTTAATAGTCATGTTCGCAGCAGCTAAGATTATTTCCAAAACCACCATCTAACACAATCAAGTCAAAAAGGAAAAGTTCATCAATTCGTGGACCATCAAAGATCAAATCGAATATTTTCCAAAACAACCATCAAACAATATAGAACATGTTTCAGACATCATTCAAAACTTTCCAAAACAAGTTTTGACAGTATATTGTCATTCAATTCGAAAATCAATGTGTCGAATTTCGCATAGCCTATAAAATCAGCAGGAGGAGGACAGATACGGAGATCACAGACAGTAAAACAATTCAAAGCTCACCAGAAAAATCATTAACATATCACAGCTTCCATACTCAGAGTCACACAGATAATTCAGACACATAAGAAAACTCAAAGAAACTTTCATAACAACAGCACACACGATTCAGAGAAAAGGAACATTCACTACAGTGAGTAAAACTACAAAAATCCACATTCATAAACCTACCACAAACACACAAGAGTGGCAGAAGCACACATACACATCAAGAGATAGTCTTCGCACAATAGAAGAAATTCAGAAAAATTCATATACACACAGAGAATACCAGTTTCAAAAAAAAATCATCAGAAAATAGTACATACGCACTAGAGACGACAACAACAGTGAGCAGAATCGCAAACACGCAAAGAGGAAGAAAGGAGATTCGAAGCAGGGAGGCAGTGATATTGAAAATTACCTGCGATTTCTCCATCATTCCGTGCCGAACCCGACATTCACTGCGATACATTGCTGCTTTGAAGGTAATTTGTTTCTCATCCTTTTCCCCTAATTTTTCTTGCCATGATGCTCGATTACTGATTGTTGTGTTGTTTTCATTGGAAAAATAGAGAGAAATGTAGGATTAAGTAAGAGAAAACGAGAATGAAAAGAGAGATGGAAAGGGTATTCGCGAGAGAGAGAGCTGAAAATTATGTGCGAGAATGAGAGAAGTTTGGGTGTTGCGTCTGAACGGTTGTGGCATTTGTGAACAACCTCCTTGTTTACCTAGGTTTAGTAAACCCAACGGGTCAGCTTATCCGACCCATTACCCTTTCTCTTTTGGGTTCCGGTTTCGTATCTACAAGGAGGCTTATCGCAAGTTTTCTTAATTTATCTTGACTAGTTCCATTAGAATTCAGCTAAATAGATTTTCATGAAAGTTTAGTTGTTAGAATTTAATTTAATTGATTAGAGCTGATTTTAGTTCTAATTATAATTTACCTCATTTAGTTTTAAATTATATTTAAGTTTTAGATTTTAAGTAGATTTTAATTTATTTAGCTTTCATTTGGATTTTTCATCAATTTTCAATTAGATGATTAGTTTAATGGATTAATTAGTTTTAATTAACTTTAGTTTAGATAGTTTTTATCTATTAATCTTGACAACTTATATTGTTCGTTTTTGTTAAGTCCTAATCGTAGTCCCTGGTATTAATTATCGATTTTGCTCTCGTTAAATCTTTATTGTCTGCCTTGTGCTTGAGTCTTGCTTGGCACTGCTTTACGTTGTTGTCCCCATTCCAAAGGAAAGGTTTCCCATTTGTTGATTCCATGTCATATTTAGGTTATATTCCTTACCCTTTTATCTTAGCCTTAGGATTTGGAGTCGTCGTGCTTTATGCAACTGTTCCGCTGTGAACATCCCTTTTATCCTAGCCTTAGGATCGGAGTCTTCACACTCCATGTAAGTGTTCTGCCATGAACATTTACCTCCTTTCATCCTATCCTTAGGATTAGAGCCACCGTGCTCTATGTCCTGCCATGGACACCTTCACTTTATCCCAGTCTTAGGATCGGAGTCGCCGCACTCCATGTAAGTGTTCCGCCGCGAATACTTACACCCCTTTCAACTTAATCTTAACTTTGGAGTCGCCGCACTCCATGTAAGCGTCTTGCCATGGATGCCTACTTCCCCCTGGAACCTTGGCCACAGTCAAGAGTTCCTCGCCCTCTTTGAGGGGAACTACGAATGCTTTGATTCTATTCCCATCATGATACGTAGGCACGAGATGCGATGTCTTGGCGAGCATACTTGGAAACTAACCCCTAGGTATTTCCCTTAGCATTTCCATTAGCAAGCAAACAATAAATAACACAAATACTAACAAGAGGTTCCTGTAGAGTACTAAAGATGCTTAGGGTGCTAATACCTTCCCTAGGCGTAACTAACTCCCGAACCTTAGATCTCTTAGGTTTTTTTTCGATCTTTAACCTTTCCTTTGGATAAATCAAAGATCGGTGGTGAATATTTGAAGATTTGTGATTCAAGTTAATTAATAGCTTGACATCCGATTCTCACCGCGACAGAACTGGCGACTTCACTGGGGAAGAAATATTGAGAGGGTTAAGCCCACCTTGTTTGTGTTTATTATATGTTTGCTTGCTTGTACATCTGTACATATTCATATCTGTATATATATATATATATATATATATATATATATATCTGTTGTGCTTGGGTTTTTTTGTGTGCAGGGTTGTTACCTTGAGTGGTGGGATAAGTCCTAACTCGGACTTGAGCATACACATATGATAGGATTGTGGTGTAATCAATAGTCAGCTGTTCGGAGTAGTTCTAACACGTTTGGCATATGATGACCACGCTCAGTGGAGGCCCCTTTGGGATTATTGATGTCTGGTGCGAGTAGTCGTATTGATGTCACTCTTTCCGACCTGGGAGTCCGTGATACTGAGGACCTTTAGTTACCCTTTACCCCACTTAGCCTTTTTAGGACGTAGTTCAGTGATTATCCAGGTGTAGACCTGTGATGGTTGTCATGTGATACTACACTCAAACAAGTTTATCTTGAGAATATTATTAACCCGCACGAGTAGTCGTGTGTGCCGATAATATCTGAAAGATTTATCGATGACTCTGGGAACTTTTAGAACCCTGTTCTACAGACGACAAACCCATAGTACACACCTTTTGGGATGGGTAGACCATGGCTCCATGCTCGTGATCTTTGAACCTAGGCCCTTGTTCGTTTGCCAGTATATACGTGTATACCTGTATCTATGCATACATTCATCCATACATTCATGCATCCATGAATAACCCTTTGGTTTCAAGAAATTCAATTGTTCATCCCCTTGCAACTTGTTGTTGAGTTCCTTGAAACCATTGCATTGCATTGCTTTCATGTCATTGCATGTGCATTTTCCCTTCACATTTTGCTCATTCTGTTGTCTCGTCTTCAGTTCTTTCACCCTGAATCCTTTGCACCGATACAATACTAGAGCTAAAGCTCAAAGAAGAATGGTAGAACAAAATCAAGAGCTTGATCGCATCAGTAATGAATTAGAGGACTTACGCGGGAATGTAGGACAAATCATGGAGATACTGAATGTCATACGTACAAAGATGGATACCCAAACCACTGTTGTTTCTGAGATTACCAATACAGTTGTGGAACCTCAGCCAACAATTGTCACTACAGCAAGTGTACCTCTATACGGTCTTCCACCAGGTTTTGTGCCATCCCCTGCTGCAATTCCCATTGTTCAACAAGTCTAACAAGTTGTTCCTTTGGTTACTGAAGCTCCTAAGGTGACTCCAACTTTTGCACCAGCTGCTGTGCATACTCGTGTGCAACCATACTTCAATGAGAATCAACCAGTATATGATGTCCCTGATATACCAAAAGATGGGAATGAACGTTACGAAAGACTTAGAGAAAATGTGGAAGTTATTGATAAAAGGTTAAGAGCGGTGGAAGGAGATCAAGTCTTTGATGCTGCTGCCAGAGATGTGTGTCTTGTCTGGTCTGGTTATCCCTCCAAAGTTCAAAACTAATAGCTTTGATCATTATGAAGGAGCTACATATCTAAAGATCCAACTGATCATGTACTATCGAAAAATGGTCGCTCATGTTGATAATGATAAACTGATGATTCACTATTTCCAAGACAGTTTGAAAGGTGCTTTGTCAAAGTGGTATTTAAGTCTGGATCAGTCTCGCATTAAGAGTTTCCAAGATCTGTCCGATGATTTTATCAAGCATTACAAATATAATATGGACTTGGCTCCCGGTCGAAGGCAATTGCTAAGTATGTCCCAGAAGAATTTCGAGTCGTTCAAAGAATACGCTCAGAGATAGAGAGAGACTGCTTCGCAAGTAGAACCTCATTTGACTGAAAATGAGTTGGATGATTGGTTTGTTGACACAGTTCGTCCTGAGTTTTATGAAAGAATGGTTGGAAGTGTGACTGCCAATTTCTTTGATATTGTTGTTGTAGGTGTGAAGGTCGAAGCGGGTTTAAAAAGTGGGAAAATGTTGAATACTGCTGGTAGTTCAAGATCCAACAAAGACCGTGCTAAGAAGTCTTCCAATAGTTTCAACAGGAAAAAAGGGTGAAACTAATGTTGTGATATCATGCAGAAGAAGAAGTCAACCCTGGAAACATCAACCGAACTATGCTCAGCAACCAGGTTACCCTGTCCAGTTTGCTCAACAACCGTATGTGCCTGTTGTTACGCCTGCTTTTAATCAACATATTGTAGCGAGCGAAACTGGACTTGTTTCTTAAGAATTGCCGCTCTTTTGGGGTTACTATAGGTCGATTCATTTTTTATCCTATTGTGAGATGATTAAGGAAGGGAAATAGATGTCTCCAACTAACCCTGCTTGCATACTGAGTTTAAACAGCGGTCTGTTAAGTTACGGATGCTATATGGTAATGGGGCCTCTTTCTTCTTTCTTGGTTTGGGACTGGGATAACAGGAATGTTTATGGGTAGGACGCTAGGACTGATATTTTCCGATTGAGATGTGAAGGTATGGGATTTTGGGTTTTGGATTAGTGTGCTTGCTAAGATTTTTCTTTCAATCTTATGCCTACGTATTCCCGTTTATCGAAACAGGGAAATCAGAGCGATCGTAGTTCCTCCTATTCTATGGGAGGAAAAACATGTTTTGGTGTCTTGTTCAAAGGCCAAGATGTGAAGCGAAAGGTGGTTTGTATCTTGTTCAAAGCCCAAGATATAAAGCTGAAGGGTCTATTTGTATCTTGTTTAAAGCCCAAGATGTGAAGCTAAAGGGTGTTGTCTTTAGAGAGAATTTGTCATCTCTAAAGGGGTCTGTTTGTCACAACTGTTGGGTGACTGATTATAAAGGAGAATTACTTTAACTACGATATGAGAATCCTAGTAATGCCATAATTTCCTTTATAGGGGTTTTCAACCTGAAGGAGAAGACTTTAACTCAGTGTAGCGTAATGCCATCTTTCCTTAGGAATTTCTCATGCTAAAAGAGGGATAGTGGCATGGATGTAGATGATCCAAAGGCTTGCCGCTTACAACAATTAGATGAAGGGAAAAAGGAGTTGTTGATGTTTGTGTACTGTGAACAAGGCACAATTTTGATGCTAAAAGGTTGATTGACTCAACCGGGGTTTTTCTTATA
This sequence comes from Lathyrus tuberosus, assembly GCA_022829125.1. Lineage (NCBI taxonomy): Eukaryota > Viridiplantae > Streptophyta > Magnoliopsida > Fabales > Fabaceae > Lathyrus > Lathyrus tuberosus. The sequence continues at coordinate 129,086 of JALAZF010000661.1, forward strand.
CAAAGCCTAAGAGGAGGCTATTGACCCAACAAGAGGGAATTTGTATGTGTCTCGTACGAAGCCCGAGAGAGAGGCTAAAAGGGTTTGACTCAGCAAGAGAGTGATTTTGTATGTGTCTTGTACGAATCCCAAGACAGAGGCTAAAGGTTGACTCAACAAGAGAGTGTATGTGTCTTGTACGAAGCCCAAGACGGAGGCTAAAGGTTGACTCAACAAGAGAGTCTTTTATACTCAACAAGAGAGTGTTTTGTATCTCGTACAAAGCCTGAGATGGAGGCTAAAAGGATTATTAACTCAACAAGAGAGTCTTTTTGTGTCTCGTACGAAGCCCGAGATAGAGGCTAAAAGGATAACTGTTTCAGTTGAGTGACAGGTCCAGTAGGTTGGTTAAAAGAGAAAATCAGTTCTTATAAAGAGACTGATTAAAGGTAAGGCTATGCTTTGGGATTGATCAGAGGATCAGGGTTATTTCCTGTTCTTTAAGGAAATGGGGAATCCAGAGGGTATTCGAGACTATCCGAGTCTACTGGTGTTTCTACCTACTTGAAAGGTGCTTGAGAATGTCTTTGGGACTCAAGGGTCTTAGACTGTCCAAGTCTAGAGTGTTATCTTTTGTACTATGCTCAAAGAAATAACGGTAGCACGCTCTCGGTAGAAAGATCTAGACTCTTTGAAAGACTACTCTATTAAGATGATTAATTTCTGTTCCTATACCTCTAGCTAGGAGGTCGTCGGGACAATTTATACGAAGCCCAAGAGGAGGCTATCATTCCCGGAGGAAGAAATCATTTATACGAAGCCTAAGAGGAGGCTATGAATACTTCTTAAGAAGCCGACGGGTCCTTGTACAATGCCCAAGAGGAAGCGGGGATGCTTTTAGGAAGCCTGAGGGTCCCCAACCCCTGAGAAAATCAAGATAGGCTATTCACAAAGAATAGATCAAGCCAGGAAAGTCCGAGAATTTGGAAGAAACTCAAGAGATGCCATTCACGGAGAAAAGATCATCTCTGGGGAATAGAGTTTCTTTGAAGATTTCTAAAGGTGACAGTCTGTGAAAGGGTTCACCGAGAATGCTGCCTTTCACGTCTCCATATTGTTTAACCCCAAGAGGAGGGAAGACTGTGTCTGGTAATCCTATGGGGATCTAGTTTTGTCTACTTCTAAGAGTGATCAACGGGCTTAATGCTAGACGTAGTTGTCAGGGGAAACTCTAAATATCTATACTATTATTACACAGTTTATATGAGTTTATGAAAGAAGACTTACAGCGAAACAACCCCACAATATAGTTATATGTATACGAAAGCGGTAAAGGAAAGCATATAAACACTTACTCAGTTGTAGAGCTTCCATGCTATTTGTTAGTTGTTCAACAAAGAAAGCTTTGATAACAATATTATATACAAAATCAAAGGAGAAAGTGCTTTGAAAAGAAATATTGGGGCTTACAGCTCAAGGAGAGGCCCAAGGTTTTGTTAGTGATCACACTGTTGCTTTTGTACAGAGGGACTTATACAAGTGACTGAGACCCGAGAAAGGTTCTCTGTACAAAGGGATGGGTCTTACACTCTCTCAAGAGGCCCAAAAGGTTTAAATAAAAAGAGTGGGGCTTATAACATGAGGGTAGGCCCATATGATTTTTCGTTTGAAATGGCGATCGCGCCGAGATTTTTGAAAACACAGTGGGTCTTAGACAATGACTGAGGCCCAAAATGGTTTGGTTTAAAAGGGGATTGGGTCTTACACTCTAATAGAGGCCCAAAGAGTTTTGAATGGGTCTTATAGCTCTAGGAGAGGCCCAAGGTTTGTTTTTCAACGGACCATGATCGCGTCGAACTTTTTGAAATACAATAGGACTTATACCATAAGTGAGGCCCAAAATGGTTTTGTATTTACAAAGGATTGGGTCTTACACTCTATTAGAGGCCCAAAGAGTTTAAAAAAGGGAATGGGTCTTACTACTAGAGGGTAGGCCCAGATGATTTGTGTACAAAACGACGATCGCGCCGAGATTTTCTTAAAAATACCCGGAGGGACTTATACAATAAGTGAGGCCCACAATAGGTTATTTTACAAAAAAGGCTTGGGTCTTACACTCTATTAGAGGCCCAAAGAGTTTACAAAGTTTGATGAGGGTTGAATTAATCAAAACCCTAATTTGTTTTCAAAATGTATTTTAATTGAATAAAAATTCAATTAAAATGATCAAAATTGTTAAACATGTGTGGAAACAAATTGTGATCTTGGATTAATATTTCAAAAATCATGTTTTGACCTACAAGATGATTAGAAGTCATTAAAATTTACAACATCAAGAGGGAAAAAATATTTTAAATGTCAAAAACAATTAAAATATTAATTCTTTGCAAAAATATCAATTATATGAAATAAATAATATTTTTGGGATTTTTTGATAAAATAAAATATTTTAACATTTTTGTGAATTATTAAAAAAAGAATCAACTCAAAATCATTAAAACTCAGAGAGAAATTAATTTTTGAATCAATTAAATAAAATCACAAAATTCAAATATTTGAATTTTCAAAAAAAGGCGCCAAGAACACCCAAGAACATGCACGTGTTCTGGGTTTTGCCCAGATTTGCATTTTCTCTCCAATCTCCCTGAATACTTGATTATATCATGCAAACCACCTATCAATCTACTCGTTTCAACCTCACGATCATGTCTATGGTCTTTAATTTCATTTATTTTTAACATGGAATAAGAAATCAAGACAAAACCTCAAGAACCCTAAAATTTGCATGAAGGCTGGGAATTTTGATACACGATTGAAACAAAGCAATTAATTGAGGGGAAACATTCTATGCATGATTATGAACATTTGGCAAAAGTATTGTGCGAGGAAATATGCATAGATTAAGAGATGACCAAGTTTAGGCTTACTTGAAGGTCGTGGCAGCAAGAGCAATTTGATTTTTGAGTTGGAGGTGTTACAGATGGGTTGTGATGATCTGAACAGCTTCAATGGATGTTGTGGAGTGTGTTGCAAGCTTTGGAACACTTTAGAAGTCTTTGGATCAAGCTGGAGCACTCCAACTGCATAATTGAAGCATAATGGCTAGGTTGATAGGTGATTTTGAGCTGGGGGTGTTACAGTTGGTGTTTAAGTGTTTGGACACCTCAAATACATCATATGTGATGTGCCTGGGCAATTGGAATGGATTGCTTATGGCTGCAACTGAAAACCCGATAGTGGTTGCTCAAAAACAAGAAAACTTGGCACTTAAGAGAGAATGAGAGAAAGCAGTGCTATAACTGGCTTTGGTGTGAGTTAAATGATCCATTGGAACCTCTATTTATAGGTGATCAACTCTTGTCTTGGAGGAATAGTGAATGGCTACTGGATCAGATCACATTCAAAGGCTTTGGCTTGGTGGCATTTCTTCTCACACAAGGCAACCTAGCCCCTCCCAAGAGCAGGTCTATACCTTGACCAAATTCACATTCTTCAGATGTTTTTATTGTTGTTTAATCAAAGAACTTGACTGAGTAGAGTGGCTTTGTTGAAAGTGCCCTATTTCACATAAATGCCTTTGAATTTCAAGGCATATATGCCAAAATGCATTAATCTCAAGTTGGAAGATTCCTTGGATTTTGGACTCAACCCTATCAGTTGGATCAGTTGGCTTATGATCAGATTGGATGCATGTGGCATAGTGATCATTACTTTTGACTCAGAAATCGTGGATGGCAAGAAAACTCACAAACTAATTTTTCATGGCAGCCTTGGCATGGTGTGTTGTAGCAGCCATAACTCTTGGCTCAAGTAGAGTGGTTTCATGCCAATGAGTTGCTTGGATTGTAGGCAACATGCACAACAACATTGATGTTTATCTTTGGAACTGATTCAGCTTGCATCTATGTGAAAAAATCCCACAAGTTTTGGTGTTTCAACACAAAATCAGCCTTGCCCAGAATTTTTCTAAGTGTTGGAAAAGTTGTACTTTCATGTTTTTAGTGATTTTGATCCAACCATAACTCAAAATCCATAATGAATTTGGAGGGGGGGGGTCAGTTTTTAGCTTTTGTAGAGGGCCATGAGATCTACAAATCAAGCTTTGGATGGGAAAAAATGGATTTGTGGTTTAGGAGTTATGATCCTCCAAAGTTGGTACCCTTGCCACTTTATTTCATAACTTAGAAAATTTTCTAAGTTTTTATGGTTACCCCTTTTACAAGTTATCCAACTTTTCTTGATTTTTCTTGATGAATGATGATTCAAATCACACATTAACATCATTTTAGGGTTAAAAAACCATAAAAGTGAAAAATCTCAAAAAGTCAAAGTTTGACTTATGTGCACAGTTGACTTTTTATCAGATGAATTCCAAACTGTGCGATCCTCTAGGAAATCATGCCTTTGACCTAAATCAAACTTGATGGACATGTTCCATGGGTGTTATAGGGTATATTGATTCATGTCCTAGGGCTTGAGAGCATGTCCTGGTCAAAAGCAAAGCTACAGTTGACTTTTCTCGCAAAACCCAAACTGTGATTCAGATGAAATTGAAACTTGTTGCTCAAGCTTCTTGGATTAATCCATTGTTGCAAATGGATCAATGTAGTATGTTGGAGACCCTCAAATCATGTCTTGAGGTCTTGGCTCATGATTTGTCCCAAAAGTCAATTTAGGGGTGAATTAGGTCAAGAAACCCTAATTTCTGATTTTTTATGAATGCATCCCCTGAGGTCAAATTGACTTGATGCTTGGGCCCATGAGGTTCCATGGAGTATATTAGGTTATTATTTGAAGCATTGGCTCATGCCCAGAGGAAAATTTCCAACTGGAGGCCCTGGTCGACCAAAACCCTAATTTGGTGACACTGGCGATCTTGAGGCTTGATCCACATGGAAGGGAGCAGCATTGTGCTTAATCCTTAAAGTGGGAGTCCTCTTGATCCCTTGTAGATATTTGAGAGGTTAGACAAGTTGAATATCATGTCATTTCTTGATTGATCCTTTATCTAAGAACTCTGGGAGGGCTTGAAACCCTAATTTTGATTGTAGTAAGTGTTCACCCATCTTTGGGGAGACTGATGGGGCAAGATAGTCCATCCATATTGTGATGATGATTTTCACAATGATGGGGAATCTTAGTGGTCAAAATTTGGGGTATGACAGATCCCCCTATTTAATCTTCTTGGACCCGAAGGTGCGAATGACGAAGGTGTTCGGGCATTCGGGGTACAAGAGGATTAAATATCAGAATGCCCAAAATTTTGATGGTGGCCATGAATGGTAGCTTACGCATTCATCTTCTTTTGCTAAGCAATGATGCTTAAAAAAGGTAAACTTCCCCTCGATCCTGGTTTTCTACCAAGGAACTGGTCTAGGTTTCTGAACTAAACTTCCCCTCGATCCTGGTTTCCTACCAAGGAACTAGTCTTAGTTTCTGATGTAAACTTCCCCTCGATCATGGTTTCCTACCAAGGAACTGGTCTAGGTTTCTGAACTAAACTTCCCCTCGATCCTGGTTTCCTACCAAGGAACTGGTCTTAGTTTCTGATGTAAACTTCCCCTCGATCCTGGTCTCCTACCAAGGAACTGGTCTTAGTTTCTTTTGTCAATAAACTTTCTTGACAAGGGACGCTATGTGTAGCGGTTTTCCTCAAACTTCTCGCCGAATTTTCCTAGGGAGATGCTATTTGATGGAAAAAGAATAATGTCAGACTCGCTTGGGAACCCAATCGTCTGAGTTGTAGAGGTGCACAAACTTCTCTGTTTGGAGACGCCATTTGTTGACTCTACTGGGGAAAACTAGTCTCTTTGAGAGACTGTCTTCTGCTTGGGGTCTTACATCATATTTTTCTCGGGATCTTCTCGGAGAAATTCCATATGATGGGATCCAATTTGAGGTGCTGATGACCTTTTCATCAGTGGTTTTTCAGAGAACGACTGCCGTACCGCCGAATCTCTAATTAGGAGGCTTTCTCTGGGGATTTTCCTTAATCCGGGAAAGCAAGGATACCATCTTCAATGGCGAAGAGTGGTGTTTGTTGAATGCCTCTAGTTTTTCAGAGGTTCAAGTTATCAAAGTGGTCAAGGAGCCAACTTCATTCCAGAAATTAACTGGAGGAGAGAGATTGTTTAGACGCAGCATTTCCTGATGAGGAAAGAACTGACAACTCGATTGAGAGGACTATTATCACTAGTGGATAAGACCGACTAGAGTGATAGTGATGCAATATGAAATGTGAATGCAAATCAATAATGCATGATGTATGTATGTATATGCTGACAAAACTGACGCGACATACCAACTAAAAGATGAACATGACTGGAAACTCGCCCATAGCGGGGCGAAGAAGTACCGTTGGTTCAAGATAGCAATTCTGCCTTGCTTAGGAGAGATAGTCCCTGTTGGGAGCTGTGTTGGTCGAGCTTAGGAGATGAGAACTCGACCGTGGCGTTTCAGATGAAACAAGGTCCCTGACACAGTTGATCCTTCATTCAGGCGTACTGGCTTAGAAGAAATACTTTGATTCTGCTCTTTAAGGTTCGATTACTTCTGGAGAAGCGACCGATGTTCTTCTAATGTTCAACAGTCAAAAGAAATTGCCGACTTTATTTTAAAAGCAGAAAAAGTTTTAACAAGTAAATTCATTTTTGTTTTTATTTCAAGAATCGTTGATCATGTTAAAAACATCATCCTGTAAAGCTAAAACAAATAAGAATTGCAATCAAAAGCACAAGGGCTCAAATTTTATTGATAGGATGGAAATCAGCCAAACGCGTGATTCCATAGAGCATTTACAAAGTTAGAAAATGGTAATTTATAGGGAAAAAGGCTACGTTGAAACATAATGACCACTATCCTTCTACCAACTTTTAATTCGGGACATCCTGTGCTTCTGTCGAAGATGACCTTGATTGGAGTTTTCCTGACGGATGATGTAACTGCTGCCGAGGGACTTGCCCCTTTATTGAACATAGTTACTTGCCATTATCCCTAATTTTTTCCTGGATTGGACTTTGAGATTTCCAATCCACCGGGATGACTTTTGATCATGTCTCTAATTTTTGCCTGGACCGCCCTTTCGGGTTTTCAATCCACCGAGACGATTTTTTTTAGGCGAAGTATTTCTTGACTACATCAACATTCGTGGGGTAGGCAAATTCCTCTCCGTCCATGGTTGCAAGTCTCAAGGCGCCGCCTGAGAAAGCTTTCTTGACCACATAGGGGCCGTCATAATTCGGAGTCCATTTGCCCCAGGAATCAGTGAGAAATGACTGTATCTTCTTGAGCACGAGGTCTCCTTTCCTAAAGACGCGAGGTCGGACCTTTTTGTCAAACGCCGTCTTCATCCTTTGTTGATACAACTGACCATGGCCTAGAGCCGTTATTCGTTTTTCTTCGATCAGATTCAGTTCTTCGTGTCGACCTTGACACCATTCAGCCTATGTTAGCTTAGCTTCCATCAATACCCGGATTGATGGGATCTCTACTTCTATGGGGAGCACTGCTTCCATGCCATAAACTAGAGAGAAAGGGGTTGCCCTTGTTGAAGTACGGACAGATGTGCGATAACCGTGAAGAGCAAAAGGTAGCATCTCGTGCCAATCTTTGTAGGTTATAACCATCTTTTGAACAATCTTCTTGATGTTCTTGTTAGCCGCTTCTACCGCCCATAACTCTTTCATCATCTTATTGTTCAAGTTGGATCCATTATTAATAATGATCTAGCTCGGAACACCATAACGGCAGATGATATTGTTTTTGATAAATCGGACCACCACTTGTCGGGTTACATTAGCGTACGACGCTGCTTCGACCCACTTGGTGAAATAGTCAATGGCTACAAGGATGAACCGATGTCCATTCGAAGCTTTGGGTTCGATCATGCCAATCATGTCGATTCCCCATATGGAAAAAGGCCATGGGGAAGAAAGAACTTTGAGATGCGTTGGCGGTACATGAATTTTGTCGGAGTATATCTGACACTTGTGACACTTCCTCATGTACTTATAGCAGTCGGATTCCATTGTCAACCAATAGTACCCTGCTCTTAGAATTTTTCTCGCCATTGTGTATCCGTTGGCATGAGTGCCAAATGACCCTTCATGAATTTCTTTCATCAGCATGTCTGCTTCTGGTCTGTCTACGCATCGGAGCAAGACCATGTCAAAATTTCTCTTATAGAGTGTATCACCGCTCAGGAAGAAGCTACCAGCCAGTCTTCTGAGGGTTTTTCTGTCTTTCCTTGATGCCCCAGGTGGGTACTCTTGTTTCTCAAGGTTTGTCGTCTATGACTGCTTCAATTGTGAAGATGTAAGCGGGCCGTTCTAGGCGTATTATGTCGATCTTAGGTATGTCATTCCATTGACCTACACTAATCATAGAAGAGAGAGTGGCTAATGCATCAGCCATGTGATTCTCCTCACGAGGGATATGGTGAAACTCGATTCTGTTTAAGAAGGGTAACAATCTTCTCGCGTAATCTTTGTAAGGAATCAGTCCTGATTGGCATGTGTTCCAATCTCCTTTTATCTGATTGATAACCAAGGCTGAGTCGCCATATACATCCAAGTTCTTGATCCTTAAATCAATTGCTTCCTTGAGACCCATAATACAAGCTTCGTATTCGGCCTCGTTGTTTGTACACTTGAATGTAAGTCCGGAAGTGAAAGGAATGTGGGTACCCTGAGGGGTAACAATGATTGCTCCAATTCTATTTCCGTAATGATTAACTGCTCCGTCAAAGATAAGTCCCCACTGGGAACCTGGTTCTGGTCCTTCACTGGGTAGCGGTTCATCGCAATCTTTCATTTTCAAATACATGACATCTTCGTCTGGAAAGTCAAACCCGATAGATTCTTGATCGTCAATCGGTTGATGAGCCAAATGATTGGCTAAAACACTTCCTTTAACGGCTTTTTGAGCATGGTACTCTATGTCATATTCTGATAACAACATCTGCCAACGGGCGATTCTTCCCGTGAGAGCAGGTTTTTCAAAGACATACTTGATTGGATCCATCTCAGAGACCAACCAAGTAGTGTGACGAATCATGTACTGGCGAAGATGTTTGGCTGCCAAAGCCAAAGCACAACAAGTTTTCTCAAGCATCGTGTACCGAGTCTCGCAGTCGGTAAATTTCTTGCTTAAATAGTAGATGGCAGACTCTTTTCATTTGGTTTCGTTTTGTTGGACAAGCACACAACCCATGAAGTCTTCTAAGACAGTGAGGTAGATGATTAGTGGCCTTCCTTCCACTGGAGGTGATAGAATCGGCAGGTTCAACAGGTATTCCTTGATACTGTCGAAGGCGGTTTGGCAATCTTCTGTCCAAACGCAGTCATGATTCTTTTTGAGTAATTTGAAAATCGGCGCACATGTTGCGGTCATAAGGAATATGAATCTGGAGATGTAGTTCAAACGTCCCAGGAATCCTCTGACTTGTTTTTCAGTTTTCAGAGAAGGCATTTCTTGAATGGCCTTGACCTTGTCATGATCAACCTCAATTCTTTTCTGGCTGACGATGAACCCTAAAAGTTTCCCTGAACGGACACCGAAGGTGCACTTGTTGGGATTTAAGCGGAGTTTGTACTTTCTCAACCGCTTGAATAATTTTGACAGATGGGTCACATGTTCCTCTTCTGTCTTAGATTTGGCAATCATATCATCGACATATACCTCGATTTCTTTGTGTACCATGTCATGAAAGAGAGTAGCCATGGCCCTTTGATAGGTCACCCCGGTGTTCTTCAAACCGAACGACATTACCTTGTAACAAAAGGTACCCCATGGGGTAATGAACGAAGTTTTCTCCATGTCTTTCAGTGCCATTTTGATTTGGTTATAGCCCGAGAATCCATCCATGAATGAGAAAACCTTGAACTTTGTTGTACTGTCCACCAGCATGTCAATGTATGGTAAAGGAAAGTCGTCCTTTGGACTAGCCTTGTTCAGGTCTCTGTAGTCGACACACATTCTGACTTTTCTGTCCTTTTGGGGAACGGGTACGATGTTGGCTAACCATTGAGGATATTCAGATGTAGCGAGGAAACCCGCGTCAATCTGTTTATGTACCTCCTCTTTGATTTTGACGGCCATGTCCGGGTGAGTTCGTCTCAACCTTTGTTTTACTGGCGGACATTCCGATCTCAACGGTAAATGATGTTCCACGATGCTGGTATCCAACCCTGGGATGTCCTGATAGGACCAGGCGAATACATCGAAATACTCTTTAGCAGTTGGACTCAGTAGCACCCCAATCTTGATTTCTTTTTTCTCCTCTTCTGAACCAACGTTGATCGTTTCCAACGGCTCTTTGTGAGGTTCAATGGACCTTTCCTCTTGTCTGAGTAGTCGGGAGATCTCTTCTGGAATTTCGTTGTCATCTTCTTCTTCAGCCCCAAACATCGGGAACTCAAAGTCGGGAGAAGGCATCGGATCGTATGTTTCAACGGGGTTTAAAACAAGCAATCTACATGACGTGATGATTTGTGTTTAGAAGAGATAGAGTAAATACAAGAGTGTGTGCATTGTATTTTCTTTTACTGCTTGTTTTTATTATTGATCTATTTTTTAGGATTACCATTTTCTAAGAAAAGCAAAAAGAGAAAACAACAATTGATGCGGAAATTACAGAACGACGTTATTTTATTAATGAACAAGTCGATTCTTGAAACTACAGCCCTATAAAACAAAACTTTGTCGCTTTTGGCGAAGCGAAGAGGGAAAATTTACAAAAAGCGAGCCCTATTAAAACATCCATTTCACCTGGGCAGGGTGAAAGGTTAAAAGATGGCAATTACTTTGACTTATGAACAATCTTCAGAACATCGACAGCAACCCATTGGCGGAGAACTCCTCGGTGAATCACAAAGTCTAGCACCTTCTTTGATTTGTCTTCAGAAATAACACTGATTTCTAGTGGAGCAGGATCATTGGAATCTGTCTCCCAGGCAGAGTTGTCGTAGGAGGATTCCTCAGTTGTATTTTGCATAGTATTTGTACTCTCAGGCAAATCTCCCCATCCAGTTGACTGGATGTCTTCGAGCTTGATACGAGAGCTTTCGGGAGCGATGTACTTGACCATATAGTCGTATTTCCCACTTGGTTGTCCCAGGGTGTCCCACACTTCTTTGGAACTGGAGGAGTCATCCCTCTCGATGACGTTGACCTCGGGAAAAGCATAGTTAATGAATTCTAGTCCTGTAAACGTTGCAAATTCATCGTCATGTTGAGTATTTTCTGAACGACCTGAGTGTTGATCCCATGACATGGTGGGGACGCAGGCATTCTTTTCAATGATGCTTGGCTGATTTTCGTTGTTCGGCTGATTTCCTTGCCCCAAGTCTCCTGGGTACGGTTGCCACATTGGCAGACCATCCATCGGGCCATAGTAGTTGTGGTCAAAGTTGTCCTTCATCGGAGTGTCCTCCTCTAATGAGTTTGGTGGAGCACGACATCCTTCCGGATCACAATTTACGTATATCATTTCGACATCTGACTTTGGTATAAATCTTGGACTCTGTGTAGGATAGCAAAATAGCGTAGGCACCTCTTCCTGAGACATATAACCGTCCTCGTTGAGGTAGGACTTCCATTCCACATTTGTGTCATAGGGATCCTCCTCATTGATAGTGTGTACTTCTTGAGTCGCTGGTTGAAGGAAACCTCCATTGTGGAAGAAATTTTGAATGGGATGAAGATTTTCATCGCTGGCAGCTGTCTAAGGACAGGTTGCAGAAAAACCAAAACCCTTCTTTGCTTTATTGTTAGTAGGAATGACAAGTTGTCCCCATCCTATTGTGTTGGTACTCTCGACCGCTTTGATAGCGTCTTTGTATGAGGAAATCGAGGTTCCTTCTTCGGATTGATCACCTCTGTGTAGCAAAAGCGTTTGGAACTGAGTCCCAATTATCCTTTCTGGTTCCACATAGGTGGCTGATGATAAATTGCTTACGAACAAAGCCTATTCTCCACAAACCGTGACGAGTTGACCGTTCTGAACGAACTTTAGCTTTTGGTGGAGGGTCGAGGTGACCACCCCAGCCTGATGTATCCAAGGTCTTCCTAATAAACAACTGTATGTTGCCCGGATGTCCATGACCTGGAAAATGACTTGTAAAGTGTGAGGACCAATAGTTATGGGAAGATCAACTTCGCCGGTAACCGTTTTTCTGGACCTGTCAAATGCTTTGACGACGACCTCACTGGTTCTCATCGGGGGTCCTTTAAAGGATAATTGCGTCAAGGTGGATTTTGGCATAACATTCAGGGCTGACCCTGTGTCTACCAGTACGTTGGCCAAAGCATCGTCCTGGCAGTTGACCGCGATATTGAGCGCCATGTTATGGCGGCGACCCTCCTCAGGTAATTCCTCATCACTAAATCCCAAATTATTGCAGGAAGTGATGTTAGAGACAATGCTATTGAACTGTCTGATTGTTACATCCTGTTCCACAAAGGCTTGCTCCAAGACTTTCTGTAGAGCCTCCCTATGTGCTTCCAAACTAAGAAAAAGTGACAGCACAAAGATCTTTGAAGGAGTTTGTAATAGCTAATCAACAATGTTGTATTCACTCTTTCGGATGAGCTTCAACATCTCATCATCATTTTTCGAAAGGTCAGGATTACTGGGTTGACCGACTGGAGGATTGGGAACTTCTGTCTAAGGTTCCTTTTCTTTGCTTGACTCTCCAACTCCTCTGTTGAAGATTCTACCGCTCCGTGTTACACGACTGATGTCTACAATATTCACGGTGGAGGGTGATGGAATTTCCTTTCCATTCTCGACTGTTGTTGCACCATATTTGTAAGGGATAGCCTTAGTTGATTCATACGGTAATGGTCCTGGTAGATAGATGACTATGGGAGCCCTCTGATTTTTCTGACCATCGTAAGTAATCTCAATCCGTTCCTGGTTAGGAACTCTTGATTCGTCAAGTAGAGGGATGATGGAGAAAACATCCCTAGTCCTCTGATGATCATAGATTACATCATAATCCTCAATTTGATTAGCAAAGTAGTTTGGCGTCCAGCTGATTGGTCTGGAACCCGGATATGGACGAATTTCTCTATGATCCACCTAACCCTGAAGAGCTGCTCGCACAAGGTAGCATCTTTGGTTACTTTCTGAACATACTCCACAACGTTCATAGTTGTGTGGTGGCACCTGGCCACGCCCGCTTTGAATGCAATGTAACCTCACTAGGTTAGCTTCCACAGATCGGACATCCTGACTTTGACGCCGAGTAGGGTTCTTGTCATTGATACTAATTTGCTGAGTGTCTTCATCCATATAGATGGGAAGCCACCAATGATTTAGCAAGTGCTGAAGTGCTCCCTAGACAAGGGCACAACCTTGATCGTTTTCACAACCCGCTATACAGCTTTGATAGTCATGAGATATCATGAACCCGAGTCGGACCTGCTCAGCATGTAACTCTACTAGGTTGGTATTCATTAAGCGAATATCAAAGATTTGAATCATGTTGATCTGATAGGGATTCCTATCATGGTAGTCCTGGATCCATCCAAGATCCATCTGACGCTGGAGGGCTTCTTATACAAAAGAGCATCCCTGTTTGTTTACCGAGCAAGTCAGACAAGAACTGTAATCGTTTCGTGGCAGATTATGATATTGGCTTTGCCTTGAGTGCATTTCCACCAGGTTGACATTCATTGCACGGATGTCATGGTTTTGAATGACGTTGGAAATTGTATAGACCATGTTGACCCCACGAACTCGATGCTCTTGGATCCATCCGAGATCCATCTGTTCCTGTAGAGCTGATTGCGCCACAGAACACCCTCGATTGCTTTTAGAGCAGATATTACACTGGTGATAATTATGAGGTGGCACATGGCCATATCCACTCTGTCTACAATGCATCTTGACCAGATTGGTCTTCAACAAGAGTACATCGTGAATTTGATAGACATTGTGAGACTCTCCTTCTATCAGTTGACTGCAACTTTCTCATGTTGAGGCAGCGGATTTGTGAGAACATTCGGATTCGTCTCTTTGAAAGATAAGACCCCGCTCCTAACAAGCTTTTGCACGTCAGATTTAAAATTGAGACAGTTCTCTATGTTATGCCCTGGTCCTCCTTGATGGTAAAGGCAAGTCTGATCCACCTTAAACCAAAAAGGTGGATTTTCCGGTACTGTAAGAGGAGACTTAGTCTGGATGTGCCCCTTGGCTAGTAGTAACGGAAATAGTTCTGCGTACGATATGGGTATAGGATCAAATCCTGGTGGCCGCGTTGTATGGTTGTTGTTGTATGGAGGACGAGCCTGTTGAAGAGGCTGTTGTGTCCTTTGCTGATTAGGTTGGCTTTGCGCAACCTGAGGCTGATACGTAGGAGCAGGCGCGGATTGATAGCAGGAGTTACAGCTGCTACTGGTTGGTTGTTATTTCATTGATTCTGTGGTTGGCATTTATTTTGCTAAAACTTTTTCTAGCAGCAAGATGTCGAAACAAGATGTTCTAATTTGCTGCACTCAACATGTCGAATGAATATGTCCCATACCTGCTCATAGGACATCGTGTTTGGATTCAGTTTAAAAGTAGATTCTGTTGCTGAGATTTGTTACTGAATATTCTGTGAATATTTGGTTATCCTATGTAGCATCCAAAGCATTTTTGGATTGTGTTTATTTGTTGGTCTTTCGTATTTTGAGTTGTTTCTAATTATGGAGACATATTAGGAAACTTTAGATTGAAGACCTATTTTGTTGGAGTTTATTTTGCAGATTTGTGAGCAGTCTTTTTGCTGCGTTTTTGAAGCCCAATTCAGTCCAGATTTAATGCTATATATTGAATGGTGTAAACCTAATTTAGGTGTGGAACTTACATGTGTTTTGTTAGGGTTTTCGAGTGTATTTTGTGAGCCTAACTGGTATCATTCTGATAACAGTATAAGGACTATTTTTTTGTGTTGTAAGTTCTGTCAGTTACTCATAAGCTTTTAAGCATTGAGTTTCTTGTGTGTCAATTCTCTTAAGCTTTGAAGTATTGAGAATTGTGTGTTTTGAAAGTGTGACTTTCGATTTGTTACTTGTGTGAAAAGATACCAATCACGGGTTGTGGTTGTAGAGGGATTTGAGGAGGGCCTCATACCTAGGTGAGTCTTAGGTAGAAGTCATAGGAAGGGTAGTGATTAAGTGAGCAGATTATTTGGTTATTGTATGATCTGTGAATTGATACTATCGTATATTGGTTTCGTCCCTGGCTTGGTAGCCTCCAGAGTAGGATTGTTGATCCGAACTGGGTAAACATATCACTGTGTTCTTTACTTTCTGCACTGTTATTGTTATTGTTATCTTGTTCATTGTGTTGGATATCAGTGTCTCAACATCTGTGTAGGACATCTGATATCTGTGCCAGAATTTCAATTGGCATCAAGAGCTTGCACCCTTGTTTGGTTCTGGGTGAAATTCAGGGAAGGTACTTTCTGGTACAATGGACAAGGATGGAGGATTTTTGAACAAACCACCTCTGCTTGATGGTTCCAACTATGACTATTGGAAACCGAGGATGATAGCATTCATAAAATCCATGGATGATCAAGCATGGAAAGCTGTTATAAAAGGATGGGAACCCCCAAAGGTTAAAGATGAAAAAGGTACCCCTACTGATGTGGTGAAGGAAGAGGAAGACTGGGATGATGCAGATTACAAAGGGTCCATGGGAAATTCCAAAGCCATGAATGCATTGTTTAATGGTGTCAACAAGAATATCTTCAGGTTGATTGAACATTGCACCATTGCAAAAGAGGCGTGGGAGGTCTTGAAGGTTGCTCATGAAGGGACTTCAAAGGTGAAGATGTCAAAACTTCAGCTTCTCACTAGCAAGTTTGAGAGTTTGAAGATGAAGGAGGATGAGAGCATTCATGATTTTCACATGAACATTATTGAGATAGCTAATGCCTCTAGTGCCCTATGTGAAAAGATGTCTGACAGCAAACTGGTCAGAAAAATCCTCAGATCTCTACCTAAGAGATTTGACATGAAAGTGACTGCTATAGAGGAAGCTCAGGATATAGCCAAGATGAAAGTGGATGAACTGGTGGGATCTCTTCAAACATTTAAATTAGGGATCAGTGAAAAGTCTGAAAAGAAGAAGAGCATAGCTTTTGTGTCAAATGGTGGTGACTCAGAAGATGAAGGTGACCTGGTCAGAGATGAAGGGGTGTCTAAAGATCTGGTATTGCTTAGAAAACAATTTAACAAAGTGTTGAAAAGGATTGACTGGAAGTCGAGAGCAAATGGTCAGAACAAGTCACTCGACATCAGTAAAAACCAGGATGGAGGCAGAAGATCCAGAACTGAAGAAGACTCCAATCAAGGGAAGAGAGTTCAGTGTTTTGAATGTGAGGGATATGGGCACATAAAGACTGAGTGTCCCACATATCTCAAAAGGCAGAAGAAGGGCTTATCTGTGTCTTGGTCAGAAGGAGAGTCTGAGAGTGATCTTGAAGAAGAATCAGCAAAATTGGTGACAACTTTGACTGGGATCTGTAAGGCTGATGGAGAAACTACTTGTGAGTCTGACTCTGACAAAGAATCATATATTGGAGAACTCACTAAGGAAGAAGTCTTCACAGGGTTCTCTGAGTTGTGTATCAAGAATGAAGAAAGGTGCCAGATAATATTAGAACAGAAGGTTCTGATAGCTCAACTAGAAGCTGAGAAGGAAGAACATCTGCCAATCATTGCTGATCTGAAAGAGGAGGTTGAATGGCAAAAGTCAAAACTTGACAATATGACCAAATCTATAAGAATGCTGAACAATGGTACCACGCAGCTGGATGAGATTCTTCAGACTGGGAAAGATGCTGGAAATGTGCAAGGCCTTGGCTTTAACAATCAAGCAGAGACTTACAAGAAGTCGGTATTGAAGTTTGTTCCTCAGAAAATAAAGCAAGAAGAGGGGATGTCAAATCACATGTTTCAACATCAGATGAAGCATCAGAAAAGAAGTAGTAGATCAAAGTATAAACCATGGAGATGCCATTACTGTGGAAAGATTGGTCACTTAAAGTCCTTTTACTACAAGTTGCACGGCTATCCCAAAACTGCTCATCAACAAAATAAAGGACAGAGCTGGGTTAAAGTGAAGAAAAGATGGACTCCTAGAAATATGATGGCCGGTCGCATAGCATATACCTCTCTTAGAGCATCCGCAAGGGAAGATTGGTACTTTGACAGTAGTTGTTCAAGACACATGACTGGTGTGAAGAAATTCTTGTCAGATATCAAGTCTCACTCCACCAATTATGTCACTTTTGGGGATGGATCAAAAGGTGGAATAAAAGGTGTTGGAAAGCTGGATTACACAGGACAACCAAATCTGGATCGTGTTCTATTTGTCAAAGGGCTGACTGCAAATCTGATTAGTATAAGCCAACTGTGTGATGTAGGTCTCAAAGTAAATTTCACTAAATTTGAATGTCTAGTAACCAATGAGGAAGTTGAAGTTGTTATGAAGGGAACCAGGTCTAAGGATAACTGCTATCTGTGGAATCCTCAAGAACCAGAAAATTTGTCTACCTGTTTGATGTCAAAGGAAGATGAAACCAAATTGTGGCATCAGAAATTTGGTCACTTACACTTGAAAGGGATGAAGAAAGTTATGTCAAGTGAAGCTGTTAGAGGTATTCCCAAGTTGAAGATTGATGAGGATAAAATATGTGGTGAATGTCAAGTTGGCAAGCAAACAAGGGTGTCACACAAGAGGCTTCAACATCTTACCACAACTTCTAGAGTTCTGGAACTGCTTCACATGGACTTAATGGGACCTATGCAGGTCGAAAGTCTTGGTGGGAAGAAGTATGCCTATGTTGTCGTTGATGATTACTCCAGATTCACCTGGATAAGCGTTATCAGAGAAAAGACTGAAGTATTTGCAGCCTTCAAAGAGTTGTGTCAAAGTATTCAACGGGAAAAGGATTGTGGTGTTGTTCGAATAAGAAGTGACCATGGGAAAGAATTTGAAAATAGCAGGTTTGAAGAGTTTTGCTTATCTGAAGGAATCACTCATGAATTCTCATCACCGATCACTCCTTAGCAGAATGGCGTGGTGGAACGCAAGAACAGGACTATACAAGAGTGTGCAAGAGTCATGATTCATGCCAAAAAGCTTCCATATCATTTTTGGGCTGAAGCCATGAATACTGCTTGCTATATACACAATAGGGTGACTATCAGATCAGGTACTTCTGCCACTCTTTATGAGCTATGGAAAGGTAGAAAGCCAAATGTGAAGTATTTCCATGTGTTTGGGAGTGAGTGCTATATCTTGGCGGATCGTGAGCAGAGGCGAAAGATGGATCCTAAGAGTGAGGAAGGGATATTTTTGGGATACTCTACAAACAGTAAAGCATATAGGGTATTTAATTCCAGAACTAAGGTGATGATGAAATCCATAAATGTGGTGGTTGATGACTCTGGCAAAGAAGAAGATGTCCCAGATGATGTTGGAGCATGCCTTCCCATGAACAATGAAATCTCACAAGACATTGAGTCTGTAGAAGATAAGGCTCAAGAAACTGACACTAGACCTGACAATGAAGAGGTAGAGGATGCTAACAGGGGACCCTCTATAAGGATTCAGAAGGATCACCCTAAGGAATTGATTATTGGATATCTGAATGAAGGTGTAAGAACCAGAACGAGGGAGGCTGTGTCAAATGCATGTTTTGTTTCAAAGATTGAACCAAAGAATGTCAAAGAAGCATTGACAGATGAGTTCTGGATAAGTGCTATGCAAGATGAACTTTGTCAATTCAAGAGGAATGAAGTTTGGGAACTGGTACCACGACCAGCAGGAACAAATGTGATTGGCATAAAATGGGTTTATAAGAATAAGTCTGATGAACAAGGAGTTGTTACCAGGAACAAAGCCAGATTAGTTGCTCAAGGATATACACAGATTGAAGGAATAGACTTCGATGAAACATTTGCTCCTGTGGCTCAATCGGAATCCATCAGATTGCTGCTAGGAGTGGCATGTTTGTTGAAATTCAGATTGTTTCAAATGGATGTCAAGAGTGCTTTTCTGAATGACTATCTTAATGAGGAAGTCTATGTTGAGCAGCCTAAAGGTTTTGTGGATCCAAATTTTCTTGATCATGTTTTCAAGCTAAAGAAGGCTTTGTATGGGTTGAAGCAAGCTCCACGAGCTTGGTATGAAAGGCTGACTGAGTTCTTAGTTAACCATGGGTACAGGAAGGGTGGTATTGATAAAACACTTTTTGTCAAGGAGAAGGATGGGAAACTAATGATTGTTCAGATTTATGTAGATGATATTGTGTTTGGTGGGATGTCGGATGAAATGGTCCAACATTTTGTCAACCAAATGCAGTCTGAATTTGAGATGAGCTTGGTAGGTGAATTGACCTACTTCCTTGGATTACAAGTTAAGCAGATGGAAGATTCCATTTTTATTTGTCAGAGCAAATATGCGAGGAACATTGTGAAGAAGTTTGGACTGGATAATTCCAAGCATAAGAGAACTCCTGCTCCTACTCACTTGAAGTTATCCAAAGATGAAAAGGGAGTGAATGTTGAACAAAGTTTATACAGAAGTATGATTGGCAGTCTGTTGTATCTTACAGCAAGTAGGCCAGACATAACATTTGCGGTTGGTGTGTGTGCAAGATACCAAGCAGAACCCAAGGTCAGTCACATCAATCAAGTTAAGAGAATTCTTAAGTATGTGAGTGGTACATGTGATTATGGGTTGTTGTACTCCCATGACTCAAGTCCCACTTTAGTAGGTTATTGTGATGCTGATTGGGCTGGAAGTGCTGATGATAGGAAGAGTACCTCTAGAGGATGTTTCTTTTTGGGAAATAATCTTATTTCATGGTTTAGTAAGAAGCAAAATTTTGTATCTCTTTCTACTGCTGAAGTTGAGTACATAGCAGCTGGAAGTAGTTGTGCTCAACTGGTGTGGATGAAGCAAATGTTATATGAGTATAATGTCACACAAGATGTCATGACATTATTTTGTGACAACCTGAGTGCTATTAATATTTCCAAAAATCCTATTCAACATAGCAGGACTAAGCACATTGATATCAGGCATCACTTCATCAGAGAACTTATGGAGGACAAAGTCGTAACTCTTGAGCATGTGAGCACAGAAAATCAGCTTGCTGACATATTTACTAAGGCCCTGGATGCAGTTCAGTTTGAAAACCTGAGGAGCAGACTTGGCGTGTGCATTCATGAAGAACTATAGCAATTAATGTTCCTTCTGGCTACCAGATTGGAAAGATTAAAGGAGGTTCTGGTAGTGCAGTGTGTGAATGAAGGGAAAATGCTGAAGTTTGTGCATGACACTTGGTCATGTGATGTGGTGTGCATCTACTTACCTTTGTCATATTTCTGGCTAAAAAGGGGGAGTAGTATGTTTTAGTATGTTTGTGTTGTTGAGGTCTGTGTTGCTGCAGTTGAGGGGGAGTTTTTTTGTGTTGTGCTGTGTGTTGTATGCAGTTGAAGGGGAGTGCTGCTATGCTTTTTTTTGCTGCTATATGTGTTGTGTTATGGTATTTCGCCGCTGTCTCTCTGATATGGATTTTTTTCTTGTGCTTCTTTACAAGATTTATTTGGTGTGTAGTTTTAGCCAAAATAAGCCAAAGGGGGAGATTGTTATTTCATTGATTCTGTGGTTAGCATTTATTTTGCTAAAACTTTTTCTAGCAGCAAGATGTCGAAACAAGATGTTCTAATTTGCTGCACTCAACATGTCGAATGAAGATGTCCCATACCTGCTCATAGGACATCGTGTTTGGATTCAGTTTAAAAGTAGATTCTGTTGCTGAGATTTGTTACTGAATATTCTGTGAATATTTGGTTATCCTATGTGGCATCCAAAGCATTTTTTTATTGTGTTTATTTGTTGGTCTTTCGGATTTTCAGCTGTTTCTAATTATGGATACATATTAGGAAACTTTAGATTGAATACCTATTTTGTTGGAGTTTATTTTGCAGATTTGTGAGCAGTCTTTTTGCTGCATTTTTTAAGCCCAATTCAGTCCAAATTTAAAGCTATATATTGACTGGTGTAAACCTAATTTAGGGTGGAACTTACGTGTGTTTTGTTAGGGTTTTCGAGTGTATTTTGTGAGCCTAACTGGTATCATTCTGATAACAGTATAAGGACTATTTTTTTGTGTTGTAAGTTCTATCAGTTACTCATAAGCTTTTAAGCATTGAGTTTCTTGTGTGTCAATTCTCATAAGCTTTGAAGTATTGAGAATTGTGTGTTTTGAAAGTGTGACTTTCGGTTTGTTACTTGTGTGAAAAGATACCAATCACGGGTTGTGGTTGTAGAGGGATTTGAGGAGGGCCTCATACCTAGGTGAGTCTTAGGTAGAAGTCATAGGAAGGGTAGTGATTAAGTGAGCAGATTATTTGGTTATTGTATGATCTGTGAATTGATACTATCGTATATTGGTTTCGTCCCTGGCTTGGTAGCCCCCAGAGTAGGATTGTTGATCCGAACTGGGTAAACATATCAATGTGTTCTTTACTTTCTGCACTGTTATTGTTATTGTTATCTTGTTCATTGTGTTGGATATCAGTGTCTCAACACCTGTGTAGGACATCTGATATATGTGCCAGAATTTCATTGGTAACGTCGCCTTTGCTTTCCGAGAGAGATATTCCCAATATCTTGCTCTTTTTTCTTAGGGAGAGCACTACCGTATCGTTTTGTACTACTCGATGATCCAGCGTCTTTTACTAAATGTCCTTCCCGGACGGCTTCCTCAAGACAAACTCCCATACCGACCATTTCGGTGAAATCACTGGGTGCACTGGCAATCATTATGTCATAGTAAAATGAGCTTAAGGTCTTTAAGAAGATCTTTGTCATCTCTTTTTCCTCAAGAGGTGGACAAATTTGATCGGCAATTTCACGCCATCTCTGAGCGTATTCCTTAAAAGTTTCTTTGTCCTTTTACAACATTGACCTGAGTTGATCTCTGTCTGGCGCCATGTCCAAATTGTATTTGTATTGCTGGACGAAGGCAGTGCCAAGATCTCTAAAAGTGCTAATCGTAGTGCGGTTTAAACCCATGTACCATTTTAATGCAGCACCGGTTAAACTATCCTGAAAGTAGTGAATCAGTAGGTCCTGATTCTCTGTCTGAGCTGACATTCGTCGAGCGTACATCACCAGGTGACTCTGAGGGCAAGAGTTACCCTTGTACTTTTCAAAGTCGGGCACTTGGAACTTGTGCGGAACCTTCACATTGGGGACCAAGCAGAGGTCTGCGGCGTCCTTTCCAAATAAATCCTGACCGCGAATGGCTTGCAGTTCCTTCTGCATTTCCAGGAACTGCTCCTGGAACTCGTCCATTCTATCGAACATAGTTTCCTTTCTACCATAAGGTATCTGCAAAATCTGTCTTTCTGGGACAGTGTGAACCACAGGGGGTGGTACCGTGACTATGGCAGCAAATATTGGCGTTTCCCGAAGTTTGTAACCTTTAGGAGTCCTTAGTATGCCTCTGGCATCCTCACTTTCCCGAAGTTTGTAACCTTCAGGCCCATCGGCTTCTGTTATGATTCCTTGATCTTCAGCGATCGGCGGAACATATCCTTTCGTGATATAGTTAACAGGCATGCCCTAAGGACGATTTTTCGGCATTTGATACCTAGGATCATACTTTTCCACTATGGGCATTGAGGTGATCTCTGAGATCACAGTTCTTTGTTGTTGAGCTTCTGCCATGGCTAGCATGTCGTTACGAAGCTTTCTCATATCCTCTCTCAGAGCGTCGATCTCCCCTTTCAACTCTCTGTTTTCTTCCTCGAGATCATCCATCTTTTTCTGACGATTGGCCCGAGTATTGTACGAATGAGACAGTTTGACTTTAGAATCGAGACACAAACGTGAGATTCGTAGGTAAGAAGAATACGTTACGTGAGAATGATGAATGTAATGATTATATTAATTGTTTTTTTTGTTTAATCAAAATAAACTTCGAAAATTAGATTGCAAATATCAAACAGTGGGGAAATCCCGTTTTATTGAATTCAAAGGATTGCGGAAATGAAATACAGTAGATTACAAGGTGCGGAAACAGAAACCTAAGCTAAGGGCTCCCGAGTCCTCTCTGAGGAGAATTCGGGTGCTGATTCTGGTACTTTCCTTTTCTTGGACCGGGGCTCTTGGGCCGTTGTCGGGTTGTCATTCCTTTGCCAGGTGAAAGGAGCGAGCAAATTCATTTGGTTATCCTGATTATCCATAGCATGTTGCTCTAAAATCTCAATCAGAGCATCCTTATCTTTCAGTAGTTGTTGTATTTTGATATACTCTACATTGAGGGTGCGGTATTTGTTCTTCCAAGACCTCCTCTCCGTTGAACTTTGTTGAGAGTAACCTGAAGTTTTTCTGTTTCAGTCATGAAGTACATGACAGATTCCCTCGGTGGAAGGACTCCGTGACGAGGATAAGACATCTTTAGCTTGAGAGCTCTAGTTTGTACCCAGTGCAGATAAGGCTCCACCGAGACACAGTCTGGTTTTCCTAGAGACTCCCGTCCTTTCTTATGAACATGTTTCCAAGCGTGCACTATTTCCATCTTTAGTGCCCTGTCATTTTCTCCTTCTTTGATGAAAAGACCTTCCAGATGAGCATTACGTGGGACATGCCTCATCGGGTATCCGAATTGACGACGAACCAATACCGGATGGTAGTTGATTCCTCCTTTAGTTCCTATGAGGGGTAGGTTGGGGAAGTTTCCACAACGGTCAATGATTCTGATCCCGTCATAAATCCTATTACACCAATCTATGTCAGAGTTGGTGAGATACATGATTTTTTGGGACCAACGTAAGACACTCTTATGATCCCAAAATGCAGCAGACTTGGGCAAGTAGGAGATAAACCATTTATATAGAAGGGGTACACAACACTTGATCATTCCTCCGCTGTACAAATTCCCTAAGTGTACAGAATGATACGCGTCCGCGAGCAAAGTTGGCACAGGGTTTCCAATGAGAAAAACCTTAATGGCGTTGATATCTACAAAGTTATTAATGTTGGGAAACAAAAATAACCCGTAGGTGAGCAAAACAAAGATGCTTTCAAAACAGTCACGTTCCCTATACTAGAAAAGTACAGGGCCTTCTTTATCAAGAATTGGGCTGGCAAACCTTGGATGCCACCCTTAGTGGTCAGGTGAGTCTTGACTTCCGACTCATCCAAATAAATTGCTCTTGCAATGGTCTGATCCTTTGGAATTTCTTCCAGTCCAGAAAATGGAGCTCGATCAGTAATGTGCTGATCGGTCAAGTGAGAATACTCCTCCAGCGTTGGTGCGAGCTGGTAATCTGGGAATGTGAAACAGTGATAAACTGGATCGTAAAACTGAATGAGTGCTTCCATGATTCCTTCAATCACATGGACTCTTAACAGAGGTAGCAGACCTCTGTATTTGGCTCTGAAAGCTTCAGGGTTAGTGATCATCCTCGTTAAACTTCTCAAATCCTCTAGTTTTGGGACCTTGAAGGTATACTTATGAGTTCTCCTTCTACTGAAATCCATCAGCGCAATCTTTTTCTCTCTGACATTTGCAATCATTGTCTTAGTTTAATTTGAAAAAGAGAGACTAGAAGAGAAGTTTTTCTTTGATGTAATGTTTTTTTAGATGAATGCATGAATGCAGCACACAAAAACATAGAAAAAACATGGGGTCAAAGGGTCGGTGTCATGAAGTCAAGGCTCTACCCCCCCCCCCCCCCAAGGATTTCTACGGGTGATTTTTGTACCTGTCACTCAAAATCATTGATTCCTGAGAACACCAGCGGGCCGGGAACCGTGCTAGGTGATGTCCATCAAAGAAATCTCAGAAGAGGGTAGTTTATCGCGTAACAGCTATTCCCAATAGCTTCCTCACTACAAAAAAAGGTGATTTTCCTATGTGTATACTCAATCTTTCCACATGCGGCATCACACGCATTCCCATTAGCAGAAAAATAAACACGTATATCAATCAGGAAAAGCAGTATATATATTTGTCCTAAAGTCCTAGACTTTAAAGAGCTATGAATCCTATGTTCCTGACAAAAATGGCTCCCCGGCGGAGTCGCCATTCTGTGGTACCTTCCCTACTTTAAAGGTTTTTGACCTAAGATCCTAGTGAAGTCAACAAATCTTAACCCCAATGAAGTCCCTAGGAAAGAAAGAAAGAAAGGATATCTGGCCCCACGGTGGGCGCCACTTTTCTGTGGTGGCCACCGCCACGAAAATGACTTGTCCAAGGTTTGCACTTTAATTTGTAAGAAAGAAAGATTTTTGGGCCCCACGGTGGGCGCCACTTTTCTGTAGTAAGCGAAACTGGACGTGTTTCTTAAGCATTACCGCTCTTTTGGGGTTACTACAGGTCGATTCATTTTTTATCCTATTGTGAGTTGATTAAGGAAGGGAAATAGATGTCTCCAACTAACCCTGCTTGCATACTGAGTTTAAACAGTGGTCTGTTAGGTTACGGATGCTATATGGTAATGGGGCCTCTTTCTTTTTTCTTGGTTTGGGACTGGGATAACGGGAATGTTTATGGGTAGGACGCTAGGACTGATATTTTCCATTTGAGATGTGAAGGTATGGGATTTTCGGTTTTGGATTAGTGTGCTCGCTAAGATTTTTCTTTCAATCTTATGCCTACGTATTTCCGTTAACCGAAACAGGGAAATCAAAGCGATCGTAGTTCCTCCTATTCTATGGGAGGAAAAATATGTTTTGGTGTCTTGTTCAAAGCCCAAGACGTGAAGCGAAAGGTGGTTTGTATCTTGTTCAAAGCCCAAGATATGAAGCAGAAGGGTCTATTTGTATCTTGTTTAAAGCCCAAGATGTGAAGCTAAAGGGTGTTGTCTTTAGAGAGAATTTGTCATCTCTAAAAGGGTCTGTTTGTCACAACTGTTGGGTGACTGATTATAAAGGAGAATTACTTTAACTGGGATATGCGAATCCTAGTAATGCCATAATTTCCTTTAAAGGGGTTTTCAACCTGAAGGAGAAGACTTTAACTCAGTGTAGAGTAATGCCATCTTTCCTTAGGAATTTCTCATGCTAAAAGAGGGACAGTGGTATGGATGTAGATGATCCAAAGGCTTGCCGCTTACAGCAATTAGATGAAGGGAAAAAGGAGTTGTTGATGTTTGTGTACTATGAACAAGGCACAATTTTGATGCTAAAAGGTTGATTGACTCAACCGGGGTTTTCTAACACAAAGCCTAAGAGGAGGCTAATATGTGTCTCGTACAAAGCCTGAGAGAGAGGCTAAAAGGGTTGACTCAACAAGAGAATCTTTTATACTCAACAAGAGAGTGATTTGGTATCTCGTACGAAGCCCGAGATGGAGGTTGTTGTTTGTTTGGCTCAATAAGAACCTTTTTGTATCTGGTATAAAGCCCGAGATAGAGGCTAAAGGGGTAATTGACTCAACGAGGGAGTCTCTTATGTGTCTCGTACAAAGCCCGAGAGAGAGGCTAAATGTTGTTTCACTTCGCTGGGGAGAATCATTTGTATAAAGCCCAAGAGAGAGGCTAACTTCACTGGAGAAGGATCATTATACAAAGCCTAAGAGGAGGCTATGGTTACTGTTTCAGTTAAGTGACAGGTCCAGTATAATGATTTAAAGAGAAAATCAGTTCTTATATGAGCAACATTGTACTCAAGGATTTGTTTCGAGGATCCGGGTTATTCCTATTCTTTAAGGAAGCGGGAAATCCGAAGGGTATTGAGACTGTCCGAGTCTATGGGTTTTCTTCCTATTTTTGAAGGGTGCTTGAGAATGTCTTTGAGACTCAAGGAGATTAGACTGTCCAAGTCTAGAGTTTTATCTTTTGTACTATGCTTTGAGAAATAATAGTAGACTCTTTGAAAGGACTGTTCTTTGCAGATGACTAAGTTCTGTTCCTATACCTCTAGGAGGTCGTCGGGACAATTTGTACGAAGCCCAAGAGGAGGCTATCATTCCCGGAGGAAGAGATCATTATACGAAGCCTAAGAGGAGGCTGTGAATACTTCTAAGAAGCTGGCGGGTCCTTGTACTAAGCCCAAGAGGAGGCGGGGTTGCTTTTAGGAAGCCTGTGGGTCCTTGTACGATGCCCAAGAGGAGGCCGATTGCTTTTAAGAAGCCGATGGTTCCCCAAACCCCGAAAAATTCAAGGCAAGCTATTCACAAGGAATAGATCAAGTCATGAAAGTTCGAGAATTTGGAAGAAACTCAAGAGATGTCATTCACGGAGAAAAGATCATCTCTGGGGAGTAGAACTTCTTGACAAGTGCTTTTAAGAAGCCTGTGGGTCCCCAAACCCCGAGAAGTTCAAGACATGCCATTCACCGAGAATAGATCAAGCCAGGAAAGTTTGAGAATTTGGAAGAAACTCAAGAGATGCCATTCACGGAGAAAAGATCATCTCTGGGGAATAGAGTTTCTTGACAACTTCTATGAGTGACAGTCTATGAAAGGGTTCACAGAGAATGCTGCCTTTCATGTCTACATATTGTTTAACCCCAAGAGGAGGGAAGACTGTGTCTAGTAATCCTATGAGGATCTAGTTTAGACTATTTCTAAGAGTAAACGAAACGGCGTCACCTAGTTCTAGACGTAGCTGCCGGGGAAACTCTAAATATCAATACTATTATTACACAGTTGATATGAGTTTATGAAAGAAGACTTACAGTGAAACAGCCCCACAATACAGTTATATGTATAGGAAAGCGGTTAATGAAAGCAATAACCACTTACTCGGTTGTAGAGCTTTCATGCTGTTTGGTTAGTTGTTCAACAAAGAAAGATTGAAAACAACAGTATATTCAAAATCAAAGGAGAAAGTGCTTTGAAAAGGAGAGATTTGGGGCTTACAGCTCAAGGAGAGGCCCAGGGTTTTATCAGTGAGCGCACTATTTAAATTTGTACAGAGGGACTTATACAAGTGACTGAGGCCCAAAATGTTTTCTGTACAAGGGTGTTGGGTCTTACACTCTAATAGAGGCCCAAAAAAGTTTAAAGAAAAAGAGATGGGTCTTACTACTCGAGGGTAGGCCCAGGGTTATTTTGAAAAGGCGACGATCGTGCCGTTTATTTGAAAATGTACAGAGGGACTTATACAATAAGTGAGGCCCAACATGTTTTCTGTACAAGGGGGCTGGGTCTTACACTCTAATAGAGGCCCAAAAGGTTTAAAGAAAAGAAATGGGTCTTACTACTCGAGGGTAGGCCCAAGGTTTTTTGTTTTGAAAAGGCGACGATCGCATCGTTTGTTTTTTACGGTATCGGGACTTATACAATACACTGAGACCTAAAAATGAGTTGGTCAAAAAAGGATTGGGTCTTACACTCTATTAGAGGCCCAAGTGTATTTGAAAATCAATTTTGAAAGTTGAATTAATCAAAAACCCTAATTTTAATCTTTAAAAGTAAATATTTAAAGAAATTCAAACAAAATACAAAATAAATTTGAATAATCCATTTATGATTTTGTTTAAGGTTTGAAAAAAATGAGGGATAATCACAAGGAATATTTAAACTCATTAGGTTTTGATTTTCAAAGTAAATATTCACTTTTAGAATGTTTAAAAACAATTAAAAATGAATTTATTCACAAAATACTAATTATATTAAATAAATAATATAAATCTAATTTTTTGGTGGAATAAAATATTTCAACATTTTTGTGAATTATTGCAAAAAGAACCAATAAAAAATGATAAAAATTGAAGGAGTTATTAATTTTTCAAATTATTAAAAATAATAATATGAAAAATAACAAAATAAACAAGTGATAAAAAGAAGTCTGGGGCGAGGGGGATTCGAACCCCAGACCTCTCGCTTGCTAATACACACAAAACCAGCTGATGAACCGCTGGGGCGCAATGCCAATTCAAATATAACATGGCAAGTGAAAAATATATATCAAACTTAGTTGGAAAACCTGAAGAATGGTGCCATGGCCATCTTCTTCCTTGAGCTCGTGCATGAAGCACGATATCTCACTCATCTCTCAACCATTGGACATCATTCAAACACCAAACTCATGCGTTTTTTCACAAGGAAGAAGATGGCAATACCCAATTTTATTCATTTTCAGTGTATAACAAATTATATCATTGTGGCCGTATGAACCCTAATTTTGCAAAAGCAATCGAGTAGGCATGATTATGAGTGCAATGATCAAATTTTCTGAGGGAAAACAATCAGCATATGATGGCAAGGAATTGGCAAAAATATCATGCGAGGAAATATGCATGGATCATGGAGTTTGAGTTTTGAGGCTTCCCTTGATGCAAGCTGAAATGGAACTCTGCACAAACCTTGTTCCAGTTGTGAATTAATGATCCCTACAGATTCAATGAATGTTATGGAGTGTGTTACAAGCTTTGGAACACTTTGAAACTCTTTGGATCAAGCTGGAGACCTCCACCTGCATAATTGAGGCATAATGGCTTGGTTGAAGGGTGATTTTGAGCCTGAGGTGTTACAGTCAGTGTTTAAGTGTTTGGACACCTCAAATACATCATATGTGATATGTTTGAGCAATTGGAATTGATTGCCTAAGGCTGCAACTCAAAACCCGATAGTGGTTACTCAATAAGCCAAAAAAACTCGAGGTTTAAGGAAGAATGAGAGAAAGCAGTGTTGTAACTGGCTTTGGTGTGAGTTGAATGATCCATTGGGACCTCTATTTATAGGTGATCAACTTTTGTTTTGGAGGAATAGTGAATGGCTACTGGATCAGATCACATTTGCATGGATTGGCTTGGAGGATTTCTTCTCAAGCAAGGCAAGCTAGCCATTTCCAAGAGCAGGGCTATGCCTTGACCAAAATCACATTCCTCAGATGTTTTTATTATTGTTTAATCAGAGAATTTGACTGAGTAGGGTAGCTACCTTGACAATGCACTATTCCACATTAATGCACTTTGAATTCAAGGCAAAATGTGCCAAAGTGGATGAATTTCAAGTTGGAAGATTCCTTGGCTTTTTGACTCAGATTTATCAGTTGGATTAGATGCAATGTGATTAGTTTGAATACATGTGGCATGCTGATCCTCAGTTTTTGGTTCAAAATCGTGTGTGGCAAGCAAACATGCAAACTGATTTTTCCAAAACAGCTTGCAGCAGCATGACTTTTGGCATGGATTTCTCTTGGCTCAAGTTAAATCAATTCACGCTGTTAGGCTCTTTGAATTCTTGGCAAAATATGAAACAACATTGACGTTTAACTTTGGACTTGATTCAGCTTGCATCTATGTGAAAAGATCTCACAAGTTTTGGTGTTTCAACAAAATCTGTCTTGGACCAAATTTTTTCTAAGTGTTGGAAAATGGTGTACTTTCATATTTTCAGCCATTTTGGCTCACTCATAGCTCAAAATCCACAATGAATTGGAGTTAGGTCTAGTTGAAGTTTTTGTAGAGGGCAATGAGATATACAAATCAAGCTTTGGATGGGAAAAAATGGCCTTGTGGTTTAGGAGTTATGACCCTCCAAAGTTGGTACCCTAGCCACTTTATTTTTAACTTAGAAAATTTTCTAAGTTTTTATGGTTACCCCTTTTACAAGTTATCCAAATTTTCTTGATTTTTCTTGATGAATGATGATTCAAATCATACATTAACATCATTTTAGGGTTAAAAATCCATTTTGGTGAAAAATCTCAAAAAGTCAAAGTTGACTTTTGTGCACAGTTGACTTTTTATCAGATGAATTCCAAATTGTGCAATTCTTCAGGAAATCATGTCCTTGACCTAAATCAAACTTGATGGACATGTTCCATGGGTGTCATGGGGTATATTGAGGCATGTCCTAGGGTTTGGGAGCATGTCCTGGTCAAAAGTCAAAGTTACAGTTGACTTTTCCCTTAAAACCCTAATTGTGGTGCAGATGAAATTCAGACTTGTTGCTCAAGCTTCTTGGATTAATCCATTATTCCAAATGGATCAATATAGTTCATTAGAGACCCTCAAACCCTCTCGAGGTCTTGGCTCATGATTTGCACCAAAAGTCAACTTAGGGGTGAATTAGGTCAAGAAACCGTAATTCCTGATTTTTGATGTATGCAACCCCTGAGGCAAAATTGACTTGATGATTGGATCCATGAGGTCCCATGGGGTATATTAGGTTGTGTTTTGGATCTTTGGCTCATGCCCAGAGGAAAATTTCCCTTTGGAGGCCTTGTTAATCTAAAACCCTAATTTGGTGATACCGGCGATCTTGAGGCTTGATCCACCTAGAAGGGAGCAGCTTTGTGCCTAATCCTTGGAGTGGGAGTCCTTTTTTATCCTTTGTGTATGTTTGAGAGGTTTAGACAAGTTGAAGATAATGTCATTCCTTGATTGATCCTTTGTCTAAGGCTCTGAGAGGGCTAGAAGCCCTAATTTTGATTGTAGTGAATGCTCACCCATCTTTGGGGAGACTAATGAGGCAAGATGGTTCCTCCATATTGTGGTGATGATTTGTACAATGATGGGAAATCTTAGTGGACAAAATTTGGGGTATGACAGATGCCCCTGTTTAATCTTCTTGGACCCGAAGGTGTGAATGACGAAGGTATTCGGGCATTCGGGGTGCAAGAGGATTAAATATCAGAATATCTGAAATTTTGACGGCTATGAATGCCAGCTTGCGCATTCATCTTATTTTTGCTAAGCAATGATGCTTAGAAAAGGTAAAACTTCCCCTCGATCCTGGTCTTCAGCCAAGGAACTGGTCTCAGTTGCGGAAACAAACTTCCCCTCAATCCTGGTTTCCTACCCAGGAACTGGTCTTAGTTTCTCATGTAAACTTCCCCTCGATCCTGGCTTCCTACCAAGGAACTGGTCTTAGTTTCTTATTGAAACTTCCCCTCGATCCTGGTTTTCTACCAAGGAACTGGTCTTAGTTTCTGAAATAAACTTCCCCTCGATCCTAGTTTCCTACCAAGGAACTGGTCTCAGTTTCTTTTATCAATAAACTTTATTGACAAGGGACGCTATTTGTAGCGGCTTTCCTCAAACTTCTCGCCGAATTTTCCTGGGGAGATGCCATTTGAAGGAAAAATATCTGATGTTAGACTTGCTGGGGAACCCAGTCGTCTGAGTTGTAGAGGTGTACAAACTTCTCTGTTGGAGATGCATTTGTTTCTACTGGGGGGGAAAGCAGGTCTCTTGGGAGACTGCTGTCGCTTGGGATCTTACATCATACTTTTCTCGGGATCTTCCCAGAGAAACACCATATGATGGGGTCCAATTTTGAGGTGCCGATGACCTTTTCATTGGCGATCTTTTCGGAGCGAAACTGGCGTGCTGCCGAATCTCTGATTACGAGGCTTTCTCTGTGGATTTTCCTTAATCCGGGAAAGCAAGGATATCATTTTCAATGGCAAAGAGTGATGTTGAGTGAAGGTTCCTCTAGTTTTTCAGAGGTTCAAGTTATCAAAGTGGTCAAGGGTCAATTTCAATCCTGAAATAAACTGGAGGTGAGATTGTTCAGACACACTATTTCCTGATGAGGAAAGAACTGGGAACTCGATTGAGATAACTCCTATCACTAGGGGACAAGACCGACTAGAGTGATGGTGATGCAATATGAAATGTGAATGCAAATCAATAATGCATGATATAGGTATGTTTATGCTGACAAAACCGACGCGACATACAAACTAACGGGTGAACACGACTGGATACTCGGCCATCGCGGGGCGTGTAGAAATATCGCTGGTTTAAGATAGAAATTCCACCTTGCTTAGGAGAGATAGTCCCTGTTGGGAGCTACCGTTGGTCGGGCTTAGGAGGTAAGAACTCTGCCGAGGTGTGTTAGACGAAACAAGGTCTCTGACACAGTTGGTCCCTTCATTCAGGCGTACTGGGTTAGAAGGAGTACTTTGATTCTGCACTTTGAAGTTCTCTTACTTCTGAAGAAGCGGTTGATGTTCCTTTGATGTTCAACAGTCAAAAGAAATTGCCGACTTTATTTTAAAAGCAGAAAAAGTTTTAACAAGTAAAATTCATTTTTGTATCATTTCAAGAATCGTTAATCATGTTAACAACATCGTTCTGTAAAGCTAAAACAAATAAGAATTACAAACAAAAGCACAAAGGCTCAAATTTTATTGATAAGACGGAGATCAGCCAAACGCGTGATTCCAAAGAGTGTATACAAAGTTAGAAAATGGTAATTTACAGGGAAAAGAGCTACGTCGAATCATAACGACCACTATCCTTCTACCAACTTTGAATTCGGGGCATCCTGAGCTTCTATCGAAGATGACCTTGACTGGAGTTTTCTTACAGATGATGTAACTGCTGCTGCTGAGGGATTTGCCTCTGTTGAACATAGTTACTTGCCATTATCCCTAATTTTTGCTTGGATTGTACTATGATGCTTCCAATCCATCGGGATGATTTTTTTCATGTCTCTAACTTTTGCCTGGACCGCCCTTTCGGGTTTTCAATCCACCGAGACGTTTTTTTTAGGCGAAGTATTTCTTGACTACATCAACATTCGTGGGGTAGGTAAATTCATCTCCGTCCATGGTTGCGAGTCTCAAGGCGCCGCCTGAGAAAGCTTTCATGACCACATAGGGGCCATCATAATTCAGAGTCCACTTGCCCCGAGAATCAGTGAGAAAAGATTGTATCCTCTTGAGCACGAGGTCTCCCTTCCTGAAGATTTGGGGTTGAACCTTTTTGTCGAACACCTTCTTCATTCTCTGTTGATACAGCTGACCATGGCATAGTGCCGTGATTCACTTCTCTTCGATCAAGTTTAATTCGTCGTGTCGGCTTTGACACCATTCAGCTTCGGTGAGCTTAGCTTCCATCAGTACTCGGATTGATGGGATCTCTACTTCTATGGGGAGCACTGCTTCCATGCCATATACTAGAGATAAAGGGGTAGCCCCTGTTGAAGTGCGGACAGATGTGCGATAATCGTGAAGAGCAAAGGGTAGCATCTCGTGCCAGTCTTTGTAGGTTATAAACATCTTTTGAACGATCTTCTTGATGTTCTTATTGGCCGTTTCTATCGCTCCATTCATCTTGGGTCGGTAGGGAGATCAGTAAAGATTTCGTTTGGAACACCATACTGGCAGATGATATCATTTTTGATAAATCGGGCCACCATTTGTCGGGTTACATTAGCGTATGATGCTGCTTCGACCCACTTGGTGAAGTAGTTAATGGGTACTAGGATGAACCGATGTCCGTTTGAAGCCTTGGGCTCCATCATGCCAATCATGTCGATTCCCCATATGGAAAATGGCCATGGGGAAGAGAGAACCTTGAGATGCGTTGGCGGTACATGAATTTTGTCGGAGTATATCTGACACTTGTGACACCTCCTCATGTACTTGTAGCAGTCGGATTCCATGGTCAACCAATAGTACCCTGCTCTTAGGATTTTTCTTGCCATTGTGTGTCTGTTGGCATGAGTGCCAAAGGATCCTTCATGAATTTCTTTCATAAGCATGTCTGCTTCTGGTCTGTCTACGCATCGAAGCAAGACTATGTCAAAGTTTCTCTTATAGAGAGTGTCACCGCTCAGGAAGAAGTTTCCAGCCAATCTCCTGAGGGTCTTTCTATCTTTCCTGGATGCCCCAGGTGGGTACTCTTGTTTCTGAAGGAAGCCTTTGATATCGTGATACCAAGGTTTGTCGTCTATGACTGCTTCAATCATGAAGATGTAAGCAGGCCTTTCAAGGCGCGTTATGTCAATCTTAGGTATGTCATTCCGTTGACCTACGCTAATCATGGAAGAGAGAGTGGCTAATGCATCAGCCATGTGATTCTCATCACGAGGGATGTGATGAAACTTGACTCTGTCGAAGAAAGGTAGCAACCTTCTTGCATAGTCTTTGTAAGGAATCAATCCTGATTGGTATGTGTTCCAATCTCCTTTTATCTGATTGATAACCAAGGCTGAGTCGCCATATACGTCCAAGTTTTTTATCCTTAAATCAATTGCTTCTTCGAGACCCATGATACATGCTTCGTATTCGGCCTCATTATTGGTACACTTGAACGTAAGTCGAGCGGTGAAAGGAATGTGGGTACCCTGAGGGGTAACAATGATTGCCCCAATTCCGTTTCCATAATGATTAACTGCTCCGTCAAAGATAAGTCCCCATTGGGAACCTGGTTCTGGCCCTTCACTAGGTAGCGGTTCGTCGCAGTCTTTCATCTTTAGATACATGACATCTTCGTCTGGGAAGTCGAACCTGATTGATTCTTGATCGTCAATCGGTTGATGAGCCAAATGATCGGCTAAAATACTTCCTTTAACGACTTTCTGAGTGTGATACTCTATGTCATATTCTGATAACAACATCTGCCAACGGGCAATCCGTCCCGTAAGAGCAGGTTTTTCGAAAACGTACTTGATTGGATCCATTTCGGAGACCAACCAAGTAGTATGACGAATCATGTACTGGCGAAGACGTTTGGCTGCCCAAGCCAAAGCGCATCAAGTTTTCTCAAGCATAGTGTACCGAGTTTCGCAGTCGGTGAATTTCTTGCTCAAATAATAAATGGCAGACTCTTTCTGTTTAGTTTCGTCTTGTTGGCCAAGTACACGTCGCATTGAGTCCTCTAGAACTGTGAGGTAAATGATCAGTGGTCTTCCTTCCACTGGAGGTGATAGAATCGAAGGATTCAATAGATATTTCTTAATACTGTCGAAGGCGGTTTGGCAGTCCTCTGACCAAATGCAATCCTAGTTCTTTTTGAGTAATTTGAAAATCGGCGCACAAGTCGCGGTCATAGGGAATATGAATCTGGAGATGTAGTTCAAACGTCCTAGGAATCCTCTGACTTGTTTTTCAGTTTTCGGAGAAGGCATTTCTTGAATGGCCTTGACCTTGTCAGGATCAACCTCAATTCCTTTCTGGCTGACGATGAACCCTAATAGTTTCCCTGAACGGACACCGAAGGTGCACTTGTTGGGATTCAAGCGGAGCTTGAACTTTCTTAAACGTTCGAACAATTTTGACAGATGTTCAACGTGCTCACTCTCTATTTTTTATTTTGCAATCATATCATCGACATATACCTCGATTTCTTTGTGTATCATGTCATGAAACAGAGTAGTCATGGCCCTTTGATAGGTTGCCCCGGCATTCTTCAAACCGAACGGCATTACCTTGTAACAAAAGGTGCCCCATGGGGTAATGAACGAAGTTTTCTCCATGTCTTTCGGCGCCATTTTGATTTGGTTATAGCCCGAGAATCCATCCATGAAGGAGAAGACTTTGAACTTTGTTGTACTGTCTACCAGCATGTCAATGTGTGGTAAAGGAAAGTCGTCCTTTGAACTAGCCTTATTCAGATCTCTGTAGTCGACACACATTCTGACCTTTCCGTCCTTTTTGGGAACGGGTACGATATTGGCTATCCATTGAGGATATTCTGATGTAGCGAGGAAACCTGCGTCAATCTGTTTCTGTACTTCCTCCTTGATTTTGATGGCCATGTCCGGGTGAGTGCGTCTCAACCTTTGCTTTAATGGCGGACATTCCGATCTTAACGGTAAGTGATGTTCCACGATGCTGGTATCCAACCCTGGCATATCCTGATAGGACCAGGCGAATACATCAGGAAATTCTCTGAGAGGCTTTATCAGACTCTCTTTGGCAGTTGGACTGAGCAGTGCCCCAATCCTGATTTCTTTTCTATCTTGCTCTGAACCCAAGTTTACCGTTTCCAACGGT
Source organism: Lathyrus tuberosus (assembly GCA_022829125.1). Taxonomy (NCBI): domain Eukaryota; kingdom Viridiplantae; phylum Streptophyta; class Magnoliopsida; order Fabales; family Fabaceae; genus Lathyrus; species Lathyrus tuberosus. The sequence continues at coordinate 165,773 of JALAZF010000661.1, forward strand.
TCTTTGTGAGGTTCAATGGACCTTTCCTCTTGTCTGAGTAGTCGGGAGATCTCTTCTGGAATTTTGTTATCATTTTCTTCTTCAGCCTCGAATACCGGGCACTCAAAGTTAGGAGAAGGCATCGGATCGTATGTTTCAACGGGGTTTAAAACAAGCAATCTGCATGACGTGATGATTCGTGTTTAGAAGAGATAGAGAAATTGCAAGTGTGTGCAGTGTTTTTATTTTTTTACTGATTGTTTTTATTTCTAATTGTTTTTTAGGATTACCATTTTCTGAGAAAAACGAAAAGAGAAAACAACAATAAATGCGGAAATTACAGAACGACGTTATTTTATTAATGAACAAGTCGATCCTTAAAACTACAGCCCTATAAAACAAAACTCTGTCGCTTCGGGCAAAGCGAAGAGGGAAATTTACAGAAAGCGAGCCCTATCAAAACATCCGTTTCACCTGGGCAGGGTGAAAGGTTAAAGATGGTAATTACTTTGACTGATTAACGATCTTCGGAACCTCGATGGCAACCCATTAGCGGCGAACTCCTCAGTGAATCACAAAGTCTGGCACCTTCCTTGATTTGTATTCAGAAATAACGCTGATTTCTGGTGGAGCAGGATCATTGGAATCTATCTCCCAGGCAGAATTGTCGTAGGAGGATTCCTCAGTTGTATTTTGCATAACATTTGTGCTCTCAGCTGTATCTCCCCATCCAGTTGGCTGGATATCTTTGAGCCTGATACGAGAGCTTTCAAGAGCGGTGTACTTGACCATGTAGTCGTATTTTCCACTCGGTTGTCCCAAGGTGCCCCACACTTCTTTCGAACTGGAGGAGTCATCCCGCTCGATGACATTGACCTCAGGAAAAGTATAGTTGATGAATTCAAGTCCTGCAAACGTTGCAAATTCATCGTCATGTTGAGTAGTTTCTGAATGACCTGAGTGTTGATCCCTTGACATGGTGGGGACATAGGTATTCTGTTCAATGATGGTCAGCCGACTTTCATTACTCGGCTGACTTTCTGGCCCAAAGTTTCCTGGGTAAGGCTGCCACATTGGCAGGCCATCCATCGGGCCATAGTAGTTGTAGTCAAAATTGTCTTTCATCGGAGTGTCTTCCTCTAATGAATTTGGCGGAGCACGGCATCCTTCCGGATCACAATCTCCATATATCATTTCGACATCTGACCGGGGTATAAATCTCGGACTCTGTGCGGGATAGCAAAATGGCGTAGGCACCTCTTCCTGAGACATATAACCGTCCTTGTTAAGATAGAACTTCCATTCTTCATCTGTGTCAGAGGGATCTTCCTCATTGATAGCATGAACTATTTGAGACACTGGGTGAAGGAAACCTCCACTGTGGAAGAAGTTTTGAAGGGGATGAAGACTTTCATCGTTGGCAGCTGTCCGGGTACAGGTTGTAGAAAAACCAAGACCCTTCTTTGTTTTATTGTCAATAGGAATGACAAGCTGTCCCCATCCGGTTGTGTCGGTACTCTCGACCGCTTTGATAGCATCTTTGTATGAGGAAATCGAGGTTCCTCCTTTGAAATGATTGTCCTTGCTCACCGACAGTGCTTGGAACTGAGTTCCAATAACCTCCTTGTGTTCTATACCAGTAGACGATGATAAGTTGCTTACGAGCAAGGCCTGTTCTCCACAGACTGTGACAAGTTGATCGTTCTTGACGAACTTTAGCTTCTGGTAGAGGGTTGACGTAACCACTCCAGCCTGATGTATCCAAGGTCTTCCTAATAAACAACTGTATGTTGCCCGGATGTCCATGACCTGGAAAGTGACTTGGAAAGTATGATGACCGATAGTTATGGGAAGATCAACTTCGCCGATAACTGTTTTTCTGGATCCGTCGAACGCTTTGACGACGACCTCGCCGATTCTCATCGGAGGGCCTTTGAATGATAATTGCATCAAATTGGACTTAGGCATAACATTCAGGGATGACCCTGTGTCTACCAGTATGCTGGCTAAAGCATCGTCCTGACAGTTAACTGTGATATTGAGCGCCATGTTATGACGGCGACCCTCTTCGGGTAATTCCTCATCACTAAATCCCAAATTGTTGCAAGAAGTGATGTTAGAGACAATACTATCGAACTGTCTGATTGTTACATCCTGTTCCATAAAGGCTTGCTCCAAGACTTTCTGTAGAGCCTCCCTGTGGGCTTCTGAACTGAGTAAAAGTGATAACACAGAGATCTTTGAAGGAGTATGTAACAGTTGATCGACAATGTTGTATTCACCCCTTTGGATGAGCTTCAGCATCTCATCATTATTTTTCGAAAGGTCGGGATTACTGGATTGACCAACTGGTAGATCAGGAGCTTCTGTCTGAAGTTCCTTTTCTTTGTTAGGTTCCCCAACCCCTCGGTTGAAGATTCTACCACTCCGTGTTACACGACTGATGTCTGCAATATTCACAATGGAGGGTAATGGAATTTCCTTTCCATTTTCAATTGTTGTTGCACCGTATTTGTAAGGGATAGCCTTAGCTGATTCATACGGTGTTGGTCCCGGCAGTTAGATGACTATGGGAACCTTCTGATTTTTCTGGCCATCATAAGTAATCTCGATCCGTTCCCAGTTGGGAACTTTAGATTCGTCAAGTAGAGGGATAATGGCAAAAACATCCCTGCTCCTGTAATGACCAGAGATTGTTACAACATCCTCAACTTGATCGGCAAGGTAATTCGGCGTCCAGTTGATGGGTCCAGAACCCGAATATGGGCGAATCTCTCCACGATCCACCTGACCCTGAAGAGCTGCTCTCACAAAGTAACACCCTTGGTTACTTTCCGAACAGATGCTGCAACGTTCATAGTTGTGTAGTGGCACCTGGCCACGCCCACTTTGAATACAATGTAACCTCACTAGGTTAGCTTCCACTGATCGGACATCCTGACTCTGACGCCGAGTAGGATTCCTGTTATTGATACTAATTTACTAAGTATCTTCATCCATATAAATTGGCATCCACCAGTGATTTAACAAGTGCTGAAGTGCCTCCTGGACAAGGGTACAACCTCGATCGTTTTTGCAACCTGCTTTACAGTTGTGATAATTATGTGATATTAGGAATCCGAGTCGGACCTGTTCAGCATGTAACTCCACTAAGTTGGTATTCATCACGCGAATATCAAAGATCTGAACCATATTGATCTGATAGGAATTCCTATCATGGTAGTCTTGGATCCTTCCGAGATCTATCTGACGCTGGAGGGCCTCTTGTATGAAAGAGCATCCCTGTTTGTTTACCGAGCAAGTCAGACAGGAACTGTAATCATGCCGCGGCAGATTATGATACTGGCTTTGCCTTGAGTGCATTGCCACCAAGTTGACATTCATTGCACAGATGTCGTGGTTCTGAATGATGTTAGAATTCGTGTAGACCATGTTAAGTCCACGAACTCGGTGCTCTTGGATCCATCCGAGAACCATTTGTTCCTGTAGAGCTGCTTGCACCACAGAACATCCTTGGTTGTCTTTAGAGCAGATATCACACTGGTGATAATTATGAGGTGGCACATGGCCATATCCACTCTGTCTATAATGCATCTTGACCAGATTGGTTTTCAACAAGAGTACATCGTGAATTTGATAGACGTCGTTAGTCTCTTTCTCAATCAGATTAACTGCAGCCTTCTCGTGTTGAGGCACCGGGTTTGTGAGAACATTAGGATTTGTATCCTTGAAGGATAAGACCCCGCTCCTAACAAGCTTTTGCACGTCGGACTTGAAATTAAGACAAGTCTCGATGTTATGCCCTGGACCTCCTTGATGTTAAGGGCAAGTTTGATCCACCTTAAACCAGAGAGGCGGATTTTCCGGTATTGCAAGAGGGGACTTAGTCTGAATGTGCCCCTTAGCCAGTAGTAATGGAAACAGCTCTGCGTACGATACGGGTATAGGATCAAATCCTGGTGGCCGCATTGTACGGTTGTTGTATGGAGGACGAGCCTGCTGAAGAGGCTGTTGTGTCCTTTGCTGATTAGGTTGGCTCTGCGCAACCTGAGGTTGATACGTAGGAATAGGCGCAGGGCTAATAGCAGGAGTTACAACTGCTACCGGCTGATACCGTCGCCTTTGCTTTCCGAGAGAGATATTCCCAATATCTTGTTCTTTTTTCTTAGGGAGAGCACTACCGTATTTTTTAGTACCGCTCGATGATCCAGTGTCTTTTACCAAACGTCCTTCTCGGACGGCTTCCTTAAGATGCACGCCCATGCCAACCATTTCGGTGAAATCACTGGGCGCACTGGCAACCATTCGGTCATAGTAAAATGAGCTTAAGGTCTTTAAGAAGATCTTTGTCATCTCTTTTTCCTCAAGAAGTGGACAAATTTGAGCGGCAATTTCACGCCACCTTTGAGCATACTCCTTAAAGGTTTCCTTGTCCTTTTGCGACATTGATCTGAGTTGATCTCAGTCGGGTGCCATGTCCAAATTGTATTTGTATTGTTGGACGAAGGCAGTGCCAAGATCTCTGAATATACTGATCGTAGCACAGTTTAAACCCATGTACCATTTTAATGCGGCACCGGTTAAACTATCCTGGAAGTAGTGAATCGGTAGGTCCTGATTCTCCGTCTGAGCTGACATCTGCCGAGCGTACATCACCAGATGGCTTTGAGGGCAAGAGTTACCCTTGTACTTTTCAAAGTCGAGCACTTGAAATATGTGCGGAACTTTCACATGAGGGACCAAGCAGAGGTCTGCGGCGTCCTTTCCAAATAAATCCTGACCGCGAATGGCTTGCAGCTCCTTCTGGAATTCCAGGAACTGTTCCTGGAATTCATCCATTCTATCGAACATAGTTTCCCTTTTACCAGTAGGTATTGGTGGAATCTGTCCTTCCGGGACAGTGTGTACCACAGGGGCTGGTACCATGACTACGGCAGTGAATCTTGGCGTTTCCCGAAGTTTGTAACCTTCAGGAGTCTTCAGTATGCCCCTGGCATCTTCGCTTTCCCAAAGTTTGTAACCTTCAGGCCCAGCGGCTTCTGTTGTGATTCCCTGATCTTCAGTGATCGGCGGAACATATCCTTCCGGGATATAGTTTGCAGGCATGCCCCAGGGACGATCTTTCGGCATTTGATACCTAGGATCATACTTCTCTACTATGGGCGTTGAGGTGATCTCTGAGATCACAGTCCTTTGTAGCTGAGCTTCTGCCATGGCTTGCATGTCGTTACGAAGCTTTCTCATATCCTCTCTCAGAGCGTCGATCTCTTCTTTCAACTCTCTGTTTTCTTCCACAAGATCATCCATCTTTTTTTGATGATTGGCCCGAGTATTATACGAATGAGACAGTTTGACTCTAGAACCGAGACACAAACGTGAGATTTTTAGGGAAGAAGAATACGTGATGTGAGAATGATGAATGAAATGATTATATTAATTGTTTTTTGGTTTAATCAAAATAAACTTCGACAATTAGATTGCAAATATCAAACAGCGGGGAAACCCCTTTTTATTGATTTCAAAGGATTACAGAAATGGAAATACAGTAGATTACAAGGTGCGGAAACAGAAACCTAAGCTAATGGGTCCCGAGTCCTCTCTGAAGAGAAATCGGGTGTTGATTCTGGTATCTTCCTTTTCTTTGACCGGGGCTCTTGGGCCGTTGTCGGGTTGTCATTCCTTTGCCAGGTGAAAGGAGCGAGCAAATTCCTTTGGTCATCTTGATTCTCTACAGCATGTTGCTCCAAAATTTTAATTAGAGCATCTTTTTCTTTCAGTAATTGTTGTATTTTGATGCACTCTACATCGAGGGTGCGGTACTTGTTCTTCCAAGACCTTCTCTCCTTTTGAACTTTGTTGAGAGTAACCTGAAGCTTTTCAGTTTTCGTCATGAAGTACATGACAGATTCCCTCGGCGGAAGAATTCCGTAACGAGGATAAGGCATCTTCAGCTTGAGAGCTCTACTTTGTACCCAATGGAGATAAGGCTCCACCGAGACACAATCCAGTTTTCCTAGAGACTCCCGTCTTTTCTTATGAACGTGTTTCTAAGCGTGCACTATTTCCATCTTTAGTGCTTTGTCATTTTCTCCTTCTTTGAAGAAAATACCTTCCAGATGAACACCCCGTGGGACGCGTCTCATCGGGTATCCAAATTGACGATGAACGAGAACTGGATGGTAGTTGATTCCTCCCTTAGTTCCTATAAGGGGTACGTTGGGGAATTTTCCACAATGTTCAATGATTCTGATTCCCTCAAAGATCCTATTACACCAATCTATATCGGAGTTGGTAAGAGACATGATCTTCTGCGACCAACGTAAGGCACTCTTGCAATCCCAAAAAGCAGCAGACTTGGGCAAGTGGGAGATAAACCATTTATAAAGCAGAGGTATACAGCATGTGATCTCCCCTCCACTGTACAAATTTACCAAGTGTACAGAATGATACGCATCTGTGAGCAAAGTCGGCACAGGGTTTCCAATGAGAAAAACCTTAATGGAGTTGATATCGAAGAAGTTATTGATGTTGGGAAACAAAAATAACCCGTAGGTGAGCAAGACAAAGACGCTTTCAAAAGTAGTCACGTTTCCTATACTGGCAAAATACAGGGCTTTCTTGGTCAAGAACTGGGCTGGCAAACCTTGGATGCCACCCTTAGTGGTCATGTGAGTCCTGACCTCAGACTCGTCCAAATGAATTGCTCTTGCAATGATCTGATTCTTTGGAATTTCTTCCAGTCCAGAAAATGGAGCTCGATCAGTGATATGTAAATCAATCAGGTGAGAATACTCCTCCAGCGTTGGTGCGAACTGGTAATCCGGGAATGTGAAACAGTGATAAACCGGATCGTAAAACTGAATGAGCGCATCCATGATTCCCTCAATCACATGGACTCTTAACAGTGGTAGCAGACCTCCGTGCTTGGCTCTGAAAGCCTCAGGGTTAGTGATCATCCTCGCTATCCTTCTCAAATCCTCTAGCTTTGGAACCTTGAAGGTATACCTATGGGTTCTCCTTCTACCGAAATCCATTAGTGCAATCCTTTTCTCTGATATTTGCAATCACAGTCTTAGTTTAATTTGAAAAACAGAGAGACTGGAAGAGAATTTTTTTTTTAATGTTTTAATGTTTTTTAAATGAATGCATGAATGCAGCACACAAAAACATAGGAAAAATATGGGGTCAAAGGGTCGTTGTCATGAAGTCAAGGCTCTACCCATCCCCAAAGGTTTATACTAGGGTGATTTTTGTACCTGTACTCATTATCATCAGCTCCTGCCAGGAAAGCAAAACAACAAGCGGATCGCCAGCGAGTTGTAGAGCAATCTTAGAGTAAGTGCCATTCACCGAGAATAGATCACCAGCCTCAAATGAGGGTAGTATCGCGTAACAACTATTCCCGATAGTTCTGCACTACAAAAGGGTTTGGTTCCTCAGCTTCTCAGACTTAACAATCGGCCCATTGTCTAGGTGAGAGAATGGGTTGCATTGGTCAGCCTCCACTGAGGTTGATGGTCGACCTCCTCGCCATCACTTATCTTAAGTGTATACTCAATCTTTCCACATGCGGCATCACACGCATTCCTATTAGAAGAAAAATAAACACGTATAGCAATTAGGAAAAGCAGTATATATATTTGTCTTAATCATCCTAGACCTTTAAAGCTACGAATCCTAAGTTCCTGACAGAAAATGGGTTCCCCGGCGGAAGCCCCAATCTGTGGTATTCACATAAGAGGTGAAAAGGAAGAAGAAAAACAGAGACGGGCCCCAAGATGGGCGCCATTTTTCTGTAGCGAGCGATTTTGGACGCGATTCTTAAGCGCTGGTCGCTCTCTGCGGTTGAGTTTACTACAGGTCGATTCATTTTTTATCCTATTAAAGTTGATGAAGGAAGGGAAATAGATGTCTCCAATTAACCCTGCTTTGCATACTGAGTTTAAACAGCGGTCTGTTAGGTTACGAATGCTATCAATGTGGGGGGGCCTTTGTACTGGTTATTTGTATTTTTGCCAATACGGTTTTCTCTCTTTCTTGGATTTTCTGGTGGGGAACGGAGATTAGGATGTTAGGACTGATGCTTTTGATAGATACATGAGAGTATGGGATTTTGGGTTTTTGTTTAGTGTGCTCACTAAGATTTTTCTTTCAATCTTATGCCTACGTATTCCCGTTTACCGAAACAGGGAAATCAGAGCGTTCGTAGTTCATCCTATTCTATGGGAGGAAATGGTTGTTTTTGGTGTCTTGTTCAAAGCCCAAGACGTGAAGCGAAAAGTGGTTTGTATCTTGTTCAAAGCCCTAGATATGAAGCTAAAAGGTTTATTTGTATCTTGTTCAAAGCCCAAGATATGAAGCTAAAAAAGGTTTGACTTTAGAGAGAATTTGTCATCTCTAAAGAGGTCTATTTGTCACAACTGTTGGGTGACTGACTGTAAAGGAGGATTACTTTAACCGGGATACGCGGATCCTAGCAATGCCATAATTTCCTTTATGGGGGTTTTAACCTGAAGGAGAAGACTTTAACTCAGTGCAGAGCAATGCTATCTTTCCTTAGGAATTTCTCATGCTAAAAGAGGGACAGTGGCATGGATGTAGATGATCCAAAGGCTTGCCGCTTACAGAAATTAGATGAAGGGGAAGGAGTTGTTGATGTTTGTATACTGTGAACGAGGCACAGTTTTGATGCTAAAAGGTTGATTGGATCAACCAGTGGTTTTCTTACACAAAGCCTAAGAGGAGGCTAATATGTGTCTCGTACAAAGCCTGAGAGAGAGGCTAAAAGGGTTGACTCAACAAGAGAATCTTTTATACTCAACAAGAGAGTGATTTGGTATCTCGTACGAAGCCCGAGATGGAGGCTGTTGTTTGTTTGGCTCAATAAGAACCTTTTTGTATCTCGTATAAAGCCCGAGATAGAGGCGAAAGGGGTAATTGACTCAACGAGGGAGTCTCTTATGTGTCTCGTACAAAGCCCGAGGGAGAGGCTAAATGTTGTTTCACTCCGCTGGGGAGAATCATTTGTATAAAGCCCAAGAGAGAGGCTAACTTCACTAGAGAAGGATCATTATACAAAGCCTAAGAGGAGGCTATGGTTACTGTTTCAGTTAAGTGACAGGTCCAGTTTACTGATTTAAAGAGAAAATCAGTTCTTATATGAGCAACACTGTACTCAAGGATTTGTTTCGAGGATCCGGGTTATTCCTATTCTTTAAGGAAGCGGGAAATCCGAAGAGTATTGAGACTGTCCGAGTCTATGGGTTTTCTTCCTATTTTTGAAGGGTGCTTGAGAATGTCTTTGAGACTCAAGGAGATTAGACTGTCCAAGTCTAGATTTTTATCTTTTGTACTATGATTTAAGAAACAATAGTAGACTCTTTGAAAGGACTGTTCTATGCAGATGACTAAGTTATGTTCCTATACCTCTAGGAGGTCGTCGGGATAATTTGTACGAATCCCAAGAGGAGGCTGGAAACTTTTAAGAAGCCGAGAGGTCCTTGTACGCAGCCCAAGAGGAGGCTATCATTCCCGGAGCTGTTGTGTTCATATTGTTGTTGCATACATAGCATATCAAGTTGGAGTTGATGCTCGGTAAGTTGGCCTGGATTGGCAAGTTTAAGTTGAAGGCTTCTGCCTTGTTGACGCCTCTATTAATTGGCAGATTTTTAAGTTGGGAGTTTTACTCCAATGGTACCACATGCATGTGCATTTTCTGAGTCGCTTTCCATGTTGCATACATTGTTGTTGTGTGGTTGATTAATGTTGATGGTAATGTTGTGAAGTGGTGATTTTATATAATCTGATTTAATATATTGTTTATCATATACCCGATTATATTGTTTGATATCTCACCCCTTCTATGGTTGGTGGTGGTTTATACGCCATCCTGCAGGTAGTCCAGAGTGAAGGCTATCTACCTTCATTAGTTCGAGTCGGTGTCGTCGCTCTGATACGTAACACTCGGGGGGGTGAACGCATGTTTCCTTTATCGTTGATTTTATTATTGTTGTTGAATTTTTAAGTTGTCTTCGTTAAAGACTTTCTATTTTGAAGTTGTTTTATGTGAACACAGATGATATGTTATCAAAGTTGAATTGTTGTGAAAGTTGTTTTATTTTAAAGGCTGAGCAGGTTGTTATCGATTCATCCGAAATTATGTGTTATGTATCTGTTTTTCAAGTGATTAATTGTCGTTGTTTTATGTAGAAAGTGTAACATTCCATATGTACGTTGAAACTTTGTAACTCTGATTTTATATTATTCGATGGGTAGAAATGGGGTGTTACAGTACCCTTCATTGGTGCAACAAGGTTTGATAACTACAAGGGTTTTGGGTCCACCTCATAATCCACTTCCACCCAATTATAATTCAAATGCTCATTGTTTTTTTCATGAAGGGGCACCTGGCCATGATCTAGAAGGTTGTTATGCTCTCGAGCACCTCGTGAGAGAATTAATGGAAAAGAAGATTCTGTCTTTTGGTGATTCTCAGCCTAATAACAAGAATAATCCTTTGCCCGCCCATGGATCTGTTAATGTTGTTGAAGATGATAATGAGGACGGAGACTCGAGCAATTTGGTGTTCAAGTATGATGCTGATTTGGACAACTGGGAAGCAATAGAGATCCCTGCGATTTTTCCTTTGTCAAAGTAATTTATTCGTTGTTGGATGATTTTGTAGGACCCCCTTTTCAGACATGGAGGTTGAAGTTTGTTGAAGTTAATTCCCTAAAGCTGGCAATCCTTTGGTTGTTTCAGCGTTTTCTGTTGTATTTTCTTTGCATGTTGAATTTGTTTTTGCTTGTAAGTTGTTGTTTTATGAATTGGCAAAGTTAATGAAATGTTTATGCATCTTTTGATTAAGTCTATCCGTATTCACTCTTTCTCTTTCCTTTCATTGTTAAAAAATAAAATAATAATAATAATAAAATAAAAAAGAAAAAAGTTTTTTCCCATTCACTTATCTTTACCAAACTGTTGTTTAAGCAAAGATTGGGGAGGATGACGAAAATGTTATATCCATAAAGGCTATTGGTATGCTTTCAATTAAACTTTGCCGATGATGTAAGGGATTGTTTCAATCCCCAAACACTGGAGAAATAAGGAAGATAATCCCTCGTTAACCCTTTCGAGCTTAGAAGTAGGAGTTTTCTTTCCTTGCAAAAAAAACCGTAATCTCAACCTTATGGTGGGTAATTCTCAGTTAACTCAACGATATGCGCATACAAGACACCTTTCATATAAGGGTTGTGCTCACAGGTTTTCCTTCACACACATCAAGCAGGTGTCGAAGATGTCTTTTAAGTCAAATGCCAATGATGGTTCACTGTAATCATTAATTTGGTTAGTCATTTTCCTTTCTCAAAGAATGAGTCGAGTCCCTTTCAAGGCGAAAGCTAAGAAAGATGGGAAGCTCATGACCTGGCCTTATACAAAAAGGTTTGGACGACAATAAGAAAGAGGTTGACCTTAAGTCCGTACCATGAAAGCCCACAAGGGTAAGAACAACTGAATATTATAAGGGAGTAGTGACTGCCTTAGGCGTGTGAACCATCACCAATTATCATCAGTTCAATTCCTAGCCTATATGAACCTGAAGATGTAGCCGGAGTTAACTGAACGTAGGATTGAAGTTCATCATGAAGATTGGGCGGGGACAAACAAACTTTGAGCCTTTATCCTTTGTTTCATGAACCGTGAACCAAGCCATATTACAACCCTTAAAATACCTAATTGAGGTAAGGTTGTTTTGAAAGCATACTACACCAAGGTTGGATAACCTGACTCCTAATGATCTTTGCTAATTGTTTGTGTTGATCACTTCATCTGTCATTCCTTAAATGATTAGATCCACTTCATTTTGATTATTTAATCACTCCACTGTGTGTTTTAAAAATAAACTTTGGTTTCAAAAGCTTGCATGAACGTCGCGTTGAAATTGCTAATTTTTAATGAACAATACTTGTTTGCAAGGCAACTCAATATCAAAGGAATTCCAACAAGTGCAGCCAGCTAGGGAATTTGATTTGGTAAAGGAAGCTCAGTCTAAGGGTAACCAATTCGGAGGGTTTGTTAATTAATCATTACAGGAGTCGGTGAATCCGGGGCATAATTCTTCAAAGTTCTGAATATTGGGGCAAGCCGTCTTGAGGTCATCTTATGGCAAGTTGTTTCCCAACTCCTTTCAAGGAAAGAACTCTAAAAACCATCTAGCAGGGGAAAGTTTGTTTCCCAGTTGTTACTCTCACATTCTGAAGGACAAGTACGAGGATTTTGTTGTGCAAATGCAGCCGATCTGGGGCAGTTACGTCGAGATTCGACGAATATCTACGAGAGTTTGAAGACACTAAGGCATTGTTATGTCCCATTTTTGGTAAAATCCTCTTGAGATTCTTTCTTCTCATAAACTATGTGGGGCACGTTTGCTTGGGAACTCTGCTAAGCATGCAGGGGCAAGTTGTCTTCCATTTGTTAATGGTGTTATTTATCACAATCCGTGTTATTGGTATGCAAAGATCAGTTGTCGCCGACTTCCTCGTTCTAGTTGCTTCCCAGTTGTCGCTCTCGCAGTCTGACTATCCCTAAGGGGCAAGTTTGAAGACTCAGTTATACAGAATACCGTCAATCTGGGCTAGTTACGTCGAGATTCGACAAATCTCTCTAGAGTTGGAAGACATTGGAACTTTGTGGATGCCAAGTTTTCTGTAAAATCCTTTTGAGATAATTTCTTCTCATAAACCATGTGATCTGGGGCATTTGAGAATTGAAGACTTTTTCAACAACTATTATTCGAAAATGGCGACTACCATACAGTTCATCAATGCAGAACTACACTGACCTCATAGCTTTCTTTACCCATGCCCTAAAGAGTCCCTGTCTCAAGTGGTGTGATTATTCCCCAACAAGTCTCTACTTCAGAAAGTCATGACTATTCCCCGGTGAATCTCTACTTCGAGCAGTTATGACAGGATTAATGCAAGAATTCCACGTTGGTGACCTAAGAATTCCCAGTGAATTTCCTTGGCTTCAACCTTTCCCGAATGAAGTGAGTGTTTATTTCACTCCTCAATGAATTTCTCAAGACTTCAATCTTCCTTAGTAGTGGATGTTTATTTCATCCCCATGAAGTCTCGACCCTGACGTCTACAGCTGTGATATTGGTACAAGCTTCCCCGATGAAGTAGATATTTATTTTATCCCCTTATGAGACTTCAACTATGGCACCTGCAATTACAACTGCCTTTCAGATTACAGTGGATATTTATTTTATCCCCACGAAGTCTCTCCGAACACGAGTTTGATCTGTTCCCAGTGGATCTTCCTCACTCAGAGTAACCAGATTCATCTTGACAATTTCCTAAGTGAAATCATGATTTACATCCCCAAGTGGATTACTATTTCCCCAGGGAAGTTTGAAAACTTTGAAGTTTGACTATGGTTCCGCTTATGTCTCTCTATCTAGCTCTTAATAAATGTATCTTTTGTGTAAAGGATGGACGGATATCCTCGTCGAGATGTTTATTTCATCTCCAGTCTTCTTCTTTGTCTTGTTAGCATGAGCATAAGCATGGCATGACATACATATGCATAGCATCGGTGTGTGTTTGTTATCTGTTTGTCTTTTATCGCTTTATTTTGGTCGTGTTTACACCAAGTATTTGGGTTTGTCTGTTCTCTCCAAGTAGAATCGTCAACCTTAGGCAGAAAGGGCTAGCCTTTCAAAGTTCACCACAGAGTTTGACCCTCGTGGATGATGGTTACTTCAGTTATCTTTTTCCATGCTTGGATAAGATAAATCCCCATTCGAGTTCATTCCTCAATGGCGGGTCTTGTTTGACCGTTTCTTTCTAGCTTGATCCTAGACTAAACTGTGGTCCTTGGTATTACCTTTAACCTAATTAGGTCGCCGAACCTAGTTTGAGCGTGCATTTATGTTGCTTTATGTCTCGCCGTGGGCATCGTTTTTTTCTTTTTGAGACGCCGTGCTCTATGTCTCTTCGTGGGCATCTTTTTTCTTTTTGAGACGTTGTGCTCTATGTCTCGCCGTGGGCATCTTTTTTTCTTTTTGAGACGCCGTGCTCTATGTCTCGCCGTGGGCATCTTTTTTCTTTTTGAGATGACGTGCTCTATGCCTCGCCGTGGACATTCTTTTTTTCTTTTAAAGACGTCGTGCTCTATGTCTCGTCGTGGGCATCTTTTTTTCCTTTTGAGACGCCGTGCTCTATGTCTCGTCGTGGGCATCTTTTTTTCTTTTGGAGACGCTGTGCTCTATGTCTCGCCGTGGGCATCTTTCATTTTTCGTTCTGTAAGCTACTATCTTTTCGGAGAAGTTTTTCATTTATTTGCTTTTGTCAGATACGTTACAGTCTCTTATCAGGGCATTTTCCCCATGAAGACCAATTATTTTGGCATACAGAAGAGTTTAATTACCCTGTATATTTCTTGATGGTTCCCGAAGATCCCATTTGATCTCTTCGTTTAAGGAATTTCCAGAAGCATATTTCCTGATGGTTCCTGAAGATCCCATTTGATCTCTTCGTTTAAGGAATTTCCAGAAGCTTGGATGTTATTTGTTGTTGAAAACTCCAGCATTTGTGTGCGCGATCCTACTACCATGTGGATCCTGTTTCACTTGTTTTCCTAGAGTGCCAGCCGATCACGCTTGAACCTGTTGGGTAGCCACTCTAGATGATCCCCAGTGGAGGTCATTTTTTTGGTGACCGACTCCAGTGAGGATTTTCTTTTCTGTTGCTTTTTATCTGCTTTATCTTTTGTCCTAGAGTGTCAGCCAATCATGCTTGAATCTGTTGGGCAGCTACACTAGATGGTCCCCAATGGAGGTCGTCTTTTCGTTTCCAACTCCAATGAGGGTTTTTTCTTGCTTGCTAAAGTGTCAACTGGTCATGTTTGAACTTGTTGGGCAGTCACTTTAGATTTCCCCATTTGTGAAAGCACCTGTTGTTTGACTAAATTTGCTAAAACATTCTGATGATAAACTTGAAGAATCTGCAGAAGAAAAAGATGTCGAAAGAAATGTCTCGACATCCTGACTAACTTGGTAAGTTAGCAGGTTTTAATCTGTTGCAAGAATTAAGGAACGGATCTTGGAAACACAGGAGAAATGGTTGAAGGCCCAAGACAAAAGAAGACTATATAAGGAGACTTAGACCTAGGGTTTAAAGAGACTGTACATTTTGTATCGCTTATAACTTTGTAACCTAGCTCCTTTGTGTTGAATAAGGGTTTAGGGTTTGAGAGTCGTTGGCTCTCTTAGGAGTTGTAAGTCTCCACTCTGTATTATGGGATGCAGGGTGGAAGGCATAGGTACAAAGACACAACCAGAAACCTGTAGGTAATGGTTGTTGTATTGTTCTTGGACGAAGCTTTGAAGCAAGTCCAAGATAACTTGAAGGTCAAGAAACTGCGACAGTTCTGAATTGGCAGAAGACAGAGATTTCACAGGTTGTGATTAGGATGTGAGTAGGGTATCTCGTATCAGGGTTCTAAACGTTTGAGTTTAACCTTGGTAAAGATGTTCATGGGGTAGATGTTAGGGATAAAGTTGCAAACGTGGGAGTTTAACTTTGTAACAGTCTACACAATAGTGAAGTCTTCTTCCTGGATTGGTATCCCCCAAATGTAGGTGAGTTGCACCGAACTGGGTTAAAAATTACTGTGTTTTTTATCATTTTGCAGATTTATGTTTTTTGTTAGGGTTCATGATAAACATGTTGGATCAGATGTCGTGACATCTGAGACTGTGCAGTTCTGATTTTCAAGGTATCAGTCTGTTGTTGCGCCTCTGAGTTTAAAAGATTATGTAGCACAATGTCTTAACATGTGTTAGGACATCTACTGTCTGCATAGGCCAGAATTTCAATTGGTATCAGAACAGGCATCCTGTCTGGTTCTGGATGAGATCTTTGGGAGATACTTTCTGGCGTTTAAACAAAGAGGAGTTTTGGAGATCAGATCAATCAACTCAAACATACTCAAGGGTATTAATGGATGAGATGGATGTTCTGGATCGAAGGGAGCAACCCAGAGGTTATTCATGTTGCTGAGGAGATTCTACAATAACTACAGGAGAAGTGGCTAGTTCTCTTGTTGGTGTGTCTTATAAGATGTTGTGACATCTTATTAGGGCAAGCAGGATCTGTTCCTTGGTGGTTCCGCTGCATGTGTTTCTGATGGAAGAGCTCTAGAATTATGGGATTCTGGAGTTGTTACTGAAGACAGTTGGTGGAAGGTCTCAATCGTCGGCCTCTATAATTTTAAAGGTATCTGTGTTCTTTTATTCCTGAGTCGGGAGCGATGGAGTGAAGGAAGTTGTGGTCAGATATCTAGTATGATGACTTGGTACTTGGAAGCTTGTTTCCTGGTATAGTTTGAAGTCAGTTAAAGAGGAGATATGTTGAGGTGTAAAGTTTATCAGGTTCTTGCTCTAGGAGTTTGATAAATTTTTGGACGGCTAGGTTGTCAAAGATACTTGAGAATTCTCTCAAGTCCACTCATAAAAACATCTATGTCGTGTATCTGGATTCTTCTAGTTACTCTTCTGACTAGAAGGTGTTTCCTTGAGATACAAAGTAAAGATCGTGGAGGTGATTTATTTTCACCATTCACGAAAACGTGCAAGGAAGAACTCATACTTTCAACCCTAAGAATGAGTTCACACAGTTGAGGCAATTAGGATTCTTTCAGAGAGAATCTTAAGAGCTTGAGTCAAGGGGGAAGCCTTGATATCTTAACAACTTGCACAAACTGAAGAAGACAACATGATGAGGAATATCTTGGGATATTCAGAATATGCTGGATTTGGATAAGGGTTATTGCACAAGGATTTAAGATCAATTGCTATTTGTGGAATCCACAAGTATTTAATTGATTATCCTTGAAAGTCAAGATTGAGGATGTTCTGTCAGATGTTCTAACATCTTTTCATCAGAGGTTTGAAGAATCATGGGAGGGGTTCTACATTCGCTCAAAAGTCTCCTAGGTGTTGACCTGGGATTATTGGCTTAGCATCTGTTTCCTGGAAAGTATTGTGAATGACTTGTCTAGATGGTGATGTTGTTGAAGATGAAGATGGGAGACTATGAAGACATCATAATCTTGATGGTTACAGCTTGGGTCAGTTTATTTCTGATCTAGGTGCTTTGGAGCATAGTGTTTGCTCTGATTGTGAAGGTCGAGGATAAGTGGCAGTTATCTCTGGCTTTCTTTTGACGGCTCTACTAAGGGAAGTGGCATTCTTTGGTATTGTTATAGGGTAGTCATGGACTACTTATTTTCTGAAGATTCAGACGTGGCAGGTTTGAAGTCTTTGGAGTTTCAAAGTAGAATGGAGGTTGTCTACTCAAAACTTGGTTGTTTGAATCAAGTCTGTGAGAGCATGGAAATCTGTTTCTGCAAAGGGAGAAGGTTCTTCTAAGTGGCTGAAGGGAGAGCTGAATTCAACAGTTGGATGTCATAATGTTTTGACATCTAGCTTAACATCAGAAGTCTCAACTAGTGATGTGGCACATTAGCTTAAGATAAGGTGATATACCAGAGAATGGGAGTGATGGATTCTTCTAGAAGGTTTATCTCATGCAGTTTGTGGGAGCAGTGGATGAGAAGATGTTACATGACTAAGAGGCTTGGTGGATCCAAGATGTCTTGCTGTGAGGCAAGTAGTTCGTGTGACTTGAAGATCTGGTTTTATTAGTAGATCAGGGTATCTTGTGGGAGTTCTGAAGATGAGTGAGGTCAATCAAAAGGTGGCATTTGATTGGTTTCACAATGTGCGTTCAAGCAGGATGCTTGAAACTGATTGCTCTTTTGTAAAAGAGTAGTTATTTGAAATTATTGAAGGTTCTGGTTCTCTAGGAGCTTGTGGCAGAAGTTCTGGGTTGAGGATGGAAGCATACCTTCTTGGTGGTTGAGAGTTTATTTCTCTCTGGGTTCCTGAAGACTTCTTTGTTCAAGCTGGTGGGTCAGCGTTGTGTGAAGAACTTCAGTGTGGATTACTATGCTGATAGTAAGTCCAGTAGTGGAGCATATCAAGAACCATGGTGTGTGGTGTCTGTGATGTGTGGAGGATGTCCTAACTGATGTTAGAACATCTTTGGGTTAGTTATCCTTGGTGAAGGATTTCAGGTTCTGTGATGAACTGGTTACTTGCATCGTGTCCAAGAAGTATCTACATGATCATCCGGGAGAATGATGGAGTAGAAGAGTCCCTTGGAAGGAGGATGTAAGTATTTGTGAAGACTGAAGTGGATCATGTGTTGATTGTATGGAAGTTTGTTTCCTGAATGCGTTCAGAAGTGGAGATTTACCATAAATCAGAAGTATTCCAGGTTATCATACGGGAGAATGATAGGAATGACTGTCTTGGATTGCGGGGGTTATCTCTATTGCTGGCTGGGTGAGGTCAGTAAAAAATCTTGCATACGACATTGGAGCCCTTGGAGCAATTCATGCTAGTAGTGGATCAGTTTAGCATCTGTGAAGTTTTGGAGCATGCATACGATAGCTTACATCGTAGTAACAAACTAAGGGGCCCTGTGTGTCTCTTTGAGGAATGTAAAGCATTCTAATTCAATTGGTTTGTGCCTCAAGCAATAGGATATCTATACATGAGAATTTAAGAGAAGTTCATGTGGTGTATAAGATGGTTGTGGAATGAGGAGGATCAATGGGACTTTGATCTCAAGCCAAGAGTTTGTTATGGTTGGTATACACATACTCATGGGATGCATGACTTTGATCATGTGTGAGTAATTATTGTTTCTTATCAGAGGGAACAATAATGAGTTAATGGTTGTGTTCAGCAAGTGTGTTGAACAGAGGGTGCGTTCTTGAAGACATGAAGATGCGTCTTATGTTTTCCAGTCATTAACTTGGGTGTTCAGTGGAGGAGCACCAGTTGCCTTAGTCAGGGGGAGAGGCCTCTTGTTCTAAGATGAAGTTCCAGTTTGCATTTGTGCGTCAAGCAAACTGAGATGTCAAGATGGCTTGGCATTATTGTTGAAGTTCCAGTTTTCATTTGTGCGTCAAGCAAACTGAGATGTCAAGATGGCTGGACATTATTGTGGAAATTCCAGTTTGCATTTGTGCGTCAAGCAAACTGAGATGTCAAGGAGGATGTCTTGACATTAGAGTATTGTTGCAAGTTATGGGAAACTTGGCAATGCATACTTAAATGGTTCTTGTTGGATGCATAAGAATCATTGACTGAGTCTGGGAGAATTTATTTTTCTCTTGCAGAATCACATAGTTGTGAAGAAATCTCTGGAAGACCAAAGCAGAATAATGCCTATGAAGAATAGACAATGTCTGACATGATGCCAGGGCATTGTTGTTGAACATGTTGCATGTAATAGGTTTGTTGGTCGGTGTTCTCAAAAGAAGAAATTGTCAAAATAGTCTTGGTCAAAGCGCTATTAGTGGAGTTATTACCTTCGACTAATGGTCCTTTGAATTGACCAACGTTATTTTTCCTGGGTTCGTTACTTCCTAAGGAAATGGCTCTGCTATAAATAGGATTGCCTTGATCTTCTTTAGTCTCAATACTCTCCTTGGGTTGGTGATAGATGGGGTTCTTCAAAATCTGGGTATGTTGTGTCTGGGTTTGGGGCTGTCTTGGTCACTTTTGCCAAGTCTTGGCTAAAAATGGGGAGAATGGTTTTTGGTTTTCTGAGGCTGTCTGGGTTTGGGTACATTCCTGCAATTTTTTTTGCAAGAATGTTGGTTAAGATGTTCTAACATCTTAACAAGTTTTCCTTGTGTCTTGTGATCTGAGTTGTGAAGCGGGTTGTGTCTTGTGACCTGAGTTACGCAATCTATGTTCTCAGTGTTACGAAGTCTACAACTGCTGGTTCTTTTCTGGAGGAGTCTTCTGGTTCTCAAGACCTCTCTTGGAAGGAGAGGGAATATGTTGAGGGGGAGACTCTCTCAGACCTTAGCTCCAATCAATTCTGAAGATAAAAAAGTCTTGATGAAGGAGCCTTGCTGTTTGCAGAATGCAAAAGAAAATGTCTGTTTTAGCCAAAATTTGTCAAAAAGGGGAGATTGAAAGCATCTGTTGTTTGACTAAACTTTGCTAAAACATTCTGATGATAAACTTGAAGAATCTGCAGAAGAAAAAGATGTCGAAGGAAATGTCTCGACATCCTGACTGACTTGGTAAGTTAGCAGGTTTTAATCTGTTACAAGAATTAAGGAACGGATCAAGGAAACACAGGAGAAACGATTGAAAGCCCAAGACAACAGAAGACTATATAAGGAGACTTAGACCTAGGGTTTAAAGAGACTGTACATTTTGTATCGCTTGTAACTTTGTAACCTAGTTCCTTTGTGTTGAATAAGGGTTTAGGGTTTGAGAGTCGTTGGCTCTCTTAGGAGTTGTAAGTCTCCACTCTGTATTATGGGATGTAGGGTGGAAGGCATAGGTACAGAGACACAACCAGAAACCTGTAGGTAATGGTTGTTGTATTGTTCTTGGACGAAGCTTTGAAGCAAGTCCAAGATAACTTGAAGGTCAAGAAACCGCGACAGTTCTGAATTGGTAGAAGACAGAGATTTCAAAGGTTGTGATTAGGATGTGAGTGGGGTATCTCGTATCAGGGTTCTGAACGTTTGAGTTTAACCTTGGTAAAGATGTTCATGGGTTAGATGTTAGGGATAAAGTTGTAAACGTGGGAGTTTAACTTTGTAACAGTCTACACAATAGTGAAGTCTTCTTCCTGGATTGGTATCCCCCAGATGTAGGTGAGTTGCACCAAACTGGGTTAACAATGACTGTGTTCTTTATCATTCTGCAGATTTATGTTTTCTGTTAGGGTTCATGATAAACATGTTGAATCAGATGTCGTGACATCTGAGAGTGTGCAATTCTGATATTCAAGGTATCAGTCTACTGTTGCGCCTCTGAGTTTAAAAGATTATGTAGCACAATGTTTTGACATGTGTTAGGACATCTAATGTCTGCATAGGCCAGAATTTTAGTTTGTTTCTTTCCCCGAGTGTTGGTCATGCCCAGTGAGATTGTTACTCGTTGTGTTGGCTTTATCTCCGGTTTGCTTTTGTTTTTGTCTGCATTTTGCATTATCATTTCATCATTTTCATCATGCTAGAGTTCATGGCATGTCAGCATTTGTAGGATAGTTTGTGTCCATAGCATCGCATGTCATTACATCTAAGGGCAAATTTTCGGTTATCTATATTTAAATACCTTTCACCATGACTTCATGAAGATTTTCATCGTTCATGTCATTCGGTGAAGATATTTAAATAAGGGCAACTGTTATACCCCAAATTTTACCCTTGGATTCCTTGATCTTTTACACATCATCTTAGGCCAATCATCTATGCACAGCTAACCAGTTTATTAGACTTTGTTAGTTTGTTTTCTTTTGTGAAATTAGGGCTTCTGCACAAGGTTCAAAAGTCATGGAGGCTGTGTGTGTGCTCATGGTGATTTTGGTCCCTTGCAAGTTGTACTGGATTCTTGTGGAGATGAAGGAGGAATATACCCTCATTCTTATGGTTCCTTAGCCAATACAAAGATATTTTTCCTCAAGGCTTCTCAGAGGTTTCTCAAGGAGGCTTAAAGCTTTCAGTTTATTTGAGGACTGGTCATGGGTTTTGTGGCAAATGATATTAGGGGTTATATCCTTGTGGTTCAAGCACTAAACTCATCATCATCACGATCATATTCTTATAGAGGTTCACCTAGTATCGAGTTTAGTTTCTCCAAGATAACTCAAAGGCCTCTGTGCATGTCTCAAGAAGGATGAGGGTTGCCCTTTTGTTGGAATGTGATTAATTTGTGATCAAACTGAAGGTTGGGGATAATGAAATCTTGAATTCATGATTGTTTCAAGCGATAGTAAATTCTTGAGCATTTATTTTGTCTTAAGATTCGACTTAATAGGAGGATGTTTTGTGTGCCTTGCTTGATATTCATGTAATGGAGTTTTTAAAATCATTGTGGTCTTAGGATTCTCATTTATGATATGAACTTGTGGACCAATTCAAGTTGTGGATACAAAGTGCAAGCTCAATGTTCCCACAATTATTCAAGTCCACTCGAAGTTCAAATTCAAGAATTTCTATCCATTTAAAATCCCAAGATTCATGAGTATGAGTATATTGTTAATTTCCAGAAACACCGTCACACAAAAATCACGCAAATGAGCATTATCATCAAATGTTTGCTGCGACATGTTGGATGAGGAAAGGAAAAAATAAAGAGTAATATCAAAAGAGTCCAAAACACATTCACAGCATGTTTCAATGAATTAGCCATATTTGATTCATTCCAAAACAAGGACTAAACACCATCATTATGATTCCAAAATCAGTTTCAGACACTGAAATTCAAAAATGGAAACGTATCAAGGACCTTAATAGTCATGTTCGCAGCAGCTAAGATTATTTCCAAAACCACCATCCAACACAATCAAGTCAAAAAGGAAAAGTTCATCAATTCGTGGACCATCAAAGATCAAATCGAATATTTTCCAAAACAACCATCAAACAATCTAGAACCTGTTTCAGACATCATTCGAAACTTTCCAAAACAAGTTTTGACAGTATATTGTCATTTAATTCCAAAATCAATGTGTTAAATTTCGCATAGCCTATAAAATCAGCAGGAGGAGGACATATACGAAGATCACAGACAGCAAAACAATACAAAGCTCACCAGAAAAATCACTAACATATCACAGCTTCCATACTCAGAGTCACACAGATAATTCAGACACATAAGAAAACTCAAAGAAACTTTCACAACAGCAGCACACACGATTCAGAGAAAATGAACATTCACTACAGTGAGTAAAACTATAAAAATCCACATTCATAAACCTACCGCAAACACACAAGAGTGGTAGAAGCACACATACACATCAAGAGATAGTCTTCGCACAACAGAAGAAATTCAGAAAAATTCATTTACACACAGAGAATACCAGTTTCAAAAAAAATCATCAGAAAATAGTACATACGCACTAGCGACGACAACCACAATGAGCAGAATTACAAACAAGCAAAGAGGAAGAAAGGAGATTCGAAGCAGGGAGGCAGTGATATTGAAAATTACCTGCGGTTTCTCCATCATTTTGTGCCGAACTCGACATTCACTGCGATACATCGCTGCTTTGAAGGTAATTTGTTTCTCATCCTTTTCCCCATAATTTCTCTTGCCATGATGCTCGATTACTGATTGTTGTGTTGTTTTCGTTGGAAAAATTGAGAAAAATGTAGGATTAAGAAAGAGAAAACGAGAAAGAAAAGAGAGATGGAAAGGGTATTCGCGAGAGAGAGCTGAAAATTGTGTGCGAGAATGAGAGAAGTTTGGGTGTTGTGTCTGAATGGTTGTGGTGTTTGTTTCTGGGTTGTGAACAACCTCCTTGTTTACCTAGGTTTAGTAAACCCAACGGGTCAGCTTACCCGACCCAGTACCCTTTCTCTTTTGGGTTCCGGTTCCGTATCTACAAGGAGGCCCATCGCAAGTTTTCTTAATTTATCTTGACTAGTTCAATTAGAATTCAGCTAAATAGCTTTTCATCAAAGTTCAGTTGTTAGAATTTAATTTAATTGATTAGAGCTTATTTTAATTCTAATTATAATTTACCTCATTTAGTTTTAAATTATATTTAAGTTTTAGTTTTTAAGTAGATTTTAATTTATTTAGCTTTCATTTGGATTTTTCATCAGTTTTCAATTAGATGATTAGTTTAATGGATTAATTAGTTTTAATTAACTTTAGTTTAGATAGTTTTTATCTATTAATCTTGACAAATTAAATTGTTCGTTTTTGTTAAGTCCTAATCTTAGTCCCTGGTATTAATTATCGATTTTGCTCTCTTTAAATCTTTATTGTCTGCCTTGTGCTTGTGTCTTGCTTGGCAC
Organism: Lathyrus tuberosus; assembly: GCA_022829125.1. Taxonomy (NCBI): domain Eukaryota; kingdom Viridiplantae; phylum Streptophyta; class Magnoliopsida; order Fabales; family Fabaceae; genus Lathyrus; species Lathyrus tuberosus. The sequence goes on from JALAZF010000661.1 coordinate 189,662, forward strand.
TGCTTTACGTTGTTGTCCCCATTCCAAAGCAAAGGTTTCCGATTCGTTGACTCCATGTCATATTTAGGTTATATTCCCTACCTTTTTATCTTAGCCTTAGGATTTGGAGCCGTTGTGCTCTATGCAACTGTTCCGCCGTGAACATCCCCTTTATCCTAGCCTTAGGATCAGAGTCGCCGCACTCCATGTAAGTGTTCTGCCATAAAAACTTACCTCCTTTCATTGTAGCCTTAGGATTAGAGCCGATGTTCTCTATCTCCTGCCATGGACACCTTCACTTTATCCCAGCCTTAGGATCGGAGTCGCCGCACTCCATGTAAGTGTTCTGCCGCGAATACTTACACCCCTTTCAACTTAATCTTAACTTTGGAGTCACCGCACTCCATGTGAGCGTCTTGCAAGGGATTCCTACTTCCCCCTAGAACCTTGGCCACAATCAAGAGTTCCTCACCCTCTTTGAGAGGAACTACGAATGCTCTGATTCCATTCCCGTTAGGATACGTAGGCACGAGATGCGATGTCTTGGCGAGCATACTCAGAAACTAACCCCTAGGTCTTTCCCTTAGCAAGCAAACATTAAATAACACAAATACTAACAAGAGGTTCCTGTAGAGTACTAAAGATGCTTAGGGTGCTAATACCTTCCCTAGGCGTAACCAACCCCCGAACCTTAGATCTCTTAGGTTTTTTTTTGAACTTTAACCTTTCCTTTGGATAAATCAAAGACCGGTGGTGAATATTTGAAGATTTGTGATTCAAGTTAATTAATAGCTTGACATCTTATTCTCACCGCGACACATGTTATATGTTGTTGGTTGTGATGCTTGTGTGTATGAATAACATGATTAAAAGTCTATGATGATGAGTGAGAAAGCCTAGGAGTATAACTATGTAAATAAACTAGAGTGATAACTATCGTACCTCGAAAAATAAGATCCTCGCGATGGACGCGGAGAAAACTGTTCGAAACAAAGTCGCCACCGAACTTTATTCATCCCAAGAGAGGGAAAGGAGAATATCGATAAAACCTTTGAAAGGGATAAGAACATGGTCATCACAACCAAATTCGGGTTTGGGAGTCGTTTACGCAAGAGGGAAGGTATTAGCACCCTCTACATCCGTTGTACTCAACGGGAACCTCTTGATTCGATTCGAGAGAAATGTTAGCTTGGTTTGTTTGTTTTCTTCTAAGGCAGATATTGTTTTCTAAGGGGGAAATGGGTGGTTTTTTATTAGGGTGCTCGGCAAGGATGAAGATCCTTGTGCCTACGTATTCCCTCGTGCAATGGGAAAGTCAGAGCATTCGTAGTTCGTGGGACTACGGTTGGTTTGTGTTTTTTAGGCGAACGAGTGTTTAATTCGCATTCTAACTGCTAAATGTTGGCTTGTCTACTTGTCAAGGGAGGCTGAAGCACTAGTTTATATGCGCGGAAGAATGGACTAAACAATGTTCTTTTTTGTGAAAAGTTGTTTGAATAAGGATTAAGTGTATTAGAGATTTGATTGAGAAAAAGGTTTGATTTGGACGTGTTTTAGGCGAACGAGGGTTTAGGTTGCATTCTAACTGCTAAACAATGTTCTTTGGGAAAGGTGTTTGAGTTGTGGATTAAGTGTATTAGGGTTTCGGTTGCGTGGGAAGTGTTTGGTTTGTTAAGTATTTTAGAGGAAGAACGACGACTATTCGATAAACGAGACGTCAGCCTCGCAACTAATTAATCGGGGCATTACTGAGATGCTAGATCTCAACGACACCTTTTTCATTCTATTGATTATGAAATTGTTTAATAATGATTAAGTGTTTTAAGACGAAAGGTTGAATGAACAATAACCCAAGGGCGTGCCTCAAGAGCCATTCATTCGAAGATCCAAGGAATGCTAGACTCCAAAAATCTCCTCCTTTCGTTAGTTGATTAAGAAAGTGTTTGAAATAGGTTGAATCGGATTGGTTACAAAAAGAAGTGAGGATCGATACTAGTCCCTAGGGGTGCCCCTTGTAACGAAACCTCGAGATGTGCAAGTGTGCGTTTGATGGCGAGGCAAAAGGCGCTCGACTTACGATTGGGCTCGATGGCGAATCGAGGACTGGTTTGGAAAAGGTTTAGTTAAAAAGATCGAAAGGTTGAATGAATGACAACCCAAGGGGCGTGCCTCAAGAGCCATCCATTCGAAGACCCAAGGAATGCTAGATTCCAAGAATCTCCTCCTTTCGAAAGTTTGATTGAAAAAAAAGGGTGACATGCAATAAAAGGTCTCCAATTTAGTGTATTTAGATTAAGTGTATGAACAAAGAAAATTGTTAGATAAACATGAATATGAATATGATACGGACAATATGATAGTATGAATAAAAAATATAATCGAGATAATATTTGACGAAAAATAAACAAGATAATGATTAATCAGGTGGATCGGGAAATAAAAGGTGACGACCTCGTCTTAATCAAGAACTCTAAAAAAGAGGCTCCATGATGTTTAAGACCTTCATTGATCGGAAATGAAAAGAATATAGTGCAAAGTAAAATGTGAAATAAAATCGAAATCAAAGAAAAGTCTCATCTTAACCGACAAAATTTGGTTTTAGATGTTCATCGACCCATAAATGAATAAAAATAAAAGTGAAAATAAAACCGGTTTCGTCTTAATCAAGATCTTTAATCCTAGATCGATAAGCTATGATTTTTGACTTTCATTGACCGATAAAAATTAAAAAAAAAGGTGGCCTCATATAAATCAAGATTTTGAATCGATTTCAATAAATCAACTTAATCAAGATTTTTCCATATCATTGGCCCATGTCGAAATCGAAAAGAAAATCGAGGACGAAAATCTAAATAAAAAGTAAATCAAGAAATGAATCTAAAAATGATAACCCAAAAAATAATGAGAAAACAAAATAGTGTTTAAAGATAATTAGCTAAACATCTAATGAAATATTTACAAAAATATTAACAAGAAATTTCTTTTTAACAAAATGATATTAACAAAGATTAACCAAAAAACAAATAACAAAATTATTACTAAAATGTTTTCAAAATAGTATTAACAAAATATATCAAGAATATTAACAAGAAAAATAACAAAATAATTAATATAAATACTAGAGAAAGAAAAATAAAATAAGCAGGGTGTGTAGTAATGAACTGGGGTGGCAGCGACTAACTTGTATGGGCCAAAGGTCAAGCCCAAAGCCCAGATAATGAAAGAAGGAAAGAGGGATAAGAACACGTACAGGGGTGCGGAAAGCACATGATGGGCTAAGCTTGCAAGCCCAACTGAGATCTCATGAAAGAAACAACAGGGGATTAGTGAACCAAGAACGGTCAATCACCTTCCAAAATCCCTAATGTGCTAGCTTGTGGCCTCCATCCAATCACCATAATCGCACCTTCAAATTTCAAACTTATAACCGAACCTTTCCAACGCACTTTCACCCTTCGATCTAACTCCCTGAATAATCTCCTTCTACACAACTGCAATAATCGCGCCTCAGAGTCGTGATTCAAGACACCATGGGAACCTTCAATCGTATTCACAATTTTTGTATTCGAACGAACTCAGCAACCACCATGACGTCCCATTTTCGTATTTGATTTGTCTCCTCTACACGCCTTATTGCAGTGAGAAATTACTTCGAGGGGGACACCGTGACTCAGGTTCGATGTGGATTTGCGCCGACGATTTCGCAGGTAACCATTTTGTTCTCTTTTCTTCTTCGTCTCAAATTGTTCCTTCTTCTTCTTTCTGTTTTGGGTTTGAAGTGTGGTTTGAGTTTAACGAAGGTGGTGGTTGATTTGAATTGAAGGTTAGAGAGGGTTTTGGATCTACATATTGAAGGGGATTCGTGGCGATGAAGCCAAAAAGGTTAAAAGTCTGGCCGGAGTTGTCGTTATAAAGTCGGTGGGTAAGTATTGTTGCAGATGAATGGAAGGAGTTGTCAAGAGAAACCAGATTTGTGTAAGTGATTTTAAAGGTTGATGAAGATGTGGATGTAAGGTTGATTTCGTAAGAAATTAGAATTTTTGTGAAGAGTTTTTTCAGTGTTGTTGTTGTTGCCAAATTTCTCCCCTTGTTTCTGTTTTATTTCTCCTTTCTTTAAACAAATGAAATTTTTGTCTTGGTGTTCATAGGTCCCTCTCAGTTTGCAAGCTGTTTATTGTTGTTGTCGGTTGGTGTTGTTGCAGCATATGCAGGCTTGTACAGACTTTGGTTGGTGTAGCAAGTGTCGTCGTTTTCATGCTCGCAGTGTGAGGTACCATTCGCAAAATGGTCGTAGCAGGCATTGGTTTATTAAGGTATTGCACAGGTTTTGTTTTGGAGCTTATGTTGGAACGATGCAGTGAAGTGTCATTATTAAAGGCTGTTGTGTGGAGCAGAGTACGGCTTACAGGTTCTTGGAGTGGCAAGTTGTGTGAGGTCGCTGCAGTTTGGTTTTGTAAAGAAGCATGGCAAGCTTATTTGTGTGGGTTGTACGCTTTTGTCATGTGTTGCTGTTCTCTTTCAATTTTGTGTGCAGGCTTAGAGCAATGTACGTTGATAGTAGGTTTTGTGAAAGTTTGGAGGTAGTAATGGCTTGTGGTGGGGTCATGTTTAGGCAATTGTTCCATATGTGTATTGTATTTCATACAAGTAGCATAAGGATTAATAATTTTTCTTTGACTGTAACAAAAAGATTTGTGTTAATGGGCCCTGGGTGGTTTGGGCTTTGTGACTTGGTATGATTTTTGAATTGTAACTTAAACATGAAATTTGAATTTAAAACTTGAATGAAAATTGAGACTTGAAACTTGACATGAGATGAAACTTGAAATCGGAATTGAACTTGAATAAAATTGGATGGAAATTGGAATTGAATAGAATTGGCAATTTGAATTTTGAAATGGAAATTGAAACTTTGTCGTGAACTTGGAATTTGATTTTTGAATGGAATAATAAAATTGGAATTGAAAAATTAGAACTTGAATTGAAAAAATGAATCTTGATTGCCATTGGCACTTGAATTAGAATTGAGATAAACTTGAATTTTGGTTTGGATTGATTGGAAGTGAATATGAATTTAAAATTGGGATTGGTATTTGGATATTAAGTGTTGGATTTCGTTAATGAAATGGACATGAAAATGGATAGTCGAATGAAAAATTGGGTTGAAAAAATGGGTAAATACAAAATGGTTACGGGAATGGATATGGATAACGGTAATGTGCCTCCACCTTTATTTGATCAACACTCAAAATCTCTGACAAATGAAACTTGCATACCACAATTCTTGAATTAAGTCGAAGAAGATCCTCCTTGAATCAACTTTTAATTAATGACACCACAATCTCGAATCCGTCTTAACATGGTTTTGATTGAACAATAAATCTGACGAATCCTGGATCAATGACAAAGAACATGAACCACACAATCAATACTTGCACATAACTTGATAACTTGATCCACACACGAATAATATGAATTGGCACAAAAGCCAAGACTAAAACTTCAGACACAAACACTTGAATCAATCACACACCCTATCCTGATCATGAAACACACTTTGCCTGACCAAACAAAGCGACATATTTTTTATTTTTTTGAATATGGTTAGTGGATGGATGTATAAATGAAGATTATATACAGGTAGGACAAATTTGGGGTATGACAGACGCCCCTATCTAATTGGCTTGGACCCTAGAAAATGAACAGCTGCAAAGCGTTTATTTTAGGGTAGAAGGCAATTAGATATAAGAAGACCACAAAATTTGTCTGACCAGAGGTAAATTGATATAGAGCGAGAGCCGACAGAATGAGGCAGCGGTGTCCAAATTAAACAAAATAACTTGAGATCCTTTGGGTAGTCGAAGCAGTCCCTTGTCCATATAAGGTTCCTCGATGATACCAAAGAAGTATCTCTGCGGTAAATTTGCTGAGGGAATAGTTGCGCAAGATTCCTGTCGGAGGAAAATGCTGGCTTTGCAGGGGAAAGCTCATAAGAAACTTTCTAGGATATCCTCTGCTTGGGGAGTAAGAATAGCAACAACTGCTGGGGATTGTCACTATCAACTGCATGGCTGAAGAATGACTTGCTGGGGAATAGAATTCCTTGAGTACGTGCGGGGTACCAACTCTTTTAGAAGAATATTGCCGACTTTGATGGAGGACTGGCCAAGATGCTTGCGAACTGATCCTGGATCCTGTTATGCTATGTTGATGGGGATGAATATGCCATGCATTACAAAATGCACTGAAACACATGCTAAGATGCAGTTGCTGAGGAATCTAATGCACGTATGATATGATAGTGCTTGATATGATTATGTAATGTTATGCTAGCATGTTATGCACATGACGATGCTTCCTTGTCGAGGGTATCACCAGGGATTGGATTTGGGAATTGCCAAGTGAAATTGGACTTTAGGTTATGCGCCAAATGAAATTGGACTTTAGGTTAACCTTCCAGACTAAAACCGGGTTTGGAGGATAGATTACCAGACGAGAACTGGTGTTTAAAATGATTTGCCAGACGAGAACTGGACCTTAAAGTATCTTGCCAGACGAGAACTGGACGTTGAATTGGTTTGCCAGACGGGAACTGGACCTTAAAATAATTTTCCAGAGGAGAACTGGACCTTAAAAGATTTGCCAGACGGGAACTGGGCCTTTTAATGTTTGCTAGACGAGAACTGGACCTTAAAATGATTTTCCAGATGAGAACTAGGCCTTAAAAGATTTGCCAGATGGGAACTGGGCCTTAAAATGTTTTGCCAGACGAGAACTGGGCCTTAAAAGATTTGCCAGATGGGAACTGGGTTTTTTAATGTTTTTCCAGACAAGAACTGGGCCTTAAAAGATTTGCCAGACAAGAACTGGACCTTAAAATAATTTGCCAGACGAGAACTGGGCCTTAAAATGGATTGCCAAACGGGAACTGGACCTTAAAACATTTGCCAGACGAGAACTGGACTTTGGATTGCCAAGCTAAGTTGGACTTTTGGGTTGCCAAGCTAAGTTGGAGTTTGGATTGCCAAGTCTAAGTTGGACTTTGGATTGCCAAGCTATGTTGGACTTTGGTGTTAAATCTTGCGGTATCAGGCTTTGAGGCGTCAAATCTTGTTGGAAGGTTAGGCTTGAGGTAGGATACACATGTCTATGTAGTGAGCGAAGTGACATGACTAATGCATATGAGTGATTTATGCAATGATCCCTTAGTAGAGGATAAGGGATGGTTAGGTTCCTTTGCAGCAAGGTTTCTTGTCAGAAGGAAGGCAAAAGGTTATTTGTAGGGTGATAGCATGATTCCCCGACACTCGTCTTGAACTCAGCGGTCACTTGATGGTGTTCGCTTGAGCAGATTGAAAGCAACGGAGAGATTTGCCCCTGTGTAGCTCATCTTGCCCTAGTCTGGGTCTATGAAGAATTTCTCCTTGACAGGAAATTGGAAGCGGTTGTACCATGAGATGACCTCGAGATGGCTTACCCCAGAATTCCAAGTCGTGAAAGGCTTTGTCCTTGAGAGGAAAATTCAGAAGCAGATGTACCATGAGATGAACTCGAGATGGCTTGCCCCAGAATTCCAAGTCATGAAAGAATTCTTCCTTCATTGAATGACTCTTGAAGTATTTGGCTTCAAAGTACCCCTGAGGTAGCTTGCCCCAGAATGAGCGTTGAAGCGACTTAACTTGTGCTGATTGAACATTGGAGGGGTTTTCCTTTAATCAAAAGAACCTCTGGGTGGCCCGCCCCTGGTTGGTAGAGTCTTGATATGATTCACCATCTTCAACCTGATTCCTGAATGATTTGCCCCATAATCAACTAATGCTTCGGGGACTTGCTCTAAACTGACTGATTCCATAATCATTGGATGTCGATGCCCCTGTTCCATAGGGTTATGAGGTGTTGTCAATTCCAGCCAATATTGTTGAATGATTTAGCTCTCTTTGATTGCTCCTTGTTGGAATTTCCTTGATGCCAAGTACTGACTTGCAATCAAAATTATTCGTTCACAAATGGTAATTTTAATGCGATGCTCATGCAAGTTTTGAAAATCAGTCATTATTAGAATGATGTGATAATGTGTGACGGATGGACCATTAGTCCAAACGTGGTGCTGATTTAGCTGGTGTGAAAGATATAGCAAGAATATGACACCAAAACAAGTGATTAGCAAATTTGTAGGAGTCAGTTTACACAACCTTGTTGTAGTATGCTTTCAGAATAAACCCCGCCTCAATTAGGTATTTTAAGGGTTATAACGTGGTCTGGTTCACGGTTATAGAAACAAAGGATATAAGGCTCAAAGTATGATTTGTACCCACCCCTTCTTCGTGATGAACTCCAGTCCTAAGTCCAGTTAATTCTGCACATGTTGGTTTTCCAAAAGGGGTGACGGTGTAAGCGATGAATGATTCCAGGTTTGCTCGAAATGGTAGTCACCTTATTTTGTTTTGATGGGTGTCAGTGACCCTTTGATTTGACATGGTGGCCACTGGACCTTATTTTGTTTTTTGTTGAGGATTCGAGGACCTCTTTTGTTTCTGTTTGATCCCTATCTTTTGCATGGACTGATTTTGCTTTTCGAGTCCATCAGGGTTGCCTTGATTTTTTGTCTAAGTCTCTTTTGAGATGTTTGACTTAGCAGACTTTTTTTTAATTTTGAGTAAGGCTTGTGACTGCCAAGTCAGTAGTCATTGAAGAACAACCACCATAACTTCTAGATTTTGCATGATTTCTTCGTCACCTCAAGACGTGTATAAAGACTACAGAGTCAGATTAACTGAACACTACCATGCCCCGGGTTGAGTGTAAGGGTTTTTAAATATGAAGGAAACTCCTACTTCTAGGCTCGAAGTGGTTAACTAGGGACTAACTCCTTATCTCTCCAGTGTTTGGGGATTTGAAACAATGTCTGTACATCCTTGGCAGGATTCTATCCGAAAGCATACCATCAGCAATTATGGGTACTTCGCTTTCATCATCCTCTCTCCAATTTTGCTAAAACTACAATTTGGTAAAGAAAGTGGACAAGAAGTATATGGAAGAATTTTGATATAAGTGAAGAAAAATGAGCGAATGCGACGTGATTAATTCGAAAAATGCATGATCACTTCATTAATATTACCATTCAAAAAATAAACAATGTTCAAAACAAGTAGCATTTAATCAAAAAGAAATTACAAATACGAATGATAAAAACAATCCAATGATTGTCAGCTCTGAGGATGCCTTCCTATCTGAACCACTGGCTTGAGAAGATGTCTCTTGGAATCCTCAAACTCATTTGGGCGAGATGCTGATACGCACAACCAAATTTCCTTCTTGAAAGGATATGCACTTCTTGTCAATCAAGTGTTACACCTTGGCTTGGAAAGCTTTGCAATCTTCAGTTGAATGCCCCATTGATCCAGCGTGATAGCCACAATGCACATTAGGACCGTACCCAGGAGGGTATGGTTCTGGCACCGGCTTGAGAGACTTGGGCTCCCCCAATGAATTTCGAATCAGATATGGCAGAAGCTGAGTGTAGGATATAGGAATTGGATCAAAATGAGCATTCCTTCTTTCCAAGTTGTTTCGAGGCCTATGCTGATTCTGATATCCTCGACCATGGGCTCGTTGATTTGCATGAGGAACAACCCAAGGTTTCTGGTATGACGTCCTAGGCACTGTTGGTTTCCCCTTCTGGACCCAGAGGTTGATGTCCTCATCGTTATTAGAATCAACGGGATGCTTTCCAAAGTCTTTTTTCAAAGCCTCTTCACAAAATACAGCCCTTTTGGACTTCTCCTCCAGCTCTTCTCTTGCGGTGGTGACAACCCAGACCATATTTTCAACCTTGTTAAAAGATGTCTCATCTTCCATAAGCTCGGCCTTTTCCTTGTGGTACAAGATTTTGAGTGGCCCATGAAACTCTTGTATTTTCTCTTTGCCAGATCCTTGGATTAAACCGTTTATGCTATGGTCTTCTTTTCTTGTAAGTTTTTGTAACTTGTTTCGAAAGCTTTTACATTCTTTGACAGTATGCCCTATGGTTCTAGTGTGGTACCCACACTCTACCCCTGGGTTGTCTTCCTCAAAGACTAGACGTTTCTTGTTAATAAGCTCTTGAACTTTATTCTTGAATGACCAACATTCTTCAATAAAGTGCCCCCGCGCTCCTTTATGGTATTCACACTGTGCATTATGATTATATCCAGGTGGAAGAGGGTTACGAGCCGGTCCAAGGGAGACGAGTGCCACCATTGAACTCTGAATCAGGTATGATGGCAGTTGTCCACATGGTATAGGAATAGGGTCAAGAATAGGGCACAACTTAGACTTCTTATGGCCTCTCTGATTTAGATTCTCGTGCCCTTGTGACAGAATGGGTGCTGACCACTGATTCTGAGGCTATGGACGGATTGGTCGGGGACAAAATTCAGGAGGCACAACACATAATGGATTATTCACTATAGCTTGTGGAGTAGAAGGAACTGTGGGAGTAACACTCCTAGATATTGTGCCTTCTTGAAGCTTTTTCTTTCTTCTCCCCATAGTTGTTAAAGCTTCTGGCATCTGCTCCATCTTTCCTTTCGTGTTATTCATGCCTCTTCTCCACTCAACTTGATTATGCTTCAAGTGTTCCATGGTTCTCCTAGAGCTACCTCAAGTCCAATACGCGTGTCGAGAAATCAACTGCGGGTTATGGACAAAGGATCGGATGAGTTTTGGTTGGAAGGGTATGCCATACAAATGAGATGCAAATGCAATGATATGCGAATAAATGCAATGTAGGCAGATTCAGGATCCAGGATATAACAAGTAACTTCCCAACCCTCATAACAGGTGGGCTTTATAAGGATGGTTCTAGATTCTTTACCCAGAAACCCACTCACAGGATAGCCCTTATGTTGATGGATAAGGTTCCCAGGGTCTCGAACACTAATTACGTCAACATCACGCAACAGGCTAGCTGCATTGTGACGGGGATACAAAAAGGTCTATCCTGAGTGTAGTCTTCATGCTAGGCCCACGAGAAGCGAGTCCTCGGAGACTAACACTAACGACCGCCAAGATGGAAATTGGTGCTAAGAGTGGTTCCCAGAGTCACGGACCCTTCATGAATCGAGTCGTGCAATAGGCTAGCTGCGTTACAACAAGATCTACGAAAAGGTCTACTCTAGGGGAAGCTTTCATGCTAGGCACACAAGGTGCGAGTCCTTGGGGACTAACATTAATTACTTCCAAAATCTAAACTAGGTGTTCTCTCTTCTCTTTCCAAGACTCGGGAATAGAGCCTTACTTGTGATATCATCCCAAAATCCAATAGACAAGTATGATAAACAACATATAATAAAGAGAAAGCAACACGAAGCAAATAAAGAAGTAATAGGAGAAAACAAACAAGAAATCAAACAAGCGAAGCTAACACTCTCGAATCGAGTCAAGTTAGGCTTGACTCTCTCTAGCATAGGGCAATGCGAGTCCCGAGTAGAGTCGACATCTGTCGTACCTCGAAAAATACGATCCTCGCGATGGACGCGGAAAAAACTGTTCGAAATAGAGTCGCCACCGAACTTTATTCATCCCAAGAGAGGGAAAGGAAAATATCGATAAAACCTTTGAAAGGGATAAGAACATGGTCATCGCAACCAAATTCGGGTCTGGGAGTCGGTTACGCAAGAGGGAAGGTATTAGCACCCTCTACGTCCGTTGTACTCAACGAGAACCTCTTGATTCGATTCGAGAGAAATGTTAGCTTGGTTTGTTTGTTTTCTTCTAAGGCAGATATTGTTTTCTAAGGGGGAAATGGGTGGTTTTTTATTAAGGTGCTCGGCAAGGATGAAGATCCTTGTGCCTACGTATTCCCTCGTGCAATGGGAAAGTCAGAGCATTCGTAGTTCGTGGGACTACGGTTGGTTTGTGTTTTTTAGGTGAACGAGTGTTTAATTCACATTCTAACTGCTAAACGTTAGCTTGTCTGCTCGTCAAGGGAGGCTGAAGCACTAGTTTATATGCGCGGAAGAATGGACTAAACAATGTTCTTTTTTGTGAAAAGTTGTTTGAATAAGGATTAAGTGTATTAGAGATTTGATTGAGAAAAAGTTTTGATTTGGACGTGTTTTAGGTGAACGAGGGTTTAGGTTGCATTCTAACTGCTAAACATTGGCTTGTCTGCTCGCTAGGGGAGGCTGAAGCACGAGTTCATATGCGCGAAAGAATGACTTAAACAATGTTCTTTGGGAAAGGTGTTTGAGTTGTGGATTAAGTGTATTAGGGTTTCGGTTGCGTGGGAAGTGTTTGGTTTGTTAAGTATTTTAGAGGAAGAACGACGACTATTCGATAAACGAGACGTCAGCCTCGCAACTAATTAATCGGGGCATTACTGAGATGCTAGATCTCAACGACACCTTTTTCATTCTATTGATTATGAAATTGTTTGATAATGATTAAGTGTTTTAAGACGAAAGATTGAATGAACAACAACTCAAGGGCGTGCCTCAAGAGCCATTCATTCAAAGATCCAAGGAATGCTAGACTCCAAAAATCTCCTCCTTTCGTTAGTTGATTAGGAAAATGTTTGAAATAGGTTGAATCAGATTGGTTACAAAAAGAAGTGAGGATCGATACTAGTCCCTAGGGGTACCCCTTGTAACGAAACCTCGAGATGTGCAAGTGTGCGTTTGATGGCGAGGCAAAAGGCGCTCGACTTACGATTGGGCTCGATGGCGAATCGAGGACTGGTTTGGAAAAGGTTTAGTTAAAAAGATCGAAAGGTTGAATGAATGACAACCCAAGGGGCGTGCCTCAAGAGCTATCCATTCGAAGACCCAAGGAATGCTAGATTCCAAGAATCTTCTCCTTTCGAAAGTTTGATTGAAAAAAAAGGGTGACATGCAATAAAAGGTCTCCAATTTAGTGTATTTAGATTAAGTGTATGAACAAAGAAAATTGTTAGATAAACATGAATATGAATATGATATGGACAATATGATAGTATGAATAAAAAATATAATCGAGATAATATTTGACGGAAAATAAACAAGATAATGATTAATCGGGTGGATCGGGAAATAAAAGGTGACGACCTCGTCTTAATCAAGAACTCTAAAAAAGAGGTTCCATGATGTTTAAGATCTTCATTGATCGGAAATGAAAAGAATATAGTGCAAAGTAAAATGTGAAATAAAATCAAAATCAAAGAAAAGTCTCATCTTAACCGACAAAATTTGGTTTTAGATGTTCATCGACCCATAAATGAATAAAAATAAAAGTGAAAATAAAATCGGTATCGTCTTAATCAAGATCTTTAATCCTAGATCGATAAGCTATGATTTTTGACTTTCATTGACCGATAAAAAATAAAAAAAAGGTGGCCTCATATAAATCTAGATTTTGAATCGATTTCAATAAATCAACTTAATCAAGATTTTTCCATATCATTGGCCCATGTCGAAATCGAAAAGAAAATTGAGGACGAAAATCTAAATAAAAAGTAAATCAAGAAATGAATCTAAAAATGATAACCCAAAAAATAATGAGAAAACAAAATAGTGTTTAAAGATAATTAGCAAAACATCTAATGAAATATTTACAAAAATATTAATAAGAAATTTCTTTTTAACAAAATGATATTAACAAAGATTAACCAAAAAACAAATAACAAAATTATTACTAAAATATTTTCAAAATAGTATTAACAAAATATATCAAGAATATTAACAAGAAAAATGACAAAATAATTAATATAAATACTAGAGAAATAAAAATAAAATAAGCAGGGTGTTTAGTAATGAACTGGGGTGGCAGCGACTAACTTGTGTGGGCCAAAGGTCAAGCCCAAAGCCCAAATAATGAAAGAAGGAAAGAGGGATAAGAACACGTACAAGGGTGCGGAAAGCACATGCTGGGCTAAGCTTCAAGCCCAACTGAGATCTCATGAAAGAAACAATAGGGGATTAGTGAACCAAGAACAGTCAATCACCTTCCAAAATCCCTAATGTGCTAGCTTATGGCCTCCATCCAATCACCATAATCGCACCTTCAACTTTCAAACTTATAACCGAACCTTTCCAATGCACTTTCACCCTTTGATCTAACTCCCTGAATAATCTCCTTCTACACAACTGCAATAATCGCGCCTCAGAGTCGTGATTCAAGACGCCATGGGAACCTTCAATCGTATTCGCAATTTTTGTATTCGAACGAACTCAACAACCACCATGACGTCCCATTTTCGTATTTGATTTATCTCCTCTACACGCCTTATTGCAGTGAGAAATTACTTCGAGGGGGACACCGTGACTCAGGTTCGATGTGGATTTGCGCCGACGATTTCGCAGGTAACCATTTTGTTCTCTTTTCTTCTTCGTCTTAAATTGCTCCTTCTTCTTCTTTCTGTTTTGGGTTTGAAGTGTGGTTTGAGTTTAACGAAGGTGGTGGTTGATTTGAATTGAAGGTTGAAGAGGGTTTTGGATCTACATATTGAAGGGGATTCGTGGCGATGAAGCCAAAAAGGTTAAAAGTCCGGCCGGAGTTGTCGTTATAAAGTCGGTGGGTAAGTATTGTTGCAGATGAACGGAAGGAGTTGTCAAGAGAAACCAGATTTGTGTAAGTGATTTTAAAGGTTGATGAAGATGTGGATGTAAGGTTGATTTCGGAAGAAATTAGAATTTTTGTGAAGAGTTTTTTCAGTGTTGTTGTTGTTGCCAAATTTCTCCCCCTTGTTTCTGTTCTATTTCTCCTTTCTTTAAACAAATGAAAATTTTGTCTTGGTGTTCATACGTCCCTCTCAGTTTGCAAGTTGTTTGTTGTTGTTATCGGTTGATGTTGTTGCAGCATATGCAGGCTTGTGCAGACTTTGGTTGGTGTAGCAAGTGTCATCGTTTTCATGCTCGCAGTGTCAGGTACCATTCGCCAGATGGTCGTAGCAGGCATTGGTTTATTGAGGTGTTGCACAGGTTTTGTTTTGGAGCTTATGTTGGAACGATGCAGTGAAGTGTCATTATTAAAGGCTGTTGTGTGGAGCAGAGTACGGCTTACAGGTGTCGCTCCCAGGATTTTCATCCAGGTACAAACGCGAGAGTGGCGCGGAAAAACAGAGCCGCCAGCCGTGTAAATTTATCCCAAGAGAGGGAAAGGGAACACCGCATAAACCTGAGGAAGAGGGAAAGGAATGGTCATCGCAACCATAACCTGGGTTCGGGAGTCGGTTACGCGAGGGGAAGGTGCTAGCACCCCACGCGTCCATCGTACTCGATGGGATCCATGCTTGTTGTCTATTCTAAGGGTGAGTTGTCCTAATATCTATGGCTGCACTAAAACGGGGGAGGGGAAAACAAAGACAGACTCGGTAGGACGTCGATGTCCTAGGCCTACGTACCCCCTTTGTGCAATGGGGAATTCAGAGTCAACGTAGTTCAGACCAAGTTCTTTTTGTGTTTTTTATGAGCGACGTTAAGTTCACGTCCGGCAGTTAGGGTCGAAGCCTGTTTGCGTCTCAGGCGGAAAATAACGTGCCCTTTTTGAAAATATCCTTTAGGTTGAAGATCCCGAAGGACAAAAAGGTTTGAAGTTTGTTTGTGTTTTTTAGGACATAAGTGACTTGAGTTAGTTCGTAACTCAACTTGAACCAAAGTCTATGACACGGGAGCGAATGCGTCGCATGGTCGCCCCCAATGGGACGTATGCTCAACACTCTAGAAGAGAGAACGGGGACCCCTCAATCTTCATTTCCCATGTTTAAGGCTCGTGTGCAAGGCAAGTTGACCTGATTAAGTATCTTAGAGATGTTATGAGATGAGAAGAGGGACTCAAAAGAAAAGAAAAACACTGCGGGGAAAATCTATCCTAATGTTATCATGCAAAGATGGCCCTAAGGGGAGGTTTGACAACAACCTAGGCCTAAAGAAAAGAAAAGATGAGAGAAAGAAGGAGTGAGAGTGGACATGGATACTTATCCACACCCTTACATAACTCACCTCAGCCCCTGCATACAAGGTTAGTACAAAACAGACATAAGTAACAATAAGACAAAAGAAACCCAAGCAAGTCACAAACCAAAGGGAAAAGGTTACAAACCAAAGAAAACTCATCCAAGTCAGAATGTGGATGTCCTAAACATGTGCCTAAACATGTTATACAAGTGTCACATGAGGCATGCAAACAGGTATCCAAGCATCAAACACCAATAGAAGAAGAAGGAGACATATAAGGGAAACATGTTCAAGTATGCAAGATGAAACATAAATGACATATGATATGAATACAAAGATCCAAAGTCAAAAACATACATCAAATGAAATGCAAATGAATGATATGGCATGGCATACATAAACCAAACATAAATCATGAAGAGACACAAATAAGAAGAAGTGAGAATATGAAACACAAAGAGGCATGTAAATAGAACATTGAACATATGCACAGAGTATGCAACGACCTCGTACCAATGACATATAATGGCAATCAAATGACCTATAACAATTCAAACATGGTTTATGAAGTCACAGAAGCAATCTCAAACAATGGCACAAGTGCCTTCTCAAACAAGTAATCAGACATGATCAAGGATGTGCATATAAAAGACCTCAAACAAAGAGCAATCACATAATTGGAAAAACATCTTCTAAAATTACCAAATTAAAACTTAACACACTTCAACCAGTGGTAAACAACATGTCAAAAGCTCATGCCAAAATTCCTAAGATAGGTCACTCAAACAATCATGCAAAGCCAAATGATAATTATGGTTCAATATGCAAAAGAAAAGGACTAAAATGCAATATGAAAAAGTTTTAAAAATGAGAGAAAAATATTTTAATGTAATTCATTGTGTTGATGAAACAATACAAAAAGAATGGACTCAGAATGTTTTATGGATGATGAGAAATAAAATAAATAAGTTAGAGTATGCATACATGGAATAAATTCAAAAGAAAATAAACAAATAATTAATTCAGATAATAAAAATAAAATAAAATAACAAAATAAAATTTGGGAAAGTTTTATAAAACTATAAATATGCTTCATGAATTTTCTTGGGAATTTTTTAATGCAAGAAACTATTTTTAAAAAATAAAAATGAAATGCAATAATTAAATGAAAAATAAAAATAAAGAAATAAGCATGGGGGGTATGAACAGCAACCCAAATACGTTGGAAATGAAAAGTGGGCTTAAAGGGGGGCGCAAAGAGCAAGCCCAATCCCACAAAAAAGTCAGCGAAATAAAAAAAGGGATACAATGGAATTAGTCAACAGTCAGGTTCAATATCAACCAACGGATCAATCCTACGCGTATCAACAAGTCAACATAGTAAAAAGCAATCATGAATAACGGACCAGATCCACATGCCCACCATAAGGACAATACACATGCGCACACCAAATCAATTCAAAAATTAGAAAGTTACACGTGAGAGGCACATGGAATCATTAATGTGTTGTCACTCTAATGGCCAATGGATTCATCAGACGTACCAGATCAAACCATCAAAACAAAAAATTAATAAAAGGAATGACTGAGATTTGTGGAACATGATAGTTATTATAGGACGTCACGCATACAACCCATAAAATAAAACATATTTTTAAAATATGTGGCAAGCTAGGGACCGCACGATCTGGCTGATGGACGGTCATGATTCCATCTTCTACCTCCAAACCCTAGCCTGGCCGGAGAAAGAACCAGACGCCAGAGCCCTAGCTCCGGTCGTCATCTCCGGTGACCACCACCCCCAAAATCCCCAAAAAACGCAAATGAGTACATTGTTTCAATCAGAAAAACACGAGGATTCCAAATATCATGCTATTTTTCACAAACAATCAACACATAGAGCAAAACGAACGAAAGAAGGTTTGGTTCAAAACTTTAAAACTCATCATACGATCAATCTAGACTTCCAAACTCAATACAAACTACACCAGAATTATCAGCATACACCACATATCATCATGCACGTTTAAAAAGAGAGTTTTAAGATCATGAAAAACATCACTAACCTGAGATTAGGCAATCTATATCCTTGCTTTTAGCTTCCAATGAGGGTTGATTTGTACTCTATAGATGCCAAGGATAAAGGTTGTGAAGGAATCTTGTGAAGAGCCCTTGTGGATTTTGAGATTCGAATGATTGACATTTTTAGGGTTCACACTTTGTTCTCCTCAAAATAATGTGTCTTCTCTCTAACCAGTGCATGAGTAAGTTTAAATACTTAGGGTTAATCCACTGATGATCACTTGGGTCTTAATCACTCCTTGGTTAATGAGTTTTGGCCCATTTGACAAATTTGCATAATGTGAAATACACCCTCCTCCATGCATGTATATCCAAACCCTTGATGATGGATCACTTATTTAGCAATTGCTAATCACACCTGTATTGGATTTGGGCCTTGAGATGTCTTGGTTCATGAGTTTAGAATGATCTTGCAATTTTGCATAATGGAAAATAAATGATGAATAAACCATGGATCCACTTGATTCAAAGGCCAAAAATGACCCTTATGGATTGTTCTTTGATGTTATAATATGCCTTGAAACAAAGGAATCAATTATAGGTCACTATGTCCCAAAATGCAAAAGTTGTGAAAATGGAACCATAAGGAAACCCTAAAAACCACCTTGCCTTCTTTTGATCATAACTTGAGTTTCACAAATGATATGGAGACTATCTAGTACTTGTTGGAAAGGGGAGAAAAATATCTTCAACTTTCATGTTTGAGGAAAATTCATTTGAAGCTTCTTTGATGATGAAAAGTCAAGTTGAATCCAGTGTAAGAACTTGCCCAAAAAGGAAACTTTCAAATTATAGATCATTTCCATATTTAGTAACTTTTGTACCAACCCTTGATCCTTGATAAATGGTATGAAACTTGACTCTTGAAGACCATGTGAGATCTTGAAAACCTTGAAGAGAACCTCAAAATTTCACAGTTGACTTCCCCTCTCACTGCTGACTTTTCCCCCAATTCTCCTGATTCCCAATCCATTGGCCAATTGAACTTCTCATGAACCAAACTGATGGACAATATTCCATTCCTAGATACTTAGGGACCCAAGGAATACCATGGAATCAAGTCTTGCCCAAAAAATCAGAAATAAACTGACTTTATAGCAAACCCTAATCTTGGTACCCTCAGTCTAGGAGGAAATAGTGCAGTCTCCAAATCCTAATTCCTCTGAATATGATGTGTATCCTCTCCAACAAAGATAAGATATGCCATTTGGTGATGATAAAAACCCAAGAACCTTGCCCATTGGAGCAATAAACCCAAGAATCTCAAAACCCTAATTTCTGCACTGGTTAGGAGAGAGTGATCCACTTGAGCTCTCTTGGACAATATAAGGACTCTTGCTTGAAGAACATCTTCTCCTCTTGAACTACCTCAGGCACCTTGACCCCATGCTAAGAACCAATGATATGCACACATGATAATGCAAAAATGAAGTGAAACATAAGCCAGTTAGTAATAAAGGTAGGAGAGCAAATTTTGGGGTGCTACAGCTGCCCCTATTCAATCAACTTGGTCCTGAAGGTATGATAGCGACGGCTCTCAGACATTCCAGGATGCACGGGGATTGAATACCGAAAGAGCCCCGAAAATTTGCTAACGGTGAGAATAACGAAATGGAGCGTGCTGAAAAATAAGGAGTATGACCTCAACCATACCCACAAAAATAAGACGAATACGACCTCAATCGTGCCCGCAAAGGAAGACTGACCTCAGTCACTCTATCCACAAAGAAAATACGAATACGACCTCAACCGCACCCACAAAACAAATACAACCTCAATTGTACCCTCAAAGGAAGACTGACCTCAATCACTCTACCCACAAAGAAAACACGAATACGACCTCAATCACACCCACAAAACGAATACAACCTCAATTGTACCCGCAAAGGAAGACTGGCCTCAATCACTCTACCCACAAAGAAAAATAGGAATAGGACCTCAATCGCACCCACAAAACGAATACAACCTCAATTGTACCCTCAAAGGAAGACTGACCTCAATCACTCTACCCACAAAGAAAATACGAATACGACCTCAATCGCACCCATAAAACGAA
The DNA here is from genome assembly GCA_022829125.1 of Lathyrus tuberosus. Lineage (NCBI taxonomy): Eukaryota > Viridiplantae > Streptophyta > Magnoliopsida > Fabales > Fabaceae > Lathyrus > Lathyrus tuberosus. The sequence continues at coordinate 209,690 of JALAZF010000661.1, forward strand.
TACAACCTCAATTTTACCCTTAAAGGAAGACTGACCTCAATCACTCTACCCACAAAGAAAACACGAATACGACCTCAATCGCACCCACAAAATGAATACAACCTCAATTGTACCCTCAAAGGAAGACTGACCTCAATCACTCTACCCACAAAGAAAATACGAATACGACCTCAATCGCACCCACAAAACGAATACAACCTCAATTGTACCCTCAAAGGAAGACTGACCTCAATCACTCTACCCACAAAGAAAATACGAATACGATCTCAATCGCACCCACAAAACGAATACAACCTCAATTGTACCCTCAAAGGAAGACTGACCTCAATCACTCTACCCACAAAGAAAATACGAATACGACCTCAATTGCACCCACAAAATGAATACAACCTCAATTGTACCCTCAAAGGAAGACTGACCTCAATCACTCTACCCACAAAGAAAACACGAATACGACCTCAATCGCACCCACAAAATGAATACAACCTCAATTGTACCCTCAAAGGAAGACTGACCTCAATCACTCTACCCACAAAACGAATACAACCTCAATTGTACCCTCAAAGGAAGACTGACCTCAATCACTCTACCCACAAAGAAAACACGAATACGACCTCAATCGCACCCACAAAACGAATACAACCTCAATTGTACCCTCAAAGGAAGACTGACCTCAATCACTCTACCCACAAAGAAAACACAAATACGACCTCAATCGCACCCACAAGACGAATACAACCTCAATTGTACCCGCAAAGGATAACCAACATAAAGTGGATTTCGCTTGGCATAACGTGAAACAAAACTTCTGGTTTATACCACCGCTACCGAGGTAGGGAGACTGGCAAACAAAATATGTCAATCGAGAACTGACTACCAGGCGAGAACTGGATTTCATAAAAGAGAAAGGCCAAACAAAGGCAAACTTTTAACGGACTCACAATCCACAGATAAGATGACTCCGCTGGGGAAAGTAGAAGTCTAAATAAAAGACTCTTCCGGGGAGCACAAATATGAGGAACGCATCCCTCCACAATCTCCTGAGTTATGCCATCTCCGCTAAGAAAGAGAACTGGCAAGGAAAGTATCAAACCTGGCTTACGCTTCGAATGCAAATGTTTGAATTTTGTCGTAATGCTCCACACGAAGTGGAAATGCTACGTGTTCGAGGATGCAATGCAAATGCTTATGATATGCAAAAGGGGTCCCTTCAGCAAAATAAATGCTGGAGAGAAAAGATCAATTCAGCTAGGGATGACAAAAATAAATTGTCCTCTGAATCCAAGAACTCTGCTGAGAAGGATCACGCTGACCGACCCTTTGGATCAACAACTTCTGCTGGGGATGAAATTCCAGAAGAACATCCACACTACTGAGGATTACACCTGTCCTTTACTGAAGGTCACATCCGAAACCTAAGATTCCTCCTCTGTTGGGGGAGTTGAGAATGAATGCCAATAACGGAACCGGAAGCCTGTTACTGAAGACTGCCAATAACAGATGGGCTTAGAACTTGCTGGGGGATGCCAGCCCATAATCATCCTGCTTGGGGATTCTACTGAACTTAGCCTACTGATGGGGAGAATGACTTTACCCTCACCTTGCTGGGGATTAGAATATGACGTTGTTGGTGAAAGTACACTTCCTGACTGGCTGGGGAAAGTGGACACCCTGATTCTGTGGAGAAACAACGTCTTGATCCAGAGAACCAATTCTCCGAGTCTCCTACTGGGGAAAGTCTGCTCTGCTGAGGGAGGTACAATTTTAATGCTGGAGAGAGCAAACTGCTGGGGGAGTACAATCATGTTGCCCTGCAACCTGACTTGTCTTTATGGTCATAAGCGGATCTTTGAACTTTTCACTTGCCCCAGACCACCAGGTCTAATGGAAGAAATCATCTCAAGAGGATTTTATAGAAGATCGGGCGTTCGCACTGCCCCAGGGTCTTCAAACTCTTGGGGAGATTTATCATATCTCGACATAACTGCCCCAGTCTTCATAATCTATGAAGTACATTACCTCGAAAGGGATTGTAATGACTTGAAAATACTCTGCTTTAGTATTTTGAACCTTGAGGAGGTGTTTTCAATTAACCATTTTCAGGAGTCGACAACCTCCCACGCTCTAGAGGTGGCCTGCCCCAATATGAGCTTTGAAGTGACTTTGCCCTTGATCTTAGAATGAATGCCCCAGAATAACTGAATTTCGGAGAGATTTCTCGACGTGACTTCCCCGGGTTGGCTACATCTTAACATGACTTACTGGGGAGAGCCCACTCTACACTGAGCCTCTTGGCAGCATGCCCCTTGATATGATTGTCCTTCAGAATTTTCAAGCATCCCAACTTGGCAGGATCAAGCTTCTTTGACTGATGTTCACTATGTAAGCTTCCTTGATGCTTAGGCACATGTACGCAAGCAGAACAAGTTTATTATGAGAATGATAATTCTAATGCAACAAACATGTTAACCTTGAAGTTTATTGAAAATATGTCGCAAAACGCTGTGAACAAGTCACTAGTTGGGATGCGACCTTGATTTTTGAATGGCAAAACAATGCGCACATGCAATACCAATAAATATTATTAGCACAACTTATAGGAGTCAGGAACGTTATCCTGTTGAAGTATGCCTTTAGAATAAACCCTGTTTCAATTAGGACTTTTAAGGGTTGTAACGTGGTCTGGTTCACGGTTTCAGAAAAAAGATTTATGGCTCAAACTTTATCAGTGCCCACCCATTCTTCGTGATGTTCTCCAGTCCTATGTTCAGTTAATCCGACACAAACGCTCATCTCTCAAAAGGTTTATGATCTTCAAGGAGCCCATGCAACTAATGGTTTGACACCTAAGGAGGCTTTGGAGTGACAATCATCCCTTTTGTGTCTGTAATCACACGAATTTGTTCTTATCAAGGATTTTCTTTTGTAACGCTTTTCGCTTTTTCTTTCTTTTGCTTTTTTGATCCCTAATTTTTGCCTGGACTGACTCTTTTGAGTTTTTTCGATTTTGAAGTCCAGCGGGATGCCCTGACTTTTTCCTAAGTCACTTGTTTATAAGTTTCGACTTAGCGGGCTTTTTTTTTTTTTTATTCCCCCTTTTGAACAAAGCGTGTGACACTGGTTGTCTTACTTGCTTGAAAGGGTTGTGACTGCCTCACTCCTTGATTGTTGATGGATAACCATTGTGGTTTCACATCTCTTGACCTCTTGACGGTGGGGATAGAAGGTAATAGATCCTCAGATGCACACTCTCCTTGAAATTTGAACGCTCGGTCAAGCTAACTGACGCCTACCCTGCCCCTGGGTTAAGTATGAGGGTTTTTCGTACGAAAGAAACTCCTACTTCAAGGCTCAAAGGGGTTAACGAGGGTCTATCTCCCTTATAGCTCCAGTGTTTAGGGATTTGAAACAATGCCTGTACATCCTCAACAGGGTTCTATCCTTGAAAATACAACCAGAGATTTTGCATTTTCATCTCATCATCCTCCCTCAAGAGTTCTAGACAAGAAATTTGGTATTGCAGTGCATATAAACATTTAAGAGTGAACACGAATGGATTACTTCAAGGAAAACATGCTTATTGTATTATGATTGTCATTCAAAAAAACAAACAAGTTTCTACATGCAGATAATGTTTAAACAAACAAAATGAACGCTACATATGAAAATGCAGTAAAAAACAGGAAATCGCCATCGTTGAGGAGACTTGGCTCTGTCTGGACTTATTATTTCTAACAACATACTTGCAGTCTGAGTGTTTACTCAGGAGGCTTCAGTTGATTGACTTCCTCTTTCAGCATTTTCTAGTCCTGAGTCAAAGCTTGCATTTTCTCCATGAACTGCCCCATTTGGCTCTGTACTTCCCTCGGCTTTGCTTGAATTTGTTCTATGATCAACTTCTGAATGGCTTGAGGAGTTGAGTCTGCGCTTCGGGGAGAACCATATCAGGACAAGAGTAACCATCCTCGAACACCTGTTATGCACAATGATTATGAATATGCAAATGCAAATGAACATGTTTTAATATTCGCAGGGTGATCCACCCCTTGATTCCAGTTTAACAACAAGATAGAACGGAACTTCTGCTCATATATTAAGAAAACCAGAGGAAAACCAAATGTCAACAATCACGAATCCATGATAACAAGTCTGAACACAATAATCATAGATCCCAGCCAACAAGCCTGACGGTGGTCCAAATAATGAAAGAAAATAGAAAACTACGGCATGTCACCAAAATCCACAAGTGTCAATCCCCCCATCCATTATGCTTTTTGCTCCAGTCTTGAATTTCCTTGAACAGCTTTTTGGTGTCGGGATGCTTCGGTCTCTGAATTAGCTCTTGAATGAGAACGCCTCTCCTATGCATGATCCCTTCCAAGTATCGGCAATGCAACTCCCAAGCATCTTCTCCAGAAACACCGTCCATGCTAGGACCCTCATTTCTAGGTCTCTTCACTTCAGCTTAGATCTTCAGTTCCTCTATGGAGGCTATGGCTTCATTGAGTCGACCCTCGACTGCTTGTCTCTGGAATACCCCTGATAGGATCTCAGCGTTTTTTTCTTGAGCTTCGACTTTGATTGATCAATCTGAGCTAGATAATCGTCTTCTTTTCGCTTATTCTCAGCCATTGCAGTTTCTCGGTGAGCATTGAACCTGTGAATTTTCAACAAAGCCTTGTCCAATTCCTCCTTCTTAGACTTGAGAACCTTACTGATACCCTCTAGAGCTTGCTACATCCTTTGTCTGGATGTGACCTTGTCAGCTAGCTCCTTTTCCTCCTTAGCGAGAAGCTCTGTCTTCAACTTGGAGATGTGAACAGCTTCACCCCGCTCATGTTTCAACTGGTAAATCTCTCTTTGTAGCTCACTGTTTTCTTCTCACTGTTTTCTTCTCACAGCTTTTCCTTTTCAGCCCACAACTTGTTAAACTTCTCTATCTCAACTGTGGTAGGAGGCTCAATCAGCAAGGGGTAAGATGGTGGTTCTTTGGAGAATGGTAAAAGCTCTTCCTCTACCCTTTTCTGAATCCAATCTTCATATGCCGGAAATGTTCTGTTGTTGCTCTTCCCAAAATAAGTCTTCCCTTTCTTATGACGATCTTCCCAAGTATTTGCAGCTTCTTTCAACAGTTCTGGATGGATTTCTCCACTCAGATATAAAGATTCTTGGACCTCCTCGTCTCTTAGTGGCTCTTTCAAGGCATACCCGAATTGCCTAATAGCAAGAATAGGGTTGTAGTTAATTCCCCCTTTCCTTCCTATTAGAGGCACATTTAGGAGACCTCCACAACTAATCATGATATCTTGGCCCAACAAGTCACGGTTAACCCAAATTAGATTATTTTTTCTCAAACCCATCAATATTTTGGACCACTCCAAAGATCCTTGAGTATCTACAAATGCCCCAGATGTGGGAAGACGGTCAGCAAACCATTTGTAGAAGACTAGCACACAAAAATAAAGGGGTTCTCCCCTCCTCTTCTCGTTCTTGTAATGCACTGAATAATACAGATCTCCAAGCAAAGTAGGTACTAGATTCTTCATGGTAAATATCCGGACAGCGTGCATGTCCACAAAATCCTTCATGTTTGGAAACAACACCGTTCCATAGACACACATAGCCAAGATGGCGTTGAAAACTGACCAACATCTAGCCTTAGCATACACAGCAGCCTGTTCTATCAAAAATTTCACATGAAAACCTTTACACCCTCCCTTACTGGCAATATTATTTTTCAACAAAGATGGATCCAAATGCAAAGCCTTGGAGACCCTTTCTAAATCAGGAAGTTCTTCAGAAGGATAGAAAGGAACCTCTTCTTTAATAGAAACATCCAGGATGAGAGCAAATTCCTCCAATGTCGGAGCCAAAAGATAATCAGTGAATAGAAAACAGTGCAGGTGAGGGTCATAGAATTGCACCCGAGTGTGCAAAGCCCTATACTCGTATTCAGTGATGTTGCGAGCAAAATTCAGAATTCTTCCATACTCCTCTCTAAAGTTTGTCAATACCCCGGGTTCTGCCATAGACACAATCTTGTGAACAGTATCCAGAAAAAGTGATGGGAACTTGTACACTACGATGTTCTTTCTCTTCTCAGCACTCATCCTTAATAGTCTTCAAAAACCATAATCAAAGTTAGGATGCAACCCTGCAAATGAACAAACATGTTAGGATGCAGAATGATGATGCAAATGCACACATGGGATCAAGGATGCCACACAGACTGGACAACTGCTGCACTGAACAACTGTATAATCTCAAAGGTCTGCCCAAATATCCAGAATACCAACATATCTATAGTACCACACTGATAAATCTGCTGATCAGAAAACAGGGTATGTTAAAGGTCAAGGTTACCTGCAAACCTGTAAACACCCTGCCCTCTCACATGTGGGTACTAGAAAGCCGAGAATCCTCAATATCAAGGGCTCTCAGGTCGAGAAATGATGATACGTTCACCATTTCTGGTTTGGCATCATCACCAATCGAGGAGGCCTCAACTGATTCCCCTCAAAAAGAGACATCCCATGGCAAGTCCTCAGCTTCGGCACTGAGGTCGAGAAGCAATAGTACATTCATCCCTCGGGGTACAATACTATCGCCAATCGAGGAGTGCTTCCACTGATTCTTTCCCAAAAGGAAACCCTATAGCAAGTTCCCAGCATTGGGTCCTCGGATCGACATGTGTAACGGGTTTGCCATTTCTGGTCTGCCATTATCACGTCTCGGGAGGAGTTCCGTTACTGAGTCCTCGGGAATGGCCGCCAAAGTCGACAGTTTTCCAGGTTACATTTAATCATCTGCACCAATGCGTAGGATAGAACATTACCAAAGAAAACCTCGTCTGGATATGGAGTTTTCATGTATACTACATCTGGCCAAATGCCACACAAGTCACACTACTTGCCACGCTAATCCTACGTGTATGCTCAAGCCTGGGTATTGGGCTTATCCCTCAGAACTCCCAACCCGCCAAACAGAAAAATAGTGCAGCAGCTGATAATAATATGCAATGCAGAAAATGCGGTAAAAATAAAATACAACAAATAAAGCAAAACAAAAAACAAAACACCCAAAGAGAACAAAGACAAGCAAGCGCTAGGATTGACTCGCTTAGGGATGGACGAGTATAGGTCAATCAGGTCCCCAGCAGAGTCGCCAGCTGTCGCTCCCAGGATTTTCATCCAGGTACAAACGCGAGAGTGGCGCGAAAAACAGAGTCGCCAGCCGTGTAAATTTATCCCAAGAGAGGGAAAGGGAACACTGCATAAACTTGAGGAAGAGGGAAAGGAATGGTTATCACAACCATAACCTGGGTTCGGGAGTCGGTTACGCGAGGGGAAGGTGCTAGCACCCCACGCGTCCATCGTACTTGATGGGATCCATGCTTGTTGTCTATTCTAAGGGTGAGTTATCCTAACATCTATGGCTGCACTAAAACGGGGGAGGGGAAAACAAAGACAGACTCGGTAGGACATCGATGTCCTAGGCCTACGTACCCCCTTTGTGCAATGGGGAATTCAGAGTCAACGTAGTTTAGACCAAGTTCTTTTTGTGTTTTTTATGAGCGACGTTAAGTTCGCGTCCGGCAGTTAGGGTCGATGCCTGTTTGCGTCTCAGACGGAAAATAACGTGCCCTTTTTGAAAATAGCCTTTAGGTTGACGATCCCAAGGACAAAAAGGTTTGAAGTTTGTTTGTGTTTTTTAGGACAGAAGTGACTTGAGTTAGTTCGTAACTCAACTTGAACCAAAGTCTATGACACGGGAGCGAATGCGTCGCATGGTCGCCCCCAATGGGACGTATGCTCAACACTCTAGAAGAGAGAAGGGGGACCCCTCAATCTTCATTTCCCATGTTTAAGGCTCGTGTGCAAGGCAAGTTGGCCTTATTAAGTATCTTAGAGATGTTATGAGATGAGAAGAGGGACTCAAAAGAAAATAAAAACACTACGGGGAAAATCTATCCTAATGTTATCATGCAAAGATGGCCCTAAGGGGAGGTTTGACAACAACCTAGGCCTAAAGAATAGAAAAGATGAGAGAAAGGAGTGAGAGTGGACATGGATACTTATCCACACCCTTACATAACTCACCTCAACCCCTGCATACAAGGTTAGTACAAAACAGACATAAGTAACAATAAGACAAAAGAAACCCAAGCAAGTCACAAACCAAAGGGAAAAGGTTACAAACTAAAGAAAACTCATCCAAGTCAGAATGTGGAAGTCCTAAACATGTGCCTAAACATGTTATACAAGTGTCACATGAGGCATGCAAACAGGTATCCAAGCATCAAACACCAATAGAAGAAGGAGGCATATAAGGGAAACATGTTCAAGTATGCAAGATGAAACATGAATGACATATGATATGAATGCAAAGCTCCAAAGTCAGAAACATACATCAAATGAAATGCAAATGAATGATATGGCATGGCATACATAAACCAAACATAAATCATGAAGAGACACAAATGAGAAGAAGTGAGAATATGAAACACAAAGAGGCATGTAAATAGAACATTGAACATATGCACAAAGTATGCAACGACCTCGCACCAATGACATATAATTATAAGCAAATGACCTATAACAATTCAAACATGGTTTATGAAGTCACAGAAGCAATCTCAAACAATGGCATAAGTGCCTTCTCAAACAAGTAATCAGACATGATCAAGGATGTGCATATAAGAACATCTCAAACAAAGAGCAATCACATAATTGGAAAAACATCTTCTAAAATTACCAAATTAAAACTTAACACACTTCAACCAGTGGTAAACAACATGTCAAAAGCTCATGCCAAAATTCCCAAGATAGGTCCCTCAAACAATCATGCAAAGCCAAATGAGAATTATGGTTCAATATGCAAAAGAAAAGGACTAAAATGCAATATGAAAAAGTTTTAAAAATGAGAGAAAATTATTTTAATGCAATTCAATGTGTTGGTGAAACAATGCAAAAAGAATGGACTCGGAATATTTTATGGATGATGAGAAATAAAATAAACAAGTTAGAGTATGCATACATGGAATAAATTCAAAAGAAAATAAACAAATAATTAATTCAGATAATAAAAATAAAATAAAATAACAAAATAAAATTTGGGAAAATTTTATAAAACTATAAATATGGCTCATGAATTTTTTTGGGAATTATTTAATGCAAGAAACTATTTTTAAAAAATAAAAATGAAATGCAATAATTAAATGAAAAATAAAAATAAAGAAATAAGCATGGGGGGTATGAACAGCAACCCAAATACGTTGGAAATGAAAAGTGGGCTTAAAGGGGGGCGCAAAGAGCAAGCCCAATCCCATAAAAAAGTCAGCGAAATAAAAAAAGGGATACAATGGAATTAGTCAACAGTCAGGTTCAATATCAACCAACGGATCAATCCTACGCGTATCAACAAGTCAACATAGTAAAAAGCAATCATGAATAACGGACCAGATCCACATGCCCACCATAAGGACAATACACATGCACACACCAAATCAATTCAAAAATTAGAAAGTTACACGTGAGAGGCACATGGAATCATTAATGTGTTGTCACTCTAATGGCCAATGGATTCATCAGACGTACCAGATCAAACCATCAAAACAAAAAATTAATAAAAGGAATGACTGAGATTTGTGGAACATGATAGTTATTATAGGACGTCACGCATACAACCCATAAAATAAAACATATTTTTAAAATGCGTGGCAAGCTAGGGACCGCACGATCTGGCTGATGGACGGTCATGATTCCATCTTCTACCTCCAAACCCTAGCCTGGCCGGAGAAAGAACCAGACGCCAGAGCCCTAGCTCCGGTCGTCATCTCCGGTGACCACCACCCCCAAAATCCCCAAAAAACGCAAATGAGTACATTGTTTCAATCAGAAAAACACGAGGATTCCAAATATCATGCTATTTTTCACAAACAATCAACACATAGAGCAAAACGAACGAAAGAAGGTTTGGTTCAAAACTTTAAAACTCATCATACGATCAATCTAGACGTCCAAACTCAATACAAACTACACCAGAATTATCAGCATACACCACATATCATCATGCACGTTTAAAAAGAGAGTTTTAAGATCATGAAAAACATCACTAACCTGAGATTAGGCAATCTATATCCTTGCTTTTAGCTTCCAATGAGGGTTGATTTGTACTCTATAGATGCCAAGGATAAAGGTTGTGAAGGAATCTTGTGAAGAGCCCTTGTGGATTATGAGATTCGAATGATTGACATTTTTAGGGTTCACACTTTGTTCTCCTCAAAATAATGTGTCTTCTCTCTAACCAGTGCATGAGTAAGTTTAAATACTTAGGGTTAATCCACTGATGATCACTTGGGTCTTAATCACTCCTTGGTTAATGAGTTTTTGCCCATTTGACAAATTTGCATAATGTGAAATACACCCTCCTCCATGCATGTATATCCAAACCCTTGATGATGGATCACTTATTTAGCAATTGCTAATCACACCTGTATTGGATTTGGGCCTTGAGATGTCTTGGTTCATGAGTTTAGAATGATCTTGCAATTTTGCATAATGGAAAATAAATGATGAATAAACCATGGATCCACTTGATTCAAAGGCCAAAAATGACCCTTATGGATTGTTCTTTGATGTTAGAATATGCCTTGAAACAAAGGAATCAATTATAGGTCACTATGTCCCAAAATGCAAAAGTTGTGAAAATGGAACCATAAGGAAACCCTAAAAACCACCTTGCCTTCTTTTGATCATAACTTGAGTTTCACAAATGATATGGAGACCATCTAGTACTTGTTGGAAAGGGGAGAAAAAGATCTTCAACTTTCATGTTTGAGGAAAATTCATTTGAAGCTTCTTTGATGATGAAAAGTCAAGTTGAATGCAGTGTAAGAACTTGCCCAAAAAGGAAACTTTCAAATTATAGGTCATTTCCATATTTAGTAACTTTTGTACCAACCCTTGATTCTTGATAAATGGTATGAAACTTGACTCTTGAAGACCATGTGAGACCTTGAAAACCTTGAAGAGAACCTCAAAATTTCACAGTTGACTTCCCCTCTCACTGCTGACTTTTCCCCCAATTCTCCTGATTCCCAATCCATTGGCCAATTGAACTTCTCATGAACCAAACTGATGGACAATCTTCCATTCCTAGATACTGAGGGACCCAAGGAATACCATGGAATCAAGTCTTGCCCAAAAAATCAGAAATAAACTGACTTTATAGCAAACCCTAATCTTGGTACCCTCAGTCTAGGAGGAAATAGCGCAGTCTCCAAATCCAAATTCCTCTGAATATGATGTGCATCCTCTCCAACAAAGATAAGATATGCCATTTGGTGATGATAAAAACCCAAGAAGCTTGCCCATTGGAGCAATAAACCCAAGAATCTCAAAACCCTAATTTCTGCACTGGTAAGGAGAGAGTGATCCACTTGAGCTCTCTTGGACAATATAAGGACTCTTGCTTGAAGAACATCTTCTCCTCTTGAACTGCCTCAGGCACCTTGACCCCATGCTAAGAACCAATGATATGCACACATGATAATGCAAAAATGAAGTGAAACATAAGCCAGTTAGTAATAAAGGTAGGAGAGCAAATTTTGGGGTGCTACAACAGGTTCTTGGAGTGGAAAGCTGTGTGAGGTCGCTGCAGTTTGGTTTTGTAATGAAGCATGGCAAGCTGATTTGTGTGGGTTGTACGCTTTTGTCATGTGTTGCTGCTCTCTTTCAATTTTGTGTGCAGACTTAGAGCAATGTACGTTGATAGTAGGTTTTGTGAAAGTTTGGAGGTAGTAATGGCTTGTGGTGGGGTCATGTTTAGGTAATTGTTCCGTATGTGTATTGTATTTCATACAAGTAGCATAAAGATTAATAATTTTTCTTTGACTGTAACAAAAAGATTTGTGTTAATGGGCCCTGGGTTGGTTTGGGCTTTGTGACTTGGTATGATTTTTGAATTGTAACTTAGACATGAAATTTGAATTTAAAACTTGAATGAAAATTGAGACTTGAAACTTAACATGAGATGAAACTTGAAATCGGAATTGAACTTGAATAAAATTGGATTGAAAATAAAATTGGATGGAAATTGGAATTGAATAGAATTGGCAATTTGAATTTTGAAATGGAAATTGAAACTTTGTCGTGAACTTGGAATTTGATTTTTGAATGAAATAATAAAATTGGAATTGAAAAATTAGAACTTGAATTGAAAAAATGAATCTTGATTGCCATTGGCACTTGAATTAGAATTGAGATAAACTTGAATTTTGGTTTGGATTGATTGGAAGTGAATATGAATTAAAAATTGGGATTGGTATTTGGATATTAAATGTTGGATTTGGTTAATGAAATGGACATGAAAATGGATAGTCGAATGAAAAATTGGGTTGAAAAATGGGTAAATACAAAATGGTTACGGGAATGGATATGGATAACGGTAATGTGCCTCCACCTTTATTTGATCAACACTCAAAATCTCTGACAAACGAAACTTGCATACCACAATTCTTGAATTAAGTCAAAGAAGATCCTCCTTGAATCAACTTTTAATTAATGACACCACAATCTCGAATCCGTCTTAACATGGTTTTGATTGAACAATAAATCTGACGAATCCTGGATCAATGACAAAGAACCTGAACCACACAATCAATACTTGCACACAACTTGATAACTTGATCCACACACGAATAATCTGAATTGGCACAAAAGCCAAGACTGAAACTTCAGACACAAACACTTGAATCAATCACACACCCTGACCTGATCATGAAACACACTTTGCCTGACCAAACAAAGCAACATATTTTTTGATTTTTTTTAATATGGTTAGTGGATGGATGTATAAATGAAGATTATATACAGGTAGGACAAATTTGGGGTATGACAATAACTTAGGTTATGAAAATGTTTTAGTTAACGATGCTTGGACGCAAAAGTACCTCGATGTGTACCGTGGAAAGTAATCGCTAGAATTGTAGCCTAGTCATGAATAAATGTGCTTTGTATGGAACATGAGTAGATGTTATGAGACTTGGTGAATATGATCATCTAGTGATTTATGAATCAAGTTGCGTTTAATGAACTAGTCATGTGCTCGTCCTAAAGTTTGAAGCCTATACAAATTAAGAATTGGGATATATGCATTATTGCTTCACATATGATCAACCAAATGGGTTAGAGTCCCATATAATACATGGACCTCAAAGTGGTTTAGAGTCCCATACGAGGAATAAGGATCAAAATGGGTGTTGAGTCCCATTTGGAGCGATGATTCTAAGATTGGGTACAAGTCCCATTGAAGAATCTGAAATCCACAAGAAAGTTGAAGCATGATACAAGGATCTGTGACCCGTGTCGAGAATCTTATATGTAGGGTTAGATGGGGAAAATGCCTTTGTAGGTTTCTGAATAATGATTGATTTGAGTTGGTGAACTCAAGTGTACATGTTTCTAGACAATGCGAAAATCCATTAGTTGCTTAAGTCTTTATATTTTTGAAGTCTTGAATTAGGAAATCGATTAGAAAAACTGTAGAGCCGAGTGAACCCATAGGATATGAGAACTCACTAAGATTATCATCTCACTCCAATATTGTTGTTGCTTTTCAGGTGTTGTTTGCAGGTTATATGCAAGTGAATATGTCTGTTGATGTTTCAAAAGATGCTGATTATTGTGATCTTCCGCTGTGGATTGTGTGCAATGAAGAGATTGTACTTAGATCTCAGTTTTTTATTTTTAGGCACTATTGTATAACATGTTCCACATATGTATTTAGTTTGTAAATGTGTATATAATGATGCCATTAGGCTCTTATGTTGTGTCAGTACCAAAAATTAAAATTTGTATGATATTATTTTAGATATATATTATACGTTTTGTTACACAATTGTCAAACAATGACAAATAAAAGTTTCGAGAAAGGCCTGGTCATTTTGATCTCTAATAAGTTTCATATTTTTTTTTTCTTTTTAGTTGAAAACCAAAATTTTATGTAAACTCCTCAAATAGTAATTCCAGTACAATCGTATTATTGAGTTGAAATTAAGCAATCTCCGTGAAGACGAACATGTTATAAATATTATTACTCGATGACGATTTAATACACTTACTAAATAATCCATCAGTCACTAATAGGAAAGTTGGTATGGAAAGTTAGAAAGGAGAGATCTGGTCATTGGTTTCAAGCTTTGAATGGCAAATATGGCAGACCTGAGGGAATTCTTAGAGCTTGTGATGTGTGTATCTCATTATGATAGAAAGACATTTGTTATTTAGATACGGGAGATCGAGAAAATTCGGAAGTGTATTCAGTAAAGGAGAGTAACAAGGTGTTGAGGGAGGAAAATAGGATAGAGTCTATAAACTCATAGTTTGTGGCTTGGCACAAATTGGTACTATCAAAAGTTTTGTACTTAGTTTTAAGGTTATCTCATAATAGGCTCCCCAACTAAGGACAACTTAGCTAGAAAAGGCGTTATAAGCCAGGATAATAATAAGTGTGCTGGTGGGTGTGGTGAGGTAGAGTCGGTTTCTCATATATTCTTTGAATATCCTGTTTTTGCATGTATTTGGTTTCAAGTTATCAGGTGGCTTGGATTATATGCGGTGCTTCCAAAAGATTTCTAGGAATAGCTTGAACAATGTGAGGCTCTCTCCGACAGTGGCAGAAGTTCATCTATCAAAGTCATAGTGGTCTGGTTCGCTAGCATATGGAGTATTTAGAAAGCTGGAAACAACAATACTTTCAAGAACACGGTCGTTTCTGTTGATCAAATGTTTGAACATGCTCAAAGGCTCTCATGGAACTGGTTAAGCATCAAACATAAATTCCTAAACTGCAGCTTATCTCCATGACACATGATTCCAAGGTTAATTATGTGTCAAGTGTCAATGATCGGGTCCAAGGGAGGTTAGTTTCGGCTTAGGTTCTGGTAAAGCAGTTGTCTAAGTGGGAAAAGCATCTGGTCGCAGTGTTGAATCACTCAGTGCAGTCTCGCATTTCTAGCAGCAGTTCGGCTTTCGACTACTCTATATTAAGGAGTAGGTTTTTTCTATCAGGGATTTGCTCCGAGTTTGACAGAAAGGGTGGCTCGTAGTGGATTCGGTTAAGCTGTTGTTTCTGTGTTGTTTCCTGAATCATACCTGAGTCTCAGGTTTTAGTTAGAGTAGTTTCTCGTTTCCTTATTTTGTTGGTAATCTCGTATGATGTGAATTATTTGGTGGCTTAGTTATGGTGTTCATTTTTCTAATTATGTTATCTCTGTATTGAATCTTTCTAGCATGTCTTATGCTATTGTTTTAATTTAATAAATAGTCTTTTGTTTTAATTTTTGTGGCTTAGTTTAATTTCATTTTTCTATGCTATTGTTTTAAATAGTCGCTTGGTCTCTGTAAGTTAGCGAGTTTTTGAATTTAGTTACTGTATCTTTTTTTTTGCCCGAGTCTTTATATATTGAATTTCGTTTGGTTTTAGTCTCAGACGTCAATTTTCCGTTACAAAAAAGTTAATGTGTAAAACGTTGCATGCGTGGCAAAAGTTGAAGCTGACGTGGCAAATTATTTAATTTATTTTCTATATTTAATGAATTCCACGTAAGTTAGTGTTAAATTAAAAAAAAAATACACTTTAAAAAAAGTTCCCTCTTATGGATTTCGAACCTGAACCTTTACATTACAATAATGGCAGCTAACCGCCAAGCCATTTGTTTTTGTTTTTTAATTATTGATTGTAATGCACACATATATTGTAATGCATGCAATAATTTTATATTAATATTTCAATTATTTAGTTTATAAAAAATTACAACTTTAGTTTATAAAAAATACAACTATTAAATTAAAATTATTTAGTTTATTAAATTATAAGTTTATAAAATATTTTAATTATTTAATATTTTAACTATTAATATTCAATTATTTAGTTTATTAATTAATAAGTTTATAAATATTTCAATAATTAATATTTTAATTATTTTGTTTATTAAATAATTATTTTATAAAATATTTCATAATTTTAATAGTATAAATATTTAATAAAGTAATTATTTAATAATATAATATTTAATACACTAATTATTTAATAGTATAATATTTAATAAACTAATTAATACATTTGATTAGTTAAATAAAAACTGGTTATAGTGGTTTGCTTTGCTGCCAACACTAGTTAATAGCAATATATATAATAATTAATCTACCAACAAATACAATAGATACAAAAATAACAATATATACCACATTAATTAATCCTTTTGCAAAGTATGCTATTGTATTCATAAATAGTAATTAATAAATGATAATTAATGATTAAATAATTACTTTTTAATCAATTTATTAAATATTAAATAATTATTTTATATTATTTCAACTATTTTATAATATTATTAAATAGTATTTCTCACAATATTATTAAATAGTAAATACTTATTTTATAGTATTTCTCACAATATTATTTCATATTCTTTCAACTATTCCAGAATATTAATAAATAATATTTTTCACAATATTATGAAATAAATATTTAATTATGGTTGAAATATTTAATAGTTGAAATAATCATTGAATACTTATTTAAATAACTGAAATGCTTATTAAATACATGAAATACTATTTAATGTTTTAAATATATCAATTACTACTTAATATTTTAACTATTAATATTTTAACTATCAATTAATAATAAAATAGTATATTAAATATAAATAATTAAAATATTTTTATTAAATATTAATAGTTGAAATAAAAAATAGTTAAAATATTTAATCATTAATTACCTTTGAATTTGTTGGTTCATAATACTGCTATTGTTCCATCAATAATAGTGCTTGCAACAATGCAAACCAGCTTAGTAGATATTAATTTATGTAATATATAAATTTGTTGCAATATAGTAAACAAATGAGTTCAATGGTCTAGTGGTTACGAACTATATTGTTGGCGTAGTGGTAAAAAATTCGCTAACTTACAGCGATCAAAAGACTATTTAAGCCTTAATAAATTCATTTACTTCTTAAAAAAAACATAATTCATCAGTCAATCTCCTACCAAATTGATTCTCAGTAATTTTAGACTCTTTTCTTAATTTATATTCACTCACTCTTTTTCATAATTTAATTGTCCGACTCATATGTTTAATCCTATATAATTTGCACAATTTTTTATATATTTCTCTATAAATTGTTTATTCTTCATTCATCCAACATTTTCTTTAATCTTATAATTTCCTTAAGAAGTTTATTTATGCCTTACTTTTACTCATCATTTCTAATTATTGGACAAAAAGTTTGAGAAAAAAATTACATTTATAAGAATAAAAAACTCATTTAACTCAAAAAAAAGAAAGGGAAAAAGAAATTGTCAAATTTGGGCTTGGCCCCGGGCTCTTCTTTATACAAGACCAAAATGACATTTAGACTAAAAATTTTGCAAATATGACCCCACAAAGAAAAACAGTACTTGCTGGGTTTTTCCATCAACTACACTATCTCTATTATTGTTTGAAATTGTGGCTGAAAATATATGGAACTTAATTAATTTCCATATAGATTCTTCAATGGATAATAATAATTCAACTACTTTGCGCATGATTATATCCTTGAAGTGGGAATTTGCATGTCAATGTTCTGTGCACTAGGCACGATATAGATCAATTCATAGATACACAATATCTACTATGACAAAATTCATCAAATTCATCTATTACATAAAAAAGTAAGTTAATAGATTGGATTAAATTCATTCATTTATATATATTGATTGATTCAATTTATCCAATATATTTTAATGATTCAATAGATTATTTTTATTTTCGTTATTTTTTTTTTTAAAAATGATTTTTTCAAAAAAAAAAACTGTTTTTTTCCGAAAATTAAACTATTATTTGGAAAATACAAAAAGTCAATTTTTTCCAATAAATCGATTTTTTCGAAAATACAAAAAATCAACTGTTTTCAAAAATACATAAAAACCGATTTTTTTCGAAAAAATACAAAAAAAAAATTTCTCAAAAATACAAAAATTCTATTTATTTTTTTCAAAAAATACAAAAATCTTTTTTTTTCGAAAATAGAAAAAATCGATTTTTTCACAAATATAATAAAAAACAATTTTTTTTCAAAAATATCAAAAATCTATTTTTTCCAAAAAATATGATTTTTTGGAAAATATAAAAAATTGATGGTTTTTCAAAAATAAAAAAAATTGAGTTTTTTCGAAAATTATAAAAAATAACTGATTTTTTCGAAAATAAAAAAATCAATTATTTTTAAAAATAAAAAATTTGATTTTTTGAAAATATCAAAAAGTTGATTTTTTTCGAAAATAACTTTTTTTTCTAAAATAAAAAAATAACTTGTTAAGAGTCTCACATCAGATGATATATGGCATGAACATGTCTTTATAAGTGGGGTCAATCCTCCGTTTATATTCATGCACCAAGCCCAATAGTGTTGGGCGCAAGAGGGTGTATTGGAAAAACCAAGTCCCAAACATCGATAATTCGGGCCACCCACCGTTTATATTCACGCATCAAGCCCAATAGTGCTGGGCGTGAGGGGGTGTATTGGGAAAAACCTAAGTCCCACATTGGCTAAAGATAGGACTCATAAAGGGTTTATATAGAGTGACACCCCTCACCTTACCAACCGGTTTTGTAGGGTTGAGTTAGGCTCAACCACAATTTCTTAACATGGTATTAGAGCCTCGTTTAAGATCCGGTGGACCACATTCTATGGTTTCCACTATCGGGTCACCCACCAATTATTTCCACACTCTAGTTGTCTAGTCCTGAGCATGAGGGGGTGTGTTAAGAGTCCCACATCGGATGATATATGGCATAAACATGTCTTTATAAGTGGGGGCAATCCTCACCTTACCAACCGATTTTGTAGGGTTGAGTTAGGCCCAACCACATTCTTAACATAATTTTTTGGATGAATGGATATTCGTCCACTAAAAATATGTTAATGGATGGATTGGATGAATTTTTTTCTTAAAGGATGGATTGGATTGGATAATTTTAAGAAAATTTTAGTGGATTGTTAATGGAGTAATGGATTGTTTTGATTCATCTATTAACAATCCAATCCATATTCATCCAATTCATCCATTTTGTCATCTCTAATTTTATGTTGCATTCTTCACCCCATGAGAAAAGGTGTGATGTGGCATTTAGGGGTGGCAAAACGGGCTCGTTCCGTTGGGCATGCCCATTTTACTCACACTTTAATGCAGGATAGGCCAAAGGTTTAGGCCCTCACCCTCTAATGTGTCCGCCCCGCCCCGCTTTCTTCGCGGGCTTTTGCGGGCACGAGCATTTACATAAAATTTTGCATTTGTAGGCTTAAAAGGTGTAGTGCTCGCGGGCTTTCTCCGCCCCGCCCTCACGTTTTTGCGGGGTGGACATAGATCTTAGGCCCGCATCATCAACTATGACTGTCCCGCCCCATTTTTTTGCGGGCATTTGCGGGGCGGGCCTAAACAAGGCGGGCATACCCGTTTGCCACCCCTAGTGGCATTTGTTAAAGGCATGTAAACTATTTATTAATGGTGTATGACATGTCACCCATAATAAATAAAAATCAGTTGAACATTTTTGTATCTTAAATTTATAAAAAAAAAAAGGTTTGAAGAAAAGATTATTAGGGGTACTTAAATCTGATTAAAAAAAATCCAGATAGGAAGCGAGAAAGAAAAATTTCACACCAACAACGACTTAAACCTAAGAAGAAAAATGGTTCTTGCAATAGTAGAAATTGTAATTTGATAGAGAAATATTTCCTATAATAGACCATTTTTAAACTTTCAGTTTAATGTTCCAAATCAAATCCAAGACATTGCAAAAAGCCCCGTTGAACAAGATGTTGTTCATGTGAATCCAAATGCTCCACACAACAGCTAACCAAATCATTCCTTCTTTACCATGATAATCCTTATAAAACTTATAATTATCGGTCCAACCTAAAAAATTATGTCAAACCGAATTGGCTTTCGTGTTGATTCCTAACCAATCTGTCACTTTCTGCCACACAACTACTACTGTTTTACACCAGAAAAATAGATGATCCAGATTTTCCTCACAAGGGTTACAAAACACACAGAGAAGATCATTAGGAAAGGATATGACACCTCTATTCTGAAACTTGTTCTTAGTCGGAAAACTGTTGAGAAAACTCCTGCAACAAAAGGCTTTAATACTGAAATGATCAGAAAGTTTCCAAAGAATTGATAGCGTGCAACTCAAGTCTACTTTTATAGATATATAAAAAGCTTCCGCCATAATTATGTCATATCTCGATTTAACAGAATAACCTACTATGGAATCCGGCAAAAAAACTAATTTAATGGAAAATATATCTATAATAAACAATGGAGGAAGGTGTAAAAGTTATGTTAATTTTAATGGAAAATATATAATAATAAAAGTTCCAAATAAAGATGAAGAAAATATCGAAAGATCCAGCAATAAATACATAGACAAAGCAACCAACGGAAAAAAAACACCTAAGTCAAAACAAACAAAAAGAACAATTAACACAACAAAAACAAAATAAAAACTTGGTATTAGCACTCTAAAAAAAATAAACACGTCAAAATAAACAACAACACACACCAAAGAAATTCAATTTTCACCAAAGAAAAAATCGGTTAAAACTAAACATCCAGAACCACCATTAAAAGACATTAGGGGTGTTCAAAAATTTGGTTAACTGATCTAAATACGTAATCTGAACTGAATTGAACTATAAAAAACTTAAACTATTTAAATAGTTAATAAATTGAATTGTTTATTTTAACCAATTCAATTAATCTAATTGAATTTAAAAACCAGTTTAAACTGTTATAAACTCTTTCCAAACTTAATGATTTGATGGCTCTTGTTTAGTTTATTAATCATTCAATTCAACCATGGTTTGAAATTGCAATTGATGTTTTACACAGTCTTGTTAAATTTGTTGAATTTAGTTACGATTGTAATTCGGATGTCTTTGTAAACTGAGCTATATATGAGCTGGTTCTTGGCATGATGACAGTAAGTTGATTGAAATAGATGATGCAAAGTGAATATATGCAATTTTTCATGTTATAACAGTAGTAAAAAAAATAGGAGCATATTGGTTTAAGTTTATGAATATTTTTACAGGTGACACAGGATACAATCATTACTGTGAACAAATGCAAATGGTGTTAAACTCATTTGATTTAGTAATGGAATTTGGTGCTGCAGTTCCATATACATTAATTTTGGCTTGAAAACCGTTAATTTTGAAACATGATTATATATACTTTATGTAAATTTTAATTTACTTAATTCATTATTAATCAATCATGCATCAACATGCTCTTAGTTAGTTTTAAATTGTATTCTAAATTCTACAATAGTTGAATATGGTTGAGGATTCTTTCTATACTACTATTATGTATGACAATTTCTTAAGGCACCACCCAAGTTTCTTAGGCACCACGCGAAATTATTTTTTTGTCCCTCTATTCCGGATGTGCACATCCGGACGCACCAAATTTTTAAAAATCGTAGAGATTTTCCGGATATGCATATCCGGAAAGAATTCTGATGTGCACATCCGGAAGTATTTCTTATTAGTTCGCGCCAGACGTTCTTCCCCCCTCATTATTCACCTTTCCATTTCCAAAATCTCTCAAATTTTCAATCACCACAAATCTCGATTTTTTCCACTCGAGTTCGGCGCAGAGCAACTGCTACAACGATCAACATACTCCAAATCCTCCGTATCACATTTTAATCGGTAAGTTTTCAAATTTTAGAGTTTCGGAGTAATTTTCGAGTAATCGATTTAGAGTAGACATTTAGGTGTAGAAATTGTTAGGTTGTATGAATAACATAGGTTAGAGACAATGTAGGTCATTTTTACTGCTTCAAACGGACGATCAGGGCATAAAAATGCCCTTTTGGTTGTTACAGTGGCCATGGCTGCCGTTTTTAAACTTCAAAATACGTACCGGATGTACAGATCCGGAAATATTGAAACGTTTAGTGTTTCCGGATGTGCACATCCGGAAATACCCAACGTTTAAAATTCTACGTCCTTCCGGATGTGCACATCCGAGAATACCTAACGTTTAAAATTCTGAGTCCTTTCGGATGTGCACATCCGGAAGACTATTTTTTTTCCTTTTTTAATTTTGCTTGTTTGTTTGTTTTTGTTTAATTATTTTTAAACAAAATTTAATTTATTTATTATGCTTTGCAGATTAGATGACTGGCAGAGACGATCGTACCATACATGGACGGACAGCTCAGCACGCATCTGTCCGACGTGAGCGGATGCAGTCTACAGTCGAGGCTTCCGACGCAGAGGGAGTTGGGGTAGCCCCTACAGCTGAGGGACATCCTACACCACATCCTACACCACAGTCATCCACATCTCGGAGGCGTCGGGATTCTACTGCTAGTTCATCAGGGTCCCAGCCCACACGCAGGCGTCGTCGGGATACTACAGCTCCATCAGCTGCTCCTCCTCGTTCCCCTGTTGTTGTTCCTGTTCCAGAGGGTGATCACCCAACACATGAGGGTGTTGACGATGATGACGATTTCGATGAACTGGGCGGTTACCCCGGGGGACCGTCTAATATGTCCCTACTCGCGGGGTACTCTGAGCATACTGCCATATTTGTCTGGCTAGGACAGGTAACCTTTCTCAGTTTATTTATAGAATTGTATTCGTTGAAAATATGTTCATTTGTAACATTGTTTTATTTGGAAATTTTCAGGATAAGGATTCACAGAAGTTCTATAACCATGGGGGCAAGGTTATGGACACGATTGAGATGCTGCCAGAGGATGAGTGGTTCACGTCTGCACTTGCGGAGTATGGTCTTGGAGGCCTGTCTAGGATTGGGTATTCCCAGATCCAATACGGTATTCTGATGGCATTTGTTGAGAGATGGCACCCTGAGACATCCTCATTCCATCTACCGTACGGCGAGATCACGATCACGCTAGACGACATCTCGTGCCTCTTACATCTACCGATCACGGGTACCCTTCTGAGTCACGGTAGCATGACGAAGGCGGACAACATAGAGTTGTTGGTTACAGAGCTTGGGGCTAGCCCAGAGAAGGCACATGCGGAGGTGCACCAGTTGAGGGGCGCACACGTCCGGTTCTCATTTTTTATGGATAGATTTACTGAGGCGCTTACAGAGGCAGGACGGGCAGATGGCGATCCAGTTGAGGTGGCGATCCACAGGACGCGTGCCCTAAGGTGATACTACTTATTTTTGCTAGGCACGCAGGTGTTTGTGGACACCAGCGCCTATTATGTTGAAATCGTCTACCTCAGGTACCTTTCGGATCAGACAGAGATCCATCGGTACAACTGGGGGGCAGCTGCGCTGGCATTCACCTATTCCAGGCTCTCTGATGGTTGCCGCTGGGCAGCCAAGACTGTGGCAGGCAGCTGTACGCTATACGTGGTAACAATCTAATATTCTAAGTGATTTTTTCATTTCTTTTCTTTCTGTATTCATTATAATGTTTGGCACCCATGGTATGTCTTCCATTTCAGGCGTGGATTTTACAGCACTTTCCCTATATTACTGGTTGGGGGAGTGCCCAGGGGTACACTGCGGATATGCCACGTGCTGCTGCATTTGTCCTGCTCAGAGGGAACCAGGCGCCGGACCCCTTCAGAGTGTATCTAGATCGGATGGCTGCTGAGGACGTTTTGTATTGCCCCTATGCCGCTCACCGTGTGACGCGCCCGTTCGATGAGGTTTGTTTGTTCTCAGGATGGTTGGCATGCAGTTCGACCGTTACTGCCCGATACCTGCCAGAGCGCGTCTTGCGTCAGTTCGGTTACACGCAGACGATCCCCAGGATGCCTCATGAGTCTACTCCTCTAGGCTTGACCCGCAGGCAGATAGATGAGCTATATACTGACTACCAGTCCCACTTGGTACCGGAGGAGGCTCGGGCGACCAGAGCGGAGACAGACTAGAGTGTTGCTGCCGGGTACATCGTGTGGTTCTACACCGTCTCACACCCATGCATGGTGCCCACTACTGAGGGATCGCCACCCAGACCTGCTCATCAGGAGATATTAGAGGAGCGGCAGTCTCAGCTGGACCACACTCAGGATGTCCTACCACGCTGTCGTCAGATAGAGCAGATAGTGCAGCAGGCCATTGCGGACGGTCACCTCCATGAGGGCTCTGGTGCCAGACTTGCCGTGGACAGGATTATTGTGATTGCTCAGGGGGCACTTCAGTACCGCAGACATCGATTCAGGATGGCAGGTAGGGGCAGAGGAGCAGGGGAGCCAGGAGAGATCCTTCGCCATACGCAGTAGTTTTTTGTTTGATGTATTATATTTATATTAGATGTATGCACTGTATTTTGACAGAGATTTATTATATATATATATATATATATATATATATATATATATATATATATATATCATTTTATTTTATATATGGATGTTGTCAAATGTATATTAAATTGCGACGATTTATTAACATATGCGACCAAGAAAAAAACCGATTTTTTAAAAAAAAAATAATGTTCTGCCTTTTTCCGGATCTGCAGATCAGGAATGTTTTCGGATGTGCACTTTCGGAAAGAATCAGCGTTTTTAAAAAAATTGGTGCGTCCGGATGTGCACATCCGGAATCAGGGGGCAAAACCGGAAATTCAGATGGTGCCTAAGAAACAAGGGTGGTGTGATAAGAAATTGCCTTATGTATTATGATCATAAAAAATTTTCAGCAAAATTTGTTGAATAAGAATTTTTTTTCAAATTAAAAATCACCATTCTAGTTTTTAATCACTTAATATAAAAAAAAAACTGTTAAATTTTTTTTTTCAAAAAACTGCTATATAATCAAATTTAAAAAAAAAATCCAGATTTAATCCAATTTTATTAAAAAAAACCACAAAAACTGTTTTTCTAAATATATAAAAAAAATCGGTTTGAAATTTAGTTAAAAAATAATCCAATTCTTTAAAATAATTGATTTTAAACTGGTTTTAAATTATGAACCGACTCTGAACTGATTCTATACTAAATTGTAATTGATTTAACAAATTAATCACTTTTTATTAAAGTAATTTTTAATAACTGCACTGAACTGCACTGAAGCACTAATATAATTTAAGTAAGAACATCAGTTCTATTTTCACAACCGTCATGTCATTGGAGTACCTGCAAGTGGTATAACAATTGTACTTGTTTTTGTCATTGGAATAAACTATATAGTTTTTTTTCTCTTACATCTTTTTGCATAACAATATGAAGGTGAAATCAAAATTTAGGAATAAGTTATTTGTGAAAGACATGTACTTTATAACTAGAAATATTTTAGAACTTTTTTTCTTGTATGTAAACAACAATGATTGATTCCCAGCAAAGGATAATTTATTGGATGGGATTTTAATCAGTTGAAGTTTTATTTGTGTACACTGAGTGTGATTCTAATGAAAATGTGTATAGTCTACAAAAGTTTTATAAAGAGTGATATCTATCATTTTACCAATCAATTTTATAGAGATGAATTATGTCAAACTCTAATTATACTATAGTATTAAAGGCTATCGAACAGAACATAGTTTACTCCTTTTTACATTCATGTAATAAGCTAAATACTATTATATGTGAGGGAGAGTATTGAGAAAATCTCATATCCACATTAATTTGAGATAGAATTTGGAAAGACTCTGCAACTCTCATCTTACAAATATTTGTAAGAATGAGTTAGGTTAAAGAATAATTCTAATAGGATATCCAAAATCTATCAATACTCACCATTTTTATATATGCATCAAACTCAATAGTGATGTGTGTATTAAAAAAGGCATTTCTTATCACACCATTCTTGTTTTTTAGGCACCACCTGAATTTCCGTTTTTGTCCCCAATTTTCAGATGTGTACATCCGGACGCACCCTTTCTCTAAAATTTTTCAGTTTTTTCTGGATGTGCACATCCGGAAGAATTCCTGATATGCAAATCCGGAAAAAATCAAAAGAATTCTATAAAATCATTTACTTCTAAATATAATTAAATTCAATATAATTAAAATCCAACATAATTACACTTAATATGATTTTTTTCAATATAATTAAATGCAATATAATTAAAATTAATATGATTAAAATTAATATGATGTTTTCAATATAATTAAATTAATTTTAGAAGTAAATACCATATAATTTTAATTATAATTTAGAAGTAAATACCATATAATTTTAAATACCAATATAATTAAATCCAATTTTAGAAGTAAATATCATATAATTTTAAATCCAATATAATTAAATTAATTTTTTCAATATAAAAATATCATTTAAAATTAAATACCATATTAATCATATTAATTATATTGAAAAAAAATTAATCATATTAAATATCATATTAATTTTAATTAATATAGATTTTAATTATATTGGATTTAATTATATTGTATTGAATTGTATTGAAAAAATGATATTAATTTTAATTATATTCAATTTTAATTATATTGGATTTAATTATATTTAGAAGTAAATGATTTTATGAAATTCTTTTGATTTTTTCCGGATTTGCAAATCAGGAATTATTCCGGATGTGCACATCCGGAACATATCAGCGTTTTTTAAAAATTCGGTGCGTCCGGATGTACAAATCCGGAATCTGGGGACAAAAATAAAATTTCACATGGTGCCTAAGAAACTTTGGTGGTGTATTAAGAAATTCCCTTAAAAAAAATAAAGTTTTATATATCAATAATTTAAGTCACTCATTATTTATATCTACACACATCAAATCTAATCAAATCTAATAGATATGGAAGTGAAGTTAAAGGATATTTTTGGGAAAAATCCATATTACATGTTAGTTAAAGTTAAAGTCTATATATAACGACTCTATTCACCTTATAATTAAATCAATTTTATATGAAAGAGTTATTTAAATTATAATTTATAATTATAATAACGTGTACCATTTATTTTCAAAATGTATGTTTTCGCATAAAACATATAATAAAGTAGTAGGATAGTTGAGTTTTTGTATGGACTTATTAAATAATAGTTTAATTCATATAAATTATTTTATCAATTTGGTATCAAGTGGTATAGGTATGTGTGAATACATGCACACCATTTGGTGAGTTTGTATTTGGTCCATTTAAAAATTCAAAATTTTATAACGTAAAAGATTAAAAAAAGAAAAAATAATTATGATCATTACATCCAAGAAGAAGGATTTTAGGTTGATATAAATCTTTGCAGTTGACAACCCCTAACTTGTTTGAATTAAAATGATATTTAAAAATTAATTCATCTTTGAGTTGCATTTATAGATATGCAATAAGTTTGGAGGGTTTCTTAATGCATCACTCAAGTTTCTTAGGCATCACGTGAAATTATTTTTTTGGCCTCTGATTTCGGATGTGCACATCCGGACGCACTAAATTTTTAAAAAACGCTGAAGTGTTCCGGATATGCATATCCGGAAACAATTCTGATGTGCATTTTCGGAAAGATTTCTTATTAGTTCGCGCCAGACCTTCTTCCTCCCCCTCATTCTTCAATTTTCCATTTTTCAAACTCTCTCAAACTCTCAAATTTTCAATCCCATAAATCTCGATTGTTTCCACTCGAGTTCGGCGCATAGCAACTTCTACAACGATCAAGACACTCCAAATCCTCCATATCTCATTTTAATCGGTAAGTTTTCAAATTTTAGAGTTTCGGAGTTATTTTCGAGTAATCGATTTAGAGTAGACATTTAGGTGTAGAAATTGTTAGGTTGTATGAATAACATAGGTTAGAGACAATGTAGGTCTTTTTTACTGCTTCAAACGGACGATCAGGGCATTAAAATGCCCTTTTGCATGTTACAGTGGCCATGGCTGCCATTTTTAAACTTCAAAAAACGTACCGGATGTGCAGATCCGGAAATATTGTAACGTTTATTATTCTGGGTGTTTCCGGATGTGCACATCCGGAAGTACTCAACGTTAAAAATTCGGTGTCCTTCCGGATCTGCTCATCCGGAAGACTATTATTTTTTTTATTTTGTTTGTTTGTTTGTTTTTGTTTAATTATTTTAAAAAACAATCTAATTTATTTATTATGCTTTGCAGATTAGATGGCTGGCAGAGACGATCGTACCATACATGGACGGACAACTCAGCACGCATCTGTCCGACGTGAGCGGATGCAGTCTACAGCCGAGGCTTCCGGCGCAGAGGGAGTTGGGGTAGCCCCTACAGCTGAGGGACATCCTACACCACAGCCATCCACATCACAGGTCCAGGCCACTTCCACATCTCAGGTACAGGCCACTCCCTCTTCAGCCGCCGATTCTACATCTCGGAGGCGTCGGGATTCTACTGCTAGTTCATCAGGGTCCCAGCCCGCACGCATGCGTCGTCGTGAGACTCCAACTCCATCAGTTGCTCCTCCTCGTTCCCCTGTTCCTGTTCCTGTTCTAGAGGGTGATCACCCAGCACATGAGGGTGTTGACGTTGATGACGATTTCGATGAGCTGGGCGGTTACTCCGGGGGACCGTCTGATATGTCCCTACTCGTGGGGTACTCTGAGCATACTGCCAGATATGTTTGGCTAGGGCAGGTAACCTTTTTCGATTTATTTATAGAATTGTATTCGTTGAAAATATGTTCATTTGTAACATTGTTTTATTTGGGAATTTTCAGGAGAAGGATTCACAGAAGTTCTATAACCATGGGGGCAAGGTTATGGACATGCTTGCGGTGCTTCCAGGGGATGAGTGGTTCACGTCTGCACTTGTTACCTCTGGTCTTGGAGGTCTGTCTAGGATTGGGTATCCCCAGATCATGTACGGTATGCTGATGGCCTTTGTTGAGAGATGACACCCTGAGACATCCTCATTCCATCTACTGTACGGCGAGATCATGATCACACTTGATGACATCTCGTGCCTTTTACATCTACCGATCACAGGTACCCTTCTCCATCACGGTAGGATGTCAAAGGAGGACGCGATGAAGATGCTGATTGAGGAGCTTGGGGCTACCCCAGATGAGGCACTTGCGGAGGTGACGCAGTTGAGAGGCGCACACGTCCGGTTCTCCTTTCTGACACGCAGATTTACTGCGGCGCTTGCAGAGGCAGAACGGGCATCAGGTGATCCAGCTGAGATGGCGATCCACAGGCAGCGTGCCCTGAGATGCTACTACTTGTTTTTGCTCGGCATGCAGGTGTTTGTGGACACCAACGCCTATTATGTTGATGTCGTCTACCTCAGGTACCTTTCGGGTACAACTGGGGGGCGGCTGCGCTGGCATACACCTATTTCAGGCTCTCTGATGGTTGCCGCTGGGAAACCAAGACTGTGGCAGGCAGTTGTACGCTATACGTGGTAACAATCTAATATTCTAAGTGATTTTTTCATTTCTTTTCTTTCTATATTCATTATAATGTTTGACACCCATGTTATGTTTTTCATTTCAGGCGTGGATTTTACAGCACTTTCCCAACATTACTGGTTGGGGGGTGTCGACGGGTACACTGAGGATATGCCACATGCTGCTGCATTTGTCCTGCTCAGACGGAACCAGGTGTCGGACTCCTACAGAGTGTATCTTGATCGGATGGCTGCTGAGGACATTTTGTATGACACCTATGCCGCTCACCGTGTGACGCGCCCGTTCGGTGAGGTTTGTTTGTTCTCAGGATGGTTGGCATGCAGTTCGACTGTTACTGCCTGATACCTGTCGGAGTGCGTCTTGCGTCAGTTCGGTTACACGCAGACGATTCCCAGGATGCCTCATGAGTCTGCTCCTCTAGGCTTGACCCGCAGGCAGATAGATGACATATATGCTGACTTCCAGTCCCACTTGGTACCGAAAGAGTCTCGGGCGACCAGAGCGTTGCTGCCGGGTACATCATGTGGTTCTACACCATCTCACACCCATGCATGGTGCCCACTGCTGAGGGATCGCCACCCAGACCTGTTCATCAAGAGATATTAGAGGAGCGACAGTCTCAGCTGGACCACACTCAGGATGTCCTACCACACTGTCGTCAGATAGAGCAGATACCGCAGCAGGCCATTGCGGACGGTCACCTTCCTGAGGGCTCTGGTGCCAGAATTGCCGTGGACAGGATTATTACGATTGCTCGGGGGGCACTTCAGTACCGCAGACATCGATCCAGGATGGCGGGTAGGGGCAGAGGAGCAGGGGAGCCAGGAGACATCCTTCACCATACGCAGTAGTTTTTTGTTTGATGTATTCTATTTATATTAGATGTATGCATTGTATTTTGATAGAGGTTATATATATATATATATTGTTCTGGACTGGACCGGGATTTCGTACAATCAGATAGGCCTAATCCATACAACTTGAAGAAGCCCATTAAAGTCCTAGAGAAGGGCACATGACCGCCATACACGAACCCAAAAGCATGTCGGGCACCCTGAGAATCCGAGGACCCTTGAAGATCCGAAGACAAAGGAAGGCATCGCGCCCTGATGAGAGCCTCACCAACATGATAGCCTCTCCCCGCGAGAATACTCCCAATCCCCACTAGCTCACAGGTCCTCGACATATATGGATCGCCTCCATTAGGTCGAAGTCCAGACCGCGACCGTCACATCTCCTCGACATCATAAACTCTTCTCCGAGGAACCCTTCAACGGTCTTATTTATACAAATATGTTTCATGTAACCGTCTACTAATGGCGTTAAAGGGACAATTACACTAGGGCGTTGACCACGAGCTGATCATTATTACTACACGTAAGCCCTAGCAGTTACTTGGAACGGGTCACACGCTGGTCCCACCCGTTGCAAGTAACCGTTGGCCACGCGCTGGGGGTCTCCTATAAATACCCTCTCACTTGAGAGGGCAAAGATAAGTTAACTTCTTACTCTCATTCTTACTCTCTGTATTTGTTGTGCACTCACTGACTTAAGCATCGAAGTGTCCTACAGGTACACCCCCCCCCCCCCCCCCCCGGTTGTCTTTCACCATCATTGAAGTAGCAACTATTCCAGACATTGTTGGCCACTTTCAAATAATCTGATCCAGGTACGATCAGTGGCGCCGTCTGTGGGAAAATCATAAACTTCCCCGTTTTTCCTTTGCGACAAACCAAAGTTTCCTAATTCAACTACCAGCAATGGCCAACCCATCCGCAAATCAAGCGATAGATAATGTCATCGCACAGCTCGGTGGTAACACCCATGGCGATAACAATGTTCTTCAGCCCGTCGTGGAGAATGATGTCAGAGATGGAGTCACCGCTTCCCCGTCTTCCGACGAGGTAGAGTACGAGACGGCTCAACAAGATGCACAGGAAGCAATCCTCCAGCCCACATACCATCCTGTGGATCCACCACCAAATGCGGATCCGAGCACTGCTGCTTTGTTTGCGTTGGTCAATCAGACCAATCAAATGATCTTCAACCAAAACTTACAGATCGAGAAGCTAGAAAAGGTCCGTGGTCGATCTTCCCCGCGAAAGCACCGACCACCACCTTACCCCGGACGCTCACTGTCTCCGGTGGAATCTCGCAGTCCCTTCCCAGTAAATAAAGGGTGCAGGCCACGTTTGGAGCGCAACCAGACCGAGCATCCACTGAAGCGCCATCGCTCCCCGCAACCAAAAGCGGCCACTCGTCCCTTGAAGTTTAAGAAGAGCAAGCCTTATGTCAAGGAGCCGAGAGTCCACCACCAAGAGAGCTCCCCAAGACGTCATTATATTCGGGGCCATATTTCTCCTTCCGTATCCCCAGGAGATAGCGATGACGAAGACTACCGGACTCCCCTATCCAGGCAAATAATGGAATCCCCTATTCCTAAAGGCTTGGAGAGACCTCCATCCTTGGGGACGTACGATGGGACATCTGATCCAGACGACCACGTCGAGAGCTTCGAGGCTCTTCTCGACTTTAGAAACGTCTCCGGCGCTATCAAATGTCGGCTATTCCCTACGACCCTTCGAAAAGGGGCCATGGCTTGGTACAAAAACCTGGCACTTGAATCTATAGCGTCCTGGAAAGCTCTGAGGGAACGCTTTAGGAAGCATTTTACGGCTTCTCAGAGGCATCCGAAGACTATATCATCCTTGGAGGCCATCTTCCAAGATAAGAAAGAATCTCTCCGGAGCTACATAGAGAGGTTCAACAAGGAAGCGGTCGAGGTCCACACGACCGACCATATCAAATTATACCTTATCATCAAAGGACTGCGGGTCGGTTCCAAGTTCGCGAAATCTGTCGGGTTACACCGTCCTCGCAGCTTCGAAGGATTCCTCGAACGAGCTCAATCACATATCGAGTTCGAAGAAGCAAAAGCCGCCCAGATTGCCCTTGATTTAAGAAGCAGAGAAGGCCCCCGCGGCCAGAACCGGGAAGACTCCCCCACACCTAGACGAGGAGGGGATAAGAGAAGAGAAGATTCCCCTCCACCTAGACGAGCGGGGAGAGGAAGAAAGAAAACCGGCACAAAGAGCCCCGGGAATCTCGAGGACCTGCCGGTCTTTTCAAAGATTACACTCCACTAAATGTGTCCCGTGCACGCATTTACAGCGAATGTGCAAATTCGGAGTTCGTGAAAGGGGGAATCCGCTTCACAAAGCCGACGGCTCCCAAACCAAATATTGATAAATCCAAGTACTGCCGATTCCATCGCAGTCACGGACATGTTACTGAAGATTGCATCCACCTAAAGGATGCTATCGAAACGTTGATTAAAGAGGGCTACCTGAAAAAGTACGCCAAACAAGACGAAACTCCTCGACCATCCGGCCAAGAAGCTCTGAATACCGAGGAGTCAAACCACCCGGACACCGGAAAACTACAGGTTGCCTTAAGCATCACCCGACCTGAAGACTTCGGTTTCCTTGGAAATATTAGCGATGCCGAAGCTATTCGAAACATGTGGAAGAGCTTCCCAGCAGAAAAGATAGTAAGTGTTCGCAGTACCTGGGAAAGTTTTCCCCAAGCCCTCGTCATATCAGGCGGAGATCCTTAACGAGTGACAGTCGGTTCAATAAAGAGAAAGTTCGACGAACTAAAGACATCCACTCCTCGGGACCCAACTCTCAGCTTATCTCGAGGAAAATCATGCCCTATAAGTTTCTATCTCGAGGAATTACCAGGTGGCTCCCCGAATGCTAATATACCCCTCCTAATTCGAGTACAAATGGCCAACTTTGATGTGCATCGGATTTTGGTCGACCAGGGAAGCTCGGTGGACATCATGTACACTCACCTCTTCGATACTCTCCAGCTGACAAAGCATCACCTGTCCCCATACGTGGGATCTGATCTACAAGGCTTCAACGGCGCATCTACAAGACCTCGAGGTTATGTAGAATTGGTGGTCACATTCGAAGCAGGTGAAACGACTCGACAGGCGAAGACGCGTTTCCTAGTGGTTGACTGTCCTTCTCTCTACAACTGCATCTTGGGAAGAACCACCTTGCCTGAAATAACAGCTGTACCATCCATTGTCCACCTAAAAATGAAATATTATACTACTCGAGGACGGGTGGTAACCCTACACGGGGATATTGAAGCAGCCAGAAGATGTTTCGATGCAGCGATAAAAGGCCTTAGTGTCGTCGGTGGTGTCCACCCCAAAAGGGCAGCTGCAGATGTCACACAAGTTCCACTGCCGCCGGTCAGCGCGGTCGACCTTGATAGCAGGTTCTCCGGGGAACATGAGGAAGTTGCAGGCAAAGACCTCCCAGTAGAAGTCAACGGGCAGCCGACCTACCCAACGCGCCCCATCCCAGACGGAGATTTCGAATTGATCCCCCTCGGCGACGACCTAAAGCGAACTGTGAAGATCGGCCATGGGCTCCCCGACTTGGCGAGGAGACAACTGAAAGCATGTCTCCGAGAGAATGCAGATTTGTTCGCTTGGAGCGCTTCGGAAATGCCCGGATTAGATCCTGAGGTGGCTTGTCACCAGCTGACCATAGATCCAAATGCTAGGGCTGTAGCTCAATGTAGGCGTAAGCAGTCTCCAGAAAAAATGGAGGCTGCTGAAAAAGCTGTAAAAGACCTCCTAGAGGCAAACTTTATTTCGGAAGCCAAGTACACCACTTGGTTGTCCAATGTTGTACTTGTTAAAAAATCTAATGGAAAATTGAGGTTGTGCATTGACTACACGGATCTCAATCGGGCATGCCCGAAAGACTCTTACCCATTGCCTAACATCGACCGATTGGTCGACAACTCTGCAGGATTTAAACTGTTATCTTTCATGGACGCTTATTCGGGATATAACCAAATCCCCATGGATGAGGCCGACAGAAAGCACACAGCTTTTATGACTGAGTCGGGCAATTACTATTATAATGTGATGCCCTTTGGTCTGAAGAACGCTGGCGCCACCTACCAACGGATGATGAACAAGGTCTTCCAAGCGGAAATTGGTGACATGCTCGAAGTCTATATGGACGACATGATCGTAAAATCCACAGAAGAAGTCGACCACGTCGCTCATCTTAAAAAGGTGTTCGACACAGCGAGGAAATGTCGCATGAGATTCAACCCCGAAAAGTGCACTTTCGGTGTTCGAGCAGGGAAATTCCTCAGATTCTACCTTACTGAGAGTGGAATTGAAGCGAATCCCGACAAATGTAAGGCCTTTTCCGAGATTCCCACTCCAAACTCAAAGAAATCGATACAGTCACTTAACGGGATGCTCACTGCTCTCTCCCGTTTTGTCGCTAAATCCGCCCAATATGCGCTCCCCTTTTTCAAACTTCTTCGACAAAAAGCAACATTTGAATGGAGTGAAGAATGCGAACAAGCCCCCTCCATCTAAAACGAGTCTTATCGCAACCCCCGGTCTTGTCCCGACCAAACGACGGAGAAACACTTTTCTTATACCTGGCCATTACCGGCGAAGCGGTAAGTACTGTCCTCATACGGGAAACCCTTGACGGACAGAAACTGGTTTATTTCACGAGCAAAGCTCTCCAGGGTCCCGAGCTCAGATACCAACAGATTGAAAAAATTGCCTTGGCCCTCATAACTGCAGCCAGAAGATTACGCCACTACTTCCTGGCCCACACAATTGTGGTAAGAACTGAGCAGCCTATCAGACAGCTCCTTAGTCGGCCGATATGGCGGGGAGAATGCTCCGGTGGTCTCTCGAGCTATCCGAATTCGACGTTCGATACGAAGGGAGAAAAGCCTTGAAGGCTCAGGTACTGGCCGACTTCGTAGCTGAAATGACAATCCCCGAATCCTCGACCAATGGCTCCTAAAGATGGACAATTTACGTCGACGGAGCCTCCAGTGCAAAGGGCAGCGGGGCGGGCATTATCCTCGAAAACGAGGAAGGCATATTGATAGAAGTCTCACTAGAGCTATCTTTCAAGACATCAAATAACCAAGCCGAGTATGAAACATTCCTCGCAGGACTTCGACTCGCAGAGGACCTTGGCGCAAAAGAAGTCAAAATCTTTACGGGCTCTCAGCTCGTAGCATCACAAGTTAGGGGAGAATTTCAAGCCAAAAACGATAATCTCATTGAATACCTAACCTTGGTACAAGAAAAGTTGAAGAAATTTGTCTCCGCGGAGGTGGCTCATATCCCGCGCGAGCACAACACTCGAGCAGACGTGCTCTCCAAACTAGCGAGCACTAAGAAGAAAGAAGGGAACAAATCAGTGATCCAAGAGATACTGACCCGTCCGAGCATCAATAAACCTACTTCGACCACCGAGGTGAACGCTATCGGGGATGCAAACTGTTGGATGACTCCAATTTATGAATACCTAATGACAGGCATACTGCCCGACAACCCTAAAGAAGCTGGGATAATTAGGAGGCGGACATGTGCATACACCATAGTCGACGGTAAACTATATCGTCGAGGATTCTCCATCCCTCTACTCCGGTGCGTCGAGGAAAATAAAGTTTCCGAGATTCTCCAGGAAATACATGAAGGAATCAACGCACAACATCTAGGCGGAAGATCCTTAGCTCGAAAAGCTATCCGAGCAGGATATTACTGGCCCACTATGCAACAAGACGCAAAGGAACACGTCAAAAAGTGCGACCGTTATCAGAGGCACGCGGACATGTACCTCGCTCCTCCAAATGAGCTTAAATCATTATCATCCCCGTGGCCCTTTGCATGGTGGGGAATGGATATCCTCGGACCCTTTGTCGTAGGATCATACCAAAATAAGTACCTCATCGTCGGGGTAGATTACTTCACAAAATGGATCGAGGCAGAAGCACTAGCCAAGATCACTGCTTTCAACATATTACGTTTCTACAAGAGAAATATACTCGCCCGATTCGGCATGCCTCAGGTCATTGTCACAGACAATGGGACACAGTTCACCGACGAAAACTTCCAAGACTTCGTTACCAAACTGGGTACGAAACAACATTTTACGTCAGTCGAACACCCACAAACCAACGGGCAAGTTGAGGCAGCAAACAGAGTAATACTCCGAGGACTCAAACGACAACTCGGCGAGGCCAAACAATGGTGGGTCGAGGAATTACACAGCGTCCTCTGGGCATATCGGACTACCCCTCATTCCATGACCGGGGAGACCCTGTTCCGGTTAACATATGGAACCGAGGCAGTAATCCCCGTGGAAATCATGGAACCGTCGAGAAGGACAGAAGCTCCTATCGACAAAGAAGCGAACGACGAAGCCCTTCGCGAAGAGCTCGACCTGATCGAAGAAATAAGGACGGGCGCATCCCTCCGAGAAGCCTCTTTAAAACAAAAAAATAACTTTGCGTTATAATGACAAAGTCATCAAACGAGATTTCCAAGTAGGCAGTCTTGTCTTACGGCGAAATCAGAAAAACTCACGTGAAGGAAAGCTGGCCGCAAACTGGGAGGGCCCCTACCGCATCATTGCAAAGACGGGGGCAGGTGCTTATTACCTCGAAAATCTCCAAGGCGAACAACTTGCTCGACCATGGAATGCTGAGAAGCTTAAACAATATTACAGTTGAACGCCACACGTAACTATATTAAAGTTGCTATTACGGGGAGCGTGCCATGGTACAAGCACGACACCTCTATACGCTAACGAAGGTCACAAGTCACATTGTGTGTGCGGTGAACTTTTGGCCCGACGAGGAGTACTCTATCGAGCTCCGTCGCTGACGTACCTTGCAGGCAGAACGCCCAGCTCGCGATGGGAAGTTCATGCCACGAAACTAAGACCTCGATCGAGCTCTTAGCTTCATCAAAGGTCGGGATACGACCCCTGACAACTCGACCAGCCCCCTTTGCGGTCGAGGATCACTAGAGTCGAGCAAACTCCCAAGTATCCAGCAAAATCAAAATAACTTAGACAAAAACAAGTAAAATACCACACACAGAACAGATAAAGAGGCAAAAGTGAAAGTACTAAATCGGGCAAGCCCATTGTAAAGATATTACATAAAACCCGGCTCTTAGGCCGGGCAAATCAAAAAGTGTGGCACGCAGGCCAGTCAATACAAAAATTGGCACGCAGGCCAAACTGAACTGAATACAACATCACTCAGCAGCAGCATCAGCTGCCCCAGGATTCTCCTGTTCCCCGCCGACTGTTTGTCCGGGCAACACAATCTTGCCGTCGACCACCTCAAACTTGGAATCAGCTCCGTCGGTCACGAGGTCCGGATTCAGTAGCTTAAGCTGCGCCACAGCGTTCTGGAACCCGACATCTGCAAACTCTAGAGCGTCATCTTCGGCCAATCGAAGGTCCTTCTCGACCTCCCTGAGCTTACCTATCAGGGCTACTCGAGAGGTCAATAGTTTGTCCTCCTCAGTCTCGTTCTCAGCTGGCCGAACAGCTTCTTCCAATTCAACTATCTTGCCCTTAAGACGCTGCTCTTCCCCTTCCAACGCTGCAACTCGAGTAAGGTGGTCCTTCGCCGCGTCCTCCGCTTCCTTCAACTTCCTCTCCGACCGTTCTTGCTGCTCGCATTGTTCTTTATTCAGCTCCCTGCAATCCTTCAAATCCTTCTGCACACCGAGCAATTCAGCCCCCAAAGCCCGAAGCTTTTCTTCCAGTCGAGAAAGCTCAGATGCAAAACAACTCTCCTCATTCAGAACGAGGGCATCCGAACAGAGCCGCATAACAGCAGACATATCCTCCATGATTATTTTCCTCCTCGCCTCCGGAGTACTCCCCAACAAAGCCTGAACTTCAGAAGGGGCGACACGAGGACAAACAACCTCGGGGAAATAACGACGCTGGAGATGACACGAAGGAATCTCGAAGCTTGCAGGAGGAGGAGGAGGACTACCCTCCACGTCGACAACGAGCGGCCCAGCAGTCCTCGCCCGCTTAGGTGTCCCTTGATCCCCCGGGGATTGATCCTCAGAGGTCACGGGTGCAGCTAACGCTGCGTGAGCTTGCTCGAAACCCTCGGGCACTGCAGTAGAGGGAGCATTCTCGGGCACCGTCATAGAAGAGGCAGGCTGAGAGGTACTTTGTTCAGCTGGACGGGATTGTTCTTCCCTCGCCCTTTTTGCCCTCAGCTTCGAGTATCTTTCTGCATCTTTGACCATTTTCTCTGCAAAAAGAAAGAAAAATATTAGTAAAACAGGATACACAAACAAGAAACAAATCTAACTCGAGGATCGTCACACCACCTAAAAGCTCGACAGCCTCCTCATCGGAGAAAGTCTCGAGCAAGACACGAGTGTTAATCAGGCGACGGATCTTCGACACCTGCTCATCACCACCAGTCGAGGTCTCTCCGCTCGCAGATACGCCAGAGATTTTATTCAAATCCTCCACGTACTCGACAATCTTGGCATAAGCCTCACGATCCTCGACGCTAAGCTTATTATGTCTCACCTTATATTTATCAACCCCCTCTTTATAGTGCTCCTCTGTCCAATAGAGAGGAAACTTTGGCACCATCACTTCGGTAGGCAGCCCATTCACTTCTTGAGTCACCCGATCATAAATCGAACTAATGGCCTCGGGGGAGACCGGCTTCACAAAATAATAACACCACTTGAAATCCCGAACAGAATCTAAGTAGGTATGAAATAGAGCTTTATTCTGCTTGAACGACACCCAGCCGTGTCGACCATCAGTCATAGAACGTTGCAGATGAAATATCCGAAAAAAAAGGGGCACCGTTGCCTTGACCTCCAAATACTTGCAGACGAGCTCAAAAGCCTGAAGAAAAGCCAAAGAATTCGGATGGATTTGCGACGGTGCCAACTTCAACCATTTAAAGACCCCCTCTTGGAAATCTGTGAAGGGGAGCCTCCACCCCGCCTCTTGGAACATAAACTCGTACACCGGGAAGCGCAGTCCCATATACGGTGTACATATACGCTGATCCTCGTCGGGACGATACACCTTCCAAGATTTCTCGGAACCAAGCAACCTATGCTCAACAGTGCAAAACCCATTTTCGTCGGGGAATGTGAAGATCGACGACATAGTGAGGGCCTCATCACATACCCAGTCCTCAAACGGACGCTCTTGCCTATAAGCCATGTGGGCCATCGGGATTTCAGCTTGGCTATCCTCCTCGAATTCACCTACGGCCACTTCAGCGGCCAATCTGTCCATCAACCTGAAAAGCAGAAGGGAACAGGTGAATTCGACGAGTCATACCAAACTAGCCAGTCGAAGACGAACAATAGATGTCCCCGGGAAACTCATCACATCCCCGGGTAATCTTGCCCCTTTCCCCGAAAAATCAACGAAAAAGAGTAATTATTGGGGACCCAAAACATTATCAGGTCCCCACGATGTCCATTACACTCCCCAGAAAGTTTTTACGAATCCCCGGAATATCCATCCAGCTCCTCGGTTTTATTCAACGGGTACAGAAACACGAAAAATCTCATAAACTCTTTCTCTTAAAACAACCAAAGATCCCTGCCGTACTCTCCAGGAATCTTTCCATTTCTCACGAGAACTTTCATCAGTTCATCAAAGAAACGGTTTCAAGAAAACTTAACTAAAGAAAAATACCAGAGAAAACAACAGTTTCAAGAAAATACCTTGTAAACTGCGGAATAGGGTTCAGACACGGCGTAGTGTGACGGTTAACGACGAACTTACGATGGTTGACGGCGGAAAACGGAAAGTGAGAAAACGGAGAAAGAAGAAGAAGCAACTCTTGGACGAAACAACGGAAAATGAGAAATGAAGGGAAGAGAGAGTATTTATAGAGAAATCACGTAACTCGAGAAACCTGCGGCACTCGAGTACTCTGCCCTAGGCAGCCACCCTATGCAATGATAACTAATGACACGTGGCACACTGACACCGCTCAGAAAACCCACACGCGTCCTTTCGTCATCCCATCGTTTTAAAACGAAAACTTCTCGTCTCCCCGACATTTCAATCATATGCGACTCTCCGTCGGCCACGAGCCGCCAATGTCCGACGTCATAACAACCATGGGAATTTCGACCATGCTGATATCCTCCTCGGATCATCCTTTGACATCCCCCGACACAATTATCGACCCTCAAGTCATTACTCTGATACCTCAAAGCAACGACTTGGGAGGGACTCCTGTTCTGGACTGGACCGGGATTTCCTACAATCAGATAGGCTCAATCCATACAACTTGAAGAAGCCCATTAAAGTCCTAGAGAAGGGCACATGACCGCCATACACGAACCCAAAAGCATGTCGGGCACCCTGAGAATCCGAGGACCCTTGAAGATCCGAAGACAAAGGAAGGCATCGCGCCCTGATGAGAGCCTCCCCAACATGATAGCCTCTCCCCGCGAGAATACTCCCAATCCCCACTAGCTCACAGGTCCTCGACATATATGGATCGCCTCCATTAGGTCGAAGTCCAGACCGCGACCGTCACATCTCCTCGACATCATAAACTCTTCTCCGAGGAACCCTTCAACGGTCTTATTTATACAAATATGTTTCATGTAACCGTCTACTAATGGCGTTAAAGGGACAATTACACTAGGGCGTTGACCACGAGCTGATCATTATTACTACACGTAAGCCCTAGCAGTTACTTGGAACGGGTCACACGCTGGTCCCACCCGTTGCAAGTAACCGTTGGCCACGCGCTGGGGGTCTCCTATAAATACCCTCTCACTTGAGAGGGCAAAGATAAGTTAACTTCTTACTCTCATTCTTACTCTCTGTATTTGTTGTGCACTCACTGACTTAAGCATCGAAGTGTCCTACAGGTACACCCCCCCGGCTGTCTTTCACCATCATTGAAGTAGCAGCTATTCCAGACATTGTTGGCCACTTTCAAATAATCTGATCCAGGTACGATCATATATATATATATATATCATTTTGTTTTATATATTGATGTTGTCAAATGTATATTAAGTTGCGACGATATATTAACGTATGCGACCAAACAACAGAACCGATTTTTAAAAAAAAAAATTAAGTTCTGCTATTTTTCGGATCTGCAGATCAGGAATGTTTCCGAATGTGCACTTCCGGAACGCATCCGCGTTTTTAAAAAAAATGGAGCGTCCGGATGTGCATATCCAAAATCAAGGGGCAAAACCGAAAATTCAGATGGTGCATAAAAAACAAGGGTGATGTGATAAGAAATCCTCTAAGTTTTTATATCTCAATAACCAAAATCATCATGTAATTCTCTTTCATGACGGTTTTTAGGGTTTTTATCGTTTTAGTGTATATATATTTTTTAGGTGTTTTAAAAAAAAGTACAAATTAAATTATCAAACCGATGGATAGTGGTTGGTTTCATTAAATTATTTTTTGTCAAAATGTATGTTAACGTTTTTTTTTTTAAATTTTTTAATCAGATACTCTAAATTTTTATATTAATAAAATAATTGCATAGATATAGTATAATATATGCTCCCTCCATTTTTTACATTTTTTTTAATCATTTTTTATACTATTATTTCTCTTTTTGTCAATATTCTTATTTTTTTATCTAATCATTTTCCATATATTTTTCAACTATAAATAATCAAGACAATATTATTAACAAATTTATAATTAAATTTAGAATAAGCTTTAAAAACAACAAATAAATAAATAAAAACTTTTGATAAATACGACAATTAAAAAGAAATAAAGAGAATTATAACTATAAAATAACATTGGTCAAAAAAATTTAAAAGTTATTAATTAAATTTAATGGTTTGGTTTATATCTATAAGATAAAAAACAAAATCAATAATATTTTTCATTATATATAATATTACAGATTATACATAAACAAAAACAAAAGACAAATCAATCTTCTTAAAAATTATATTTATTGTTCTAGAAGACGTAAGATTGTTATGTATGAGCATTTGAACTATCTCTAAAAGATCTATTGCCTCTAATGTAAGAAAATGAAAAATGTCAAAGATAAATAGTATGCAAGTGTGTTAATTGTCAAAACACCATTTATTATATTTGGCCACTTTACTTGAAGCGTATTTGAGGGTTGTCTGTACTTCAGTAAAATCTCTGGTCCACAAATGGGAAAACTCCGATCAAGTCTACACATATATATTTTCCTTATACCCACATATACACCAGAACATTTGTTAGTCTAAGTGTCGATCTCTTCTCATGTGAATCAGTCTAAAAATTTACATGCACCTCATTCTTCACAAATACTTCGGCTCATCACATGCATCCTTAGGACCACTCCTTTTGCTCTTGTGACACACCCACTTATTCATCATATCATATACAATTGTAACTTCTTTTTCTTCATGCTTGATACCTCGACCCCAAAGTAAAGGTTAATGAGATATCCCACCATCAAATTTTAATAATGACACCAAAATTTTATATGAGATATCCTACCATCAACCTCACTTATTTACTAATCCATTTTATTACAACCTAGGATACCAACCACCTCTAAATAGAATCTATGGCAATTGGCATATTCCACAATCAAATTTTAATAATGGCGTCAAGGGTGCGTGCGAAGGTAACAAACTATGTCAAACTCAATGAACATCTTTTTTCCAATTTTAAATTAACAACTAGAGTGGTTATGCATAAGAGATTTTTAAACACAATAGAACATTATCCATATGTTTAATAAATGTTGGACACACAAACCATCTCTACCATACATGAAGTTCTTTGAGAACATCACTTTAAATAATGGTGAATTCTTATCTACCCAACTCAAAAAGTTAGGTAAGGTTACCTTCAATATAAAATGCTTTGAAAACAACAAACAATTGTACTATTTAATAAATAATTAAATATGTTAAACTTAGATGATATCATATGATTGATAGAAGGTACATTATTCACCTTTTGATGATGGATAGAGAAGTTGTCATCTTAAATAATTGTACCAATCACCTCCAAATAGAACCCATGACAATTGACATATCCCACAATCAGATTTTAATAATGGCGTCAAGGGTGCGGAAGTACCAAATTCTGTCAAACTCAACAAACATCCTTTTTCCAATTTTAAATTAACAACTAGAGTGATTATACATAAAAGATTTTTAAACACAGTAGAACATTCTCCATACAGTACATCTAATAAATGTTAGACACACAAACCTTCTCTACCATACATGAAGTCCTTTGAGAAAGATAGATTTTGAATAATGGAAAAATCAATGTTGATATTTGATTAATTTAATTCAATTTTGAGCAGAATATAAATTATTTCAGCTAGTGGGCATGAAAACTATCATTGAATTCATCAAACAACCATTTCAAAAACTGTTTTATATAAAGAAATTCGAAGACGTGGGCATGAAAACTACGTGTCTTTAGCCACATCACAAGAAGTAGCTGGGGGACACAGGCAGGACCAAATTTAGTTACATATGGCCCCCTAATATTAAAGTTATATCTCAACATACAACAATGATATGCCAAGAGAGTGCAATAAAAATATATGCGTTAATTCGTAGCTAAGGTATGGACTGTGGGGAGATACTATATGGTTGCGCCACGTGTTAGACCAATTTCAGTGAAAGGATTCGAAAGGAACACTGCTTTGTGATTAAAAGAGAGGGCATCCCACCCCACATACATATGAAAGAGTGTGTCGGTGTGGCATGGGCTTTCAGTGAGCACCTTCTTGTGCTTCTAAATAAGGGCCGTCGAATACTGTACATAACTTTCTAGCCTGTCTTATCTGTCATATGACAATGACAAGTATTGAACATTTGTTTAGAGAATTTCATGTAAAGTTTAAAGAAATTTGATGGTTTTA
Source organism: Lathyrus tuberosus (assembly GCA_022829125.1). Classification (NCBI taxonomy): domain Eukaryota; kingdom Viridiplantae; phylum Streptophyta; class Magnoliopsida; order Fabales; family Fabaceae; genus Lathyrus; species Lathyrus tuberosus. The sequence goes on from JALAZF010000661.1 coordinate 253,840, forward strand.
TATTTATATATGGATTGTCTATTATGTCTTATATACAGGTTAAAAAATATATATAATATTATCATAAAATAAAGTATTTTTGTATTAAATTAACTTTATTAATGTATTGAAAATAATGTATCGAATAAAAATTAAAGGACATTCATGAAAAATAACAATTATTTTTACTGTGAAAAGTAATAATAACATCTGTTTTGAAACAATTTTTTTTCTAGAAACAATAATTATTTTAAAATTGATGGAGTATTATTTAAGGTTTTTTTTACACGAATTAAGAAATGTAATTATATTATAATAAAACATTACACTTTTACTAAATTAACTATAGTAGTATGTGAAAAGTAGTGTAGTGAGTAATTATTAAAGAACACAATTGAAAAAATAGTAATTATTTCTATATTGAAAAATGAAAATGACAATCTTTTTTAAACAAATTTTATTTGTTAAAACGATAGTCATTTTCAAACGGATGAAATATTTATATTTTATATTTGTATGTTCAATAATACTCTATTTGTTTAATGACAACACCTCAATTTAAAGGAGATGTGAAAGGCAACCCAAATGCTATGCAATCAATTTAAAAGATATTGATAAAATAGACGGCACCTTAATTTAAAGGAGATGGGAAAGGGAAAAAGCATCCTAAAATAGTGGGAGAAAAAATATACGGAAAGGAAAGGAAATGTCACACACAATTAAAAGAATGAGTGAAAGAATTATGTTCACGAGTTTAGAAAAGATGGAAATAATAACAGAATTAATGCTTCAAAACTATAAGAGAGGGAGACATTATATCTCATATAAATTTAATATTTTATTTATGGCTTAAATAGGTTTTCCGTCCCTGTAAGTTGGCGAGATTTTGGTTTTCGTCCCTGTATTTTTTTTTTTTTTTTCGGTTTTAGTCCCTATATCTTACTTTTTGTTGGTGTTTAGTCCCTAAAGCCAAAATTCGCAGGAAAATCCGAAGGTTTCCTGCGGATTTTCCTAAAAATCAAATTCCGCAGGAAAATCCGCAAGAAACCTCTGTAAGGACTAAACACCAGCAAAAAGTAAGATACATGGACTAAAACCGAAAAAAAAAAGATACAGGGACGAAAACCAAAATCTCGCCAACTTACAGGGACGAAAAACCTATTTAAGCCTTTATTTATTTATAGGAAATGTGAGAATTAAAACTAACACTTGCACACAATAATCTTCTCCATACGTGAAAGTCTCTCATATTCTATAACATAATTCAACACATGATCTAGCACCCACTCACCCACCAAGCCAATTATGGCTTTGATACTACTTGTTAGGGAATCAAGGAAAGATGGCCGCAACAACATGACCAATGATACATAAGGGAGAGGGAGAGAGAGAGAGAGAGAGAGAGAGATAGAGAGCACATTGTGAGTGCTAACTACAAATTCAACCGGGTTTTGAATGATGTCAAACAAGGAAGGTAGTATGTCGTAGCGCTTTTGTCCCATTAACCTTATGATGCATAAAAGAGTCTCTAAACAAGTTTTACTGGTCTTAGGCATGTCATACACACCAAAAATCATGTTTGTGTGTTAAAACAACTGCATAGGCCGACCTATACGTGATCAGGCCAACCTATGGAAGCCTCAACTTCAGCATAGGCCGACACATCCATATTTCAGATCGGTTCCCACGCTCCAAGAACGAAGCATGTAGGTTCTGCCCATAGGTCGCCTCACAGGCCGGCCTGAACACCTTCATAGGCCGACCTATGTAATTTAAAACTTGAAAAATTCTTTTTGCATCTTATTTTTCTTGCATCCTTTTATCCATTTTCTTCACATACCTATATATACTCATGCATGCGTCTTCTTCTAGGCAAGGTTTCCTAGTGAGTAAAACCTAAAAGAAACCAAATTACAAAGTTGCCCATCATCTTCATCCCTTCTTTTATGCATACACACAATTAAACTACACATAATCATTTTTCAATTGGATGACCATCTAGATTAGGGTAGATAACGTCCAATTAGGTTTGGTGTAACCAAGAATATTGGGTTGGGAACTTTGTGTGTTTCGAATAAGAAAACCAAGGTGGGGTTTTCCTTCAAGATCTGGTTTATTTGAATGTTTTGGACAAGATCACGTCAACACAGATTTGATCGAGTGAAAGCCTTGAGACAAGTTGGTTTCCTTACAAGGGAGTAGCGTGAGACGATGAATTGTGTTTAGGAATCTTGGGTTTTAACAAGTTGCGTTCTCGGGATAATTGGAGGATTGAAGCCGCATTGTTGGTCACTTGATCAAGGGTTGGAGGTGGAAGGATCAACACAAAACAATACGATTTTTGGGGTTTGTATTCGTCATCTCTTGTATAAACGATTTTGCAAACAAAAGGTTAATAGCAATATCTCAATTCGATTTTGAATTTAGGGAAGACGTACCAATAGCGAGGTCGATTAGGGAACTGTTTAAACAAATCTTGGTCTCTCTCTCTCCCCTCATCTCTCTCTCTCTCTCTCACTCCCTCTCTCTCTCTCTATCTATCTATCTATCTATTTATCTTTTTTATTGTTGGTTTCGCAATTTATCGATTTCATCGTTGTTTGATCAATTTAATTGGAAATTATTTTCTTCTATCTTTTAAAGGTGTTATTGTTGATATAATCACAATCACTTTAATTGTGATTTGTTTTTAACATCAACAGAACAAATTATATTTCCAATCGTTATCGATTGCACACCAAGTGTTCGATAAATTGTTTGTGTGTATTTTTTTTATAAGCATGTTTGTGTGTATTTTGATTGTGTTTTGGTTCATTAGATGTACGAATTACGACTAGCATTGCATTTAATTGATCCGTAGCTTGATCATTGTTGAACATTTACGTTCATTATCACTTCATTTGGTTTGCGATATGTATATTGCTTTTTGATAGTAGGTTCGGTTAGCCGATTTGATCCGGGTCATTTTTCCGTTGCACCATATTTTGAAAACAGATTTTTGCCAAACATTTTCGGTTGTAAAAATTTGTGATCTATTCACCCCCTCTAGATCGAAACCTATCGTCTAACAAGTGGCATCAAGAGCACTGGTTCATTCTGTGCTTGAGATACATTTCTTAGAAGAATGGCTACCGAACCTAACGGTGCATACAATAGAGCACCAATTTTCACCGGCAAAAATTATGGCTATTGGAAAACACTTATGCATATTTATGTCAACTCCATTGACAAAGGTATTTGGGATGCTATCTAAAACATTCCAAATGAAATAACTACAACCAATGAGGATCGTGTCACAATACCTAAACCAGAATCACGATGGGATGATAATGATAGGAAATTATGGTCACATGATTGGAAAGCAAAAAATATCCTCACTTCCGCCTTGGGAGTTGATGAGTTTTATCGCGTTTCTCATTGTGAGAGCGACAAAGCTATGTGGGACGCATTAGAGATTTCCCATGAGGGTACTATTACGGTGAGAATTGGATATCAAGCTATTGAATTAACTTGAACCACAAATCTTAATTCACCACTGAACTTTGATTTATCCAAAGGAAGGGGTAAAGGTCGAAAACCCTAAGTGCGTTATGTAGAAACACAGCTAAGAGATCTAAGGTTCGGGGGTTGGTTATATCTAGGGAAGGTGTTAGCATCCTAAGTATCTGTAGTACTCTACATGAACCTCTTGTTAGTATTTGTGTTATATTATTGTTTGCTTGCTAAGGGTATTGTGCTAAGGTGAAGGCCTAGGGTTAGTTTCTAAGTATGCTCGCCAAGACATCACATCTCGTGCCTACGTATCTTGACTAAAAGAATCAGAGCATCCGTAGTTCCCCTTAATAAGGGTGAGGAACTCTTGACTGTGGTCAAGGTTCCGAGGGGGAGGTAAGCGTCTATGGCAAGACATCTACATAGAGTGCGGCGGCTCTAAACCTAAGGTTAGGTTAAACAGGAAAGGAAATGTCCATGGCAGGACACTCACATCGAGTACGATAACTCTAATCCTACGGCTAGGATGAAATGGAGGCAAATGTCCATGGCAGAACACATACAAAATAAAACACTCACGGCAAAGCATCGTGGTGAAACAGAGAGAAAATAATCAAGGAAAAACATCAAGATTAAATCACAGAAATTAAGCTCAAGACATGAAAGCGAAGAAATCGCAAGATGAAAAATCGGATGACAAAGAATTATTAATTAAATTAAATATTAATATTTAATAGGATTAATTGATAATTAATTAATCATTATTAAATAAAAGTATTTAAATTAATTAAACATTACAACACTACACATTTTTTAGATATTTAACAATTAACTAATAAAACTAGGAAAAATGAAAGTATTAAAAAACAAAAGATTAAGATGTGTTTTTGTATTTTTGAGATTATGAATTAAAACTAAAAATAGTTAAAATTAAATAATCAAAAAACATACAAGATGGATTTTTATTAAAATATCATACCAAAAAGAAACAATTTCTCACATGCGACCTCAAAGTAAGAGTAACATGAACAGTTAATTTCAAGCATGAGAATACATACTAAAAAAATTGAAATTTCATATCAAACCAACATAACAATGAGACATGGGTGCAGCACGTTACTTTTCTACTACCTTGACTAGATTTTTTTTTGTTTTTTACAGACAACAAATACACACATATTAACATTTAACAGACACAAACACATACCATATGATTATAACATTATATCTAACTATTGATAATTAAACATATACGCGTGACTTAATACATGCACACACATTAGCTATGAAGTAAACCGACATATATATACATGAACAACATTTAGTAAAAAATAAAATTACAAAATATATAAACATAATTTAGTAAAATAAAATTTAGTAAAAGTGATTCAAAACAATATTCACTAAAAGCAAACTAATAGGTATATATAAAAAACAATATCCAATAAACAATAAAATATAACACATGTTGTACTAAATGAACAGTAAAAATATACAAAGAAAAAAAAGCTTGCAGAACCTGAAACTTCTTCTTCCACTTTTGGTTTCTCGTCCCTCTCGCTTTCCTTCACCCGCTACTCCCTCCATCTCGCATCGCACCAGTTTATGTTGAAAAGAAGAAATACTTGTTCAAAAACTTGTTTTGTTATGAAAGGATGTGTATTATGATGTGGTTTATGGAGACTGATAGTGGTGGCTTGAACAGTGTTATGGAGGGAGGTGACGGTATGAAGTTAATTGAAGACGAGAAAGAAAACAAGTTATGGTGTTTGGATGTAAATGAAGTGAGGTTTATGGTCGTGTGAGATTTTCTATTTTTTTTTGTGTGTGATGCTTTTGGTGTATGTTGCTCTTTTATAGCCACCAGGTTTTGTGGCTTATGAATTCCTCATCAACATGTCTGAACCTATTTGGAAAGAGTTTAAATTCTTGTCTCCTTGTCCTGGAATTCATGAAAATGTTGTGATTGTGTTGGAACATGTCTGTGCATGTTTGGAAAGAAAATGAACCTGTCTTGAACATGTTTAGGTCTTGTCTTGGAAAAGACAGATGCTGCTAGGAACATGTTTAGGTCTTGTTTTGGAAAGAAATTGAATTGGTCTTGCTGATGTTTGCTTGTGTTTTTTTTATACAAAAAGAAAATATTAATAAACAAATTTAAAATAAAATTAATTAATAAAAATAAAAATTTAAATTAAATATCTAATTAAATCTAAATAAATTAAATGATTATTTAACTAAAAATAAATAAAAATTATAAAAAAAATTAAATAAAAAAGTAGGGCAGAAAGGTGCTCGAAAAAATAAAATGAACACATCAAAATAATCAGCGCGAAATAAACATATTGGAAAAATACAACATTTGGTCAAATTTCAAAATTAATTTTACCCGATTAAATGACTCAAACTGTCCAAAATACGACCGAAAAGTGGTCGAAAATTTTAAATGAGCATGCCAGGTTAAACTACGCGAAACGTAGATTAATATCACTGTTGACTTTTAGTTTGACTGATTCGGCTGTAAATCCAACACGTTTATTTTAGCTGATAAATTGGGTATTGTGCAAGATGAAATGCATGATAAATTATACAGATGATGCAAAAAGACGTGGGATCTTAGAGTCAAAAATTAGGGTATGACAGATGCCCCTATTTAAGTTTCTTCGATCTGGAGACCCGAAGATTGAAATCTTCGTCTTGACGAGATCAGAGAGACTTAAATACAAACATGCGCAATTTTTGGCCCTAAGATACCATAAAAATGCTTATGATATGATATGAATGCAAGACTTGACATTTTGTGGGGGAGGATACCACAGAAGACAAACTAAACGGAGGACAAAGAGGAAAACAAGATATTACGAAAATCCGTCAAGGTGACAAAGAGTATCCAGTAATACTTGAAAAGAGAGGGACAAACCCTAAACAGAGATACAGACATCCGAGAAAGCATCAGATGTGGGGAAAGGGTTACAGTCATCAGAGGTTTTGTCAGAAATGCATTGAACAAAACTCTGGGAAAGTACAACAACAATCATCAATGTTATTCAGGAAAGCATTGAATGAACTTTGGAATATAAACAGGCATCCATCAGAGATATTCAAAATAATATTGAATAAACTCTAGAAAACATCAGAGATATCCGGAAAAACATCGGATAAACTCTGTAACACATCCAGAAAAGCATTGGATGAAGAATGGGAACAGACTTGAAAATAATCAACAGCTGTTAACCTCAGTCAGAAATAAATTGAAGACATCTAGAAGAGCATTAGATGAAAACAACGATTCTGAAGATACATCCGAAACATTTAGGAGAACATTAAATGTACGGGAAAAGGTTTTGAAGACATGTCTGGAAGAACGTCAGATAAGCAACATCATATCTGTAAAAACATCAGACAAACAAGGTCATATCTGGAAGAACGTCAGATAGACACAAACGGAGTCCTGGAAAAGTATCAGAATAAAGTTACATATCCGAAAGAACATCAGATAAACAAGTTCATATCCAGAAGAGCATCAGATAGACACAAAGAGGCTCTGGAAAAGCATCAGGAGCAGACACATTTGGGAAAACATCAGATGGTAAAAGTAATGTCATTATGGAAAAGCATCAGAATAAACAAAGAGAAATATCTGGAAAAACATCAGATAACAAAGACTCAATCTGGAAGAACATCAGAAAGAGAGACATATCCAGAAAAACATCGGATAGATTTCGGAAAAGCACCAGAATCAAAGGTAATATCTGGAAAAACATCAGATAAGTTCTGGAAGAACATCAGAACAAAAGACTCAATCTGGTAGACAACTCAGAGAGAGACATATCTGGAAAAACATCAGATAGATTCTGGAAAAGCATCAGAATCAAAATGGTATATCTGGGAAAACATCTGATAAGTTCTGGAAGAACATCAGAACAAGAAACACATCTGGAAAAGCATCAGACACAAAGTCGTATCTGAAAGAACATCAAATAGACACAAAGGAGTTCTGGAAGAACATCAGAACAAAAATACATATCCGGAAGAGCATTTGATAGGTACAAAAGAGTTTTTGGAAAAACATTAGAAACAAAGGACACATCTGGAAAAACATCAGACGCAAAGTCATATATGGAAGAACGTCAGATAGACACAAAGGAGTTCTGAAAGAACATCAGAACAAAAATACATATCCGAAAGAGCATCAGATATGTACGACAATATCTGTTTGAGAGGTTCCAAGTGAGTTGGACTTTGACCACAAGGTAAGACGTGGATGACAACACGACCTACGGAGAATGCAAATGAGTGAAAATGAGGATAACACTCTTACTATGCATATGTATATGAATTCTGCTATGCAAATGCAAATGTAATGTAGATGTCGATGACACGGCTTGACTCTTTTGTGGAGAAGACAAGACTGGAAGACTAATTCCTCAACACGGAGATCACTGCCATTCTGCTTGGGGACTAAAGATGCTATTTTTGAACAATCCCTGCCACACTGGTAAATTGTATCAAGTTGATGATCCTTGTAGGAAGGATGGAGAGCTGCTTGGGGATTCTTCAAGTAAACTGTCCCAAATTAGCTGACTGTTATAGATGAACTGTTCACTGCTTCAGCTTGTATGATTCTGAAATGACTGAATTACCGTGTGTTTAGAAAGCTTGCCCCAGTCGGAGTCTTGAAATTTTTTTTTTGGATAAACCAATTCTAAGAAGGACTTGCACTGTAACAAATCTTGAACTGATTCTCAACAGGATATGGAAGGAACTTGCCCCTGATTGGATCACCGACCAAGTTTCTCAATTGTTTGAAAATTCCTTGAGAAGAAAGCCAGTTTGTAAACAAAAGTGTCCATACAAACGTGGTAATTTAATACAAAGTTCATGCAACTTTTGAAATCAAAATTATTTTGGAAGATGCAAAGTATATGAGTCACTGGTCTGAACACGACAATTCAAGACATTCAAAGTGGAAAGTAAAGTAAAAGTGGTGATGCCAAAACAAATGATCTGCAAAGATCTTTTAGAGTCAGTTTACGCAACCTTGCTATAGTATGCTTTCAAAATAACCTTGCTTCAGTTAGGTCTTTTGAGGGTTGTAATGTGGCCTGATTCACGGATTAAGAAACAAAGGATAAAGGCTCAAAGTTTATTTGTACCCACCCAATATTCGTGATGATCTTCAGTCCTACACTCAGTTAACTTAAACTATGCACTCAGGTTCCCATAGGTTAGTAATTGCACTAATGATAATGGTGATGGTTTAGAAATTAAGGGACTCTTGAGATGGCAGTCACTGCTTACTTACAACATTTGGTTGTCATACAAGCTTGTTCTCATTTCTATTTGTATAAGGTAAGGTTATGAGCTTCCCATCTTTCTTAGCTTTTGCCTCGAAAGGGACTCAACTCATTCTTTGAGTAAGGACTTCTTGATGATCCTTCTTTATTTATCACTTTGAGAACAACTTGTACAACATTTATTCATTTAATTTGGAAGAGTTGAAAGTTTGTGACTGCCTGGCTTAATGATTACAGTGAACTATCATTGGCTTCCGATTTAAAAGACATCTTCGACACTTGCTTGCTGTGTGCGAAGGAAAACTTGTGAATGCAAACTCTTGTTGAAAGGTGTCTTACATGGAACTCTTGTATTTGAATGCACAATCAAGTTAACTGAGAACTACCCTGCCCCAGGTTAAGATTGTGGGTTTTTTTGTAAAGAAAAGAAACTCCTACTTCAAGGCTCAAAGAGGTTGACGAGGGGTTATTTTCCTTATTTTTCCAATGTCTGGGGGATTAAAACAATGCCTTACATCGTCAGCAAAGTTTATTTGAAAGCATACCAGCAATTATGAGTATTTTGTTTTCATCATCCTCCCTCTAATCTTTGCATAATAAAAAAGAAAGTGGAAAAGCGATAAAATATATATATATATATATATATATATATATATATATATATATATATATATATATATATATATATATATATATAGTTGAAAATAAAGCATAAAGATGTAAATAATGGACAAAATAGATTGAATCAAAAGTTGCAATGCTCATTTCATTAATTACGAAAGTACAAACATAATTTGAATACAAATAGCTAATACAAAATAAAGGAAAATGCAAACAACAAGAAACATGGCCTAGTGACTAGTCAGGACAACGATGAGTTATCTTGTCTGAAACACTGGCTTTTAGAAATATAGTCTGCTGAAGTTGACCAAAGCTTCACTTGGCTTGCTCTGGCAGAGGATTTGTCTGGACATTAGGATTGGTGTCACGAAAGCTAAAGATTCCGATCTTAATCAAATCACGCACTCTAGCCTTCAATGCATAGCAATTTTCCAAGTCGTGGCCTGCGACACCTTCATGGAATGCACAGTGGAGATCAGATATGAATCTAGGTGGAAGTGGATTTGGAGGAGGAGGCAGAGTCTTTGTAGTAATCAACCCTTTTTGAACAAGACCAGGATAAAGTTCAGTGTACGTCATTGGAATAGGATCAAAATGATTCCTATTACGGTACTGATTCTGTCCAACAGCCGGACATTGAGGAGCTTGAGCTGGTTGTGGAGCAGTAACCACGGGAGTAACAACAACAATATCAGGGTGATCAACATACTGAGGTTGGGGACGAGGCCTTCTCACTTCAGTCATGACAGCATTAGTATGGTCTTCTCTCTTCTTCTGAAAGTTCCCGTAGGATTTTGTTGCACCATTAGAAGATTCAACATTCTTGGACACTTTACCATTCTTGAGTCATTCCTCGAGTCTTTGACCAATAGTTACCAAATCAGTGAAGTTAGAAGAAACACTGCCAATCATCTTCTCCCAATAGAATGGAGATAAGGTGTCCATGAACATTCTAGTCAGCTCCTTTTCTGCTAAAGGAGGTTCAACTTGGGAAGCCAACTCTCTCCAATGCTGAGCATATTCCTTGAAAGACTCTTTCTCATTTTGAGACATATTTTGAAGTTGACGGTGGTCATGATCCATGTCGAGGTTGTACTTATACTGCTTCATGAAGGAATTAGCAAGATCCTGGAAGCAGTGGATACTATTTTGTTCAAGATTCATATACCATTTGAGAGAAGCTCCACTCAAGCTGTCTTGAAAAAAATGGATGAGCAACTTCTGGTTGTTGGTATAAGCAGCCATCTTTCAAAAGTACATGACCAAATGAGCCCTTGGACAAGAGTGACCCTTATATTTCACAAACTTGGGAGTTTTGAATTTGGTAGGCATAACAAGGTCAGAAACCAGGCACATGTTGTCTGCGTCCACACTAAAGAAGTCATTTCCTTCCACGGCTTTAAGTCTCTTGTCTATGGTCTGAAACTATTCACGGCCGACCTCAGGTTAAACAAAGTTTTCACGGTCTTCACCCTGAGCACTGGCAGCATTGTACTCATAGAGAGGGTTCTCAAAAGGAGGTTGAGTAGTCTAGGCAACAACATGAACCACAGGTCTAGGCTCGACAAAAAATGGAGCTTGAAACACTGGTCTGGCAGTATGACCAATCATAGCAGTAGATGCAAGAGGTGGAGAGTAGTTGGGAGGTAAACCAAACTCTGGCCAAGTTGAGGGTGGCACCTGAACAGGCTGAGGATCAGCATTTGAAACTTCCTGAATGACAGTCCTTTGAGGTTACTCTCCTCTAGCAACTAAGACCTGAAGCATTTCAGTGAGCTTTGTTATGCTTGACTTAAGATCATCAATCTCCATTCGGATCTCTGCGTTATGTGTTTCTTGCTCTGATATTCTGTGTCTGTAGTTAGCTCTAGTCCGGTATCTGTGTCGAGGAATTAGTTTGACGACGGGCGGGTGACACTGGAAGATAGAGACAGCTGGTAATGAGTCACTGGATGAACAGATGCACGCAATGAAACATGCGAAGATGCAAATGATATGCAATGCGATGCAATGGTTTCAAGGAACTCAAAAGCAGGTTTCAAACATTTCGGAAAGAATGAAAAAGTTTCATTTAATAAACCATGACCTTTATTGATTTTGCAAAGGAAAGAACAATTGAGTTCCTTGAAACCAAAGGGTTATTCATGAATGCATGAATGTATGGATGAATGGATGCATAAACACAGGTATACACATATACATATATACAGGCAAATAAACAAAGACCTAGGTTTGAAGATCACGAGCATGGAGGCTAATAATATTCTCAAGATGAATTTGTCTGAGTGTAGTATCGCATGACAACCACCACAGGTCTACACCTGGATAATCACTGCACTATGTCCTAAAAGGCTTAAAGGGGTGTAGGGATACTAAAGGTCCTCAGTGTCACAGACTCCCAGGTCGGAAAAAGTAATGTCAATACGACTACTCGTATGCATCAGTAATTCCAAGGGGGCCTCGACTGAGCATGATTATATCATATGTTAATCATGTTAAGACTACTCCCAACAGTCAACTATTGATTATACCACAATCCTATCATAAGTGCACACTCAAGTTCAGGTTAGGACTTATCTCACCACTCAATGTAACAACCCAAGCAAAACAAATATACATATATACACAAGCAAACAAGTATATAAATAACACATATATAAATAAGTTAGGGGTAACCCTCTTAGGGAGTCCCCAGTGAAGTCGCCATTTCTGTTGCGGTGAGAATTGGATATCAAGCCATTGAATTAACTTGAATCACAAATCTTAATTCACCACCGAACTTTGATTTATCCAAAGGAAGGGGTAAAGGTCGAAAACGCTAAGTGCGCTATGCAAAAACGTAGCTAAGAGATCTAAGGTTCGGGGGTTGGTTACACCTAGGGAAGGTGTTAGCATCCTAAGTAACTGTAGTACTCTATCGGAACCTCTTGTTAGTATTTGTGTTATATTATTGTTTTCTTGTTAAGGGTACTGTGCTAAGGTAAAGGCATAGGGTTAGTTTCTAAGTATACTCGCCAAGATATCGTATCTCGTGCCTACGTATCTTGACTAAAAGAATCAGAGCATCCGTAGTTCCCCTTAATAAGGGTGAGGAACTCTTGACTGTGGTCAAAGTTGCGAGGGGGAGGTAAGCGTCTCTGGCAAGACACCTACATAGAGTGCGACGACTCTAAACCTAAGGTTAGGTTAAACGGGAAAGGAAATGTCCATGGAAGGACACTCACATAGAGTACGGCGACTCTAATCCTAAGGCTAGGATGAAAGGGAGGCAAATGTCCATGGCAGAACACATACAAAATAAAACACTCACGACAAAGCATTGTGGTGAAACAGAGAGAAACTAATCAAGGAAAAATATCAAGATTAAATCACAGAAAATAAGCTCAAGACACGAAAGCGAAGAAATCGCAAGATGAAAAATCGGATGACAAAGAATTGTTAATTAAATAAAATATTAATATTTAATAGGATTAATAAATTAATTAATCATTATTAAATAAAAGTATTTAAATTAATTAAAAATTACAACACTACACATTTTTTAGTTATTTAACAATTAACTAATAAAACTAGGAAAAACGAAAGTATTAAAAAACAAAAGATTAAGATGTGTTTTTGTATTTTTGAGATTATGAATTAAAATTAAAATAGTTAAAAGTAAATAATCAAAGAACATACAAGATGGATTTTTCTTAAAATATCATACCAAAAAGAAACAATTTCTCACATGCGACCTCAAAGTAAGAGTAACATGAACATTTAACTTCAAGCATGAGAATAAATACTAAAAAAAATTGAAATTTCATATCAAACCAACATAACAATGAGACATGGGTGCAACACGTTACTTTTCTACTACCTTGACTAGATTTTTGTTTTTGTTTTTTACAGACAACAAATACACACATATTAACATTTAACAGACATAAATACATACCATATGATTATAACATTATATCTAACTATTGATAATTAAACATATACGCGTTACTTAATACATGCACACACATTAGCTATGAAGTAAACCGACATATATATACAAGAACAATATTTAGTAAAAAATAAATAAATCACAAAATATATAAACATAATTTAGTAAAATCATTTATATACGTGTAAACAATATTTAGTAAAAAATAAAATTTAGTAAAAGTGAGTCAAAACAATATTCATTAAAAGCAAACTAACAGGTATATATAAAAAACAATATCCAATAAACAATAAAATATAACATATGTTGTACTAAATGAACAGTAAAAATATACAAAGAAAAAAAGCTTGCAGAACCTGAAACTTCTTTTTTCACTTTTGGTTTCTCGTCCCTCTCGCTTTCCTTCACCCGCTACTCTCTCCATCTCGCATCGCACCAGTTTATGTTGAAAAGAAGAAATACTTGTTCAACAACTTGTTCTATTATGAAAGGATATGTATTATGATATGGTTTATGGAAGTTGATAGTAGTGGCTTGAAGAGTGTTATGGAGGGAGGTGATGGTATGAAGTTATTTGAAGACGTGAAAGAAAACAAGTTATGGTGTTTGGATGGAAATGAAGTGAGGTTTATGGTCGTGTGAGATTTTCTGATTTTTTTTTATGTGTGATGCTTTTGGCGTATGTTGCTCTTTTATAGCCACCAGGTTTTGTGGCTTATGAATTCCTCATCAACATGTCTGAACCTATTTGAAAAGAGTTTAAATTCTTGTCTCCTTGTCTTGCAATTCATGAAAATGTTGTGATTGTGTTAGAACATGTCTGTGTATGTTTGGAAAGAAAATGAACATGTCTTGAACATGTTTAGGCCTTGTTTTGGAAATGGCAGATGCTGTTAGGAACATGTTTAGGCCTTGTTTTGGAAAGAAATTGAATTGGTCTTGCTGATGTTTGATTGTGTTTTTTTTATACAAAAAGAAAATATTAATAAACAAATTAAAAATAAAATTAATTAGTAAAAATAAAAATTTAAATTTAAATATCAAATTAAATCTAAATAAATTAAATGATTATTTAACTAAAAATAAATAAAAATGATAAAAAACAAAATAAAAAAGACGGGCAAAAAGGTGCTCGATAAAATAAAATGAACACATCAAAATAATCAGCGCGAAATAAACATATTGGAAAAATACAGCATTTGGTCAAATTTCAAAATTAATTTTACTCGGTTAAATGACTCAAACTGTCCAAAATGCGACCGAAAAGTGGTCGAAAATTTTAAATGAGCAAGCCAGGTTAAACTACGCGAAACGTAGATTAATATCATTGACGTTTGCATACTCGATTTTAAAATTTTTCGTCCACAGATTTTACGCACTGTTGACTTTTAGTTTGACCGATTCGGCTGTAAATCCAACAAGTTTATTTCAGCTGATAAATTGGGTATTATACAAGATGAAATGCGTGATAAATTATACAGATGATGCAAAAAGACGTGGGATCTTAGAGTCAAAAATTAGGGTATGACAGGTACTAATGATGCCAAACAGGCTAGGATCAACACATTGAATCGAGAGTTTGAGCTGTTCCGTATTGAGCATGGTGAAACCATTGCGGATATGTGAAAATGGTTCACTCATCTTATAAATCGGTTAAATGCACTAGGTAATCATGTTTTCAATGAACTTGCTGCTAACAAAGTTTTGAGGTGTTTAAGTATGGAATGACAACTGAAGGTCACCGCAATTAAAGAAGCAAATTACCTTAAGTTGCTTGATCTAATGGCTTTATTTGGTAAGTTGAATGAGCATGAGCAAGAGCTTACTTGCTTGGCTAAGTACGAGAAGGAATACGAAAAGCGATTGAATAGTGAGAAAGGTAAAGACAAAGAAGAAGGGAAGAAGTCCATTGCTCTAAAGACTTCTAGCTCAAGGCCTTCTCAAGATGAGCAAAGGGACAGTGAACCTAAAGATGACAACGAATTCTATGAAGAAGATATGAGATTGTTCATAAAGCAATTCAATAAATACATGTCAAAACATGGCGACAAATATCCTAACAAGTACCGTGATAAATCAAGAAAGATATCAAGTTCCTCAATTGAAGAAGATGTGAGCAAAAATGGAAAGTCACGAAGTACGTGTTACAATTGTGGTAATCCCAGTCACTTTAAGATGGAGTGTCCAAAAATCAAGAATGATAGAGGTCGTCACAAAACATCCAGAAAACCCATAAGAGCTTATGTCACTTGGGAAAGTGAAAGTGATTCATCAAGTGATGATAGCTCTACTTCAAGTGGGGAATCAGCCAAGCTTTGCTATATGGCAAATTAAGGAAAGAAAAAGGTTGTAAGTCACTCTAAACTTCAAGCTTCTCATGACTTAGCTTTTTCTCAATTTCAAGAATCCTTTGAGAATATACAAAGATAAGCCATAGATGCTTTCAAGAGATTTGCTTCAAACAAGAGAATCATCTCTCATTTGGAAGCTATGATTACTGAAAATGAAAAACACATGGAAGCACTAAAGAAATCTTTGTCAAATATTCTAGAAGGTCAAGATGAGGACCCTAGATCTTTGTGGAATTTTGGTTGTGAAACATGTCACATTTGGCAAAAGGAGTCAAGGACTCTTAAAGCTAAACTTGATAAGGCTCTGCAACCCAAGCTTACTTTTGATATAGATACTTTTAAGTATGATTTACCAACTCACAATTTGTATTGAAGTATAGTTACATTAAAAAGGAACCAAATAGCAAAAGGTTATCTTCTTTAAACTTGCATTGTCACTACTGTTGCAAAAAGGGACACACTATTGCAAAGTGCAGAGTTAGGAAACTCCATGTTCTTAATGGTGTCTTTCAATGGATCCCTAAATTCAATCAAGGCTTTAATAATCCCCAAGGACCCAATGAAGATTGAGTACCTAGCACAAGTTGTTAATCATGCAGGAAAATTGTCTTGACTCTATGGAGAGAGTATGGGATCTTGTTCGTAGAGCATCAAGGCACAACACGGTAACATGTCCTTATTGTTTTGATCTATGTGACTAACAAGGCGGAGTATGTTACCAACCAGGTTAACTCTATGTGTTTCTCTTAATTAGTAAAAGTGTACGAATGATTACTAATAAGTTATACGAGAAGTTTCGAAAGGATGTTATATTCAATTATGCAGGTTATCTTTGACTAGACTTGCTCAAGTACATCAAACTAGGAGTGATCAACCTAAAATGTTGAAACACGAGGAGAAGCCAGATTATCATCATAATTGAATAAATAATCATTAAATGATGTTCTTGGATACATTACTAATCTCACTAGCAAACACTTGTACAAGAATGAAAGTGGTAAGAACAGTGTGGTCTTGTTTGTTTCGTGGCATGTATTGCATTCATTTCAAATTTCATTCGAAAGTTCTTCGTGGAATGCTTGTGCATTCTCCATTTTGTGTACGGTGAGGTAATATCATTTCAACCCTATTTCTTGTTATGTACGTAAGTGTTTCTTTTACCTGTTTATTTCATAAGGACGTGTGATGAACTATGTGTGATGAACTATGTGTGATGTTTGTGATATGTGTTTACTTCCAAAAATATCAAATGTGACTATTGTATGTTGCATTTCACATGGTTACAGTAACCATACATAAATGCCATCATGATTCATTTTCATCTTGAACCAAGTCATGCTTACATTTTGTGTGTTGCATGTGTCAAGTAAACAATCCATAAAAATTGATCATCTGCATGTGCTTCTCGTAAAAACTTTTATTCACGAGTCATTACAAGTCCCTCAAAGTTACCAAAAGTTAATTGAATCAAATCATAGTGAAATTTTGAAGTCATTAGGTCGACACAATCTAGTACAGGTTGACCTGTACAAGTCAAATTTTGAATTTGGCTGAAATGCTTCAGTACATGCCGACCTATCTTAATTCAGGTCGACTCATGTCATTTTTTAAAATATTTTTTTGTTGCTAGCTTCAGTATGTTCCGGCATATTGCATGGATAGGTCGACACATGCGACCTCAGGTCGACTCTTAAGTGCTGTTTGGGGCATTTCTCTTTATTCTTACTCTTGTTCTTGCATGCACCAAATTACCTACTATTCCAAATTCACTCAAAAAACTCAAACACACCAAGATTCTTGCTTTTGACTTCAATCTAACATCACTAATCTGTCCTTAATCATCAAATCTAGTCTTTTCCTACATAAATTCATCATCTATTCTCTTCTTTTGTTCAAATATCCCAAACTTATCCATTATCATCCAAATTCCAAAATTAACCCCTTGTTTGGTATTTGTTATTGCATATTAATGTTAATTTGTTGTTTTTCCTTCTATTTGAGTGTGTGGGTGTTGTTGTGTCACTCGTTCTCTCACACGTTTCATTCAAACATTTTCACAAACACCTTGTGTGCAAGTTGTATCTCACAAATCCAATGGCCTCTAAGTCAAAGAATGCTTCCAAAGAGAAAGACAAGGCCTCCTCATCCACTCCTGCCTCTGAGAATCCACTCTCTTTGGTCTCAAAGAAACATTAGAAGGATTTTGACCTAAAGCTTGTGTCTCGCCTAGTCGTTAGGCAATACTAATGGAAGAAGAAGACAGTTGAAGGATTGGCTCTACCTGAAATTACGGATCGTGTTGAGCATCAAGACAAACTATTTTCTTCAATTGGCTCAAGATTACAACAAGGATCTCATTTGTGTATTTTATTCTGGGCTACAAAACCAAGATGGTGCAAGCTTCAAATTCTCCATGGGTAACAAAGTATAATTTCACAACTGAAATGTGGAGTACCTTGTTTGGTATTACGATTAGTGATCCAGACATTGATAAAGAATTTTATGAAGAAGTGACTGATGAAGTGGTTACCGACTCCTGATAAGCATAAAGATTTCAATTGGAGTGTTCACTTGAATGAGATGCTTAAGACTCCTCGTGCTACAAACTGCTATCTTGCGTCCGAAGAGTGGTGGATTTTCAAGGGTTGACTTTGCTGAAATTCATCTTGTGTATGTCTTGCTGCACAAGGTCAAAATCAGTTGGCCACATTACTTTGTTGATCATATATTTTCTGTTCGATCTTGCAACAAAGGTACTTCTTTATGCTATCCGTCCATGATTGAAATTTTTTTAAAGCATTTCAATATCGGTGTGAAAAATCTCATCTACAAATCACCAAGTACCTCTTAAGAGTTTTCACAACGGACTCTCACAAACATGAGCTATTTTTGGGACATTGAGCATCGAGCATACTATCTTCGTAGGAATGGTAGAAAGATCTTTAACTTCGATGATCCAAACGTGATTTTTGACAAGGATAAAGAAAATCAGATGGAAATGAGCAGCCTGATGAGATTCCTCATGGTGCTCTAGATGGTGATGCAACCATGAAGGATGCAGATTAGGGAGTTGGTTGTGCTAGTGGCCCTTATGTTGGTCCTAGCGAAACTGTTGCTATCATTACCATGCTGCAAAATATGCAGGTACAACAAGATGAGAGATATGATGCACATTCAGAGCAGTTTCACCTAATATGGGAGCACATGGCTACTCAATATGCTGACTTGCACTGTTTTGCCGCCTATACAACGGAAAGTATCGTGAAGGCTAATAATATTCTCAAGATGAATTCGTCTGAGTGTAGTATCGCATGACAACCACCACAGGTCTACACCTGGATAATCACTGCACTATGTCCTAAAAGGCTTAAAGGGGTGTTGGGATACTAAAGGTCCTCAGTGTCACAAAATCCCAGGTCGGAAAAAGTAATGTCAATACGGCTACTCGTATGCATCAGTAATTCCAAGGGGGCCTCGACTGAGCATGGTTATATCATATGTTAATCATGTTAAGACTACTCCCAACAGTCAACTATTGATTATACCACAATCATATCATAAGTGCACAGTCAAGTTCAGGTTAGGACTTATCTCACCACTCAATGTAACAACCCAAGCAGAACAGATATACAGATATACACAAGCAAACAAGTATATAAATAACACAGATATAAACAAGTTAGGGGTAAACCTCTTAGGGAGTCCCCAGTGAAGTCGCCATTTCTGTTGCGGTGAGAATTGGATATCAAGCTATTGAATTAACTTGAATCACAAATCTTAATTCACCACCGAACTTTGATTTATCTAAAGGAAAGGGTAAAGGTCGAAAACCCTAAGTGCGTTATGCAAAAACACAGCTAAGAGATCTAAGGTTCGGGGGTTGGTTACACATAGGGAAGGTGTTAGCATCCTAAGTAACTGTAGTACTCTACAGGAACCTCTTGTTAGTATTTGTGTTATATTCTTGTTTTCTTGTTAAGGGTACTGTGCTAAGGTAAAGGCATAGGGTTAGTTTCTAAGTATACTCGCCAAGATATCGTATCTCGTGCCTACGTATCTTGACTAAAAGAATCAGAGCACCCGTAGTTCCCCTTAATAAGGGTGAGGAACTCTTGACTGTGGTCAAGGTTGCGAGGGGGAGGTAAGCGTCTGTGGCAAGACACCTACGTAGAGTGCGACGACTCTAAACCTAAGGTTAGGTTAAACGGGAAAGGAAATGTCCATGGAAGGACACTCACATAGAGTACGACGACTCTAATCCTAAGGCTAGGATGAAAGGGAGGCAAATGTCCATGGTAGAACATATACAAAATAAAACACTCACGACAAAGCATTGTGGTGAAACAGAGAGAAACTAATCAAGGAAAAACATCAAGATTAAATCACAGAAAATAAGCTCAAGACATGAAAGTGAAGAAATTGCAAGATGAAAAATCGGATGACAAAGAATTGTTAATTAAATAAAATATTAATATTTAATAGGATTAATTAATAAATTAATTAATCATTATTAAATAAAAGTATTTAAATTAATTAAAAATTACAACACTACACATTTTTTAGATATTTAACAATTAACTAATAAAACTAGGAAAAACGAAAGTATTAAAAAACAAAAGATTAAGATGTGTTTTTGTATTTTTGAGATTATGAATTAAAATTAAAATAGTTAAAAGTAAATAATCAAAGAACATACAAGATGCATTTTTCTTAAAATATCATACAAAAAAGAAACAATTTCTCACATGCGACCTCAAAGTAAGAGTAACATGAACATTTAACTTCAAGCATGAGAATAAATATTTAAAAAATTGAAATTTCATATCAAACCAACATAACAATGAGACATGGGTGCAACACATTACTTTTCTACTACCTTGACTAGATTTTTTTGTTTTGTTTTTTACAGACAACAAATACACACATATTAACATTTAACAGACATAAATACATACCATATGATTATAACATTTTATCTAACTATTGATAATTAAACATATACGCGTTACTTAATACATGCACACACATTAGCTATGAAGTAAACCGACATATATATACAAGAACAATATTTAGTAAAAAATAAATAAATCACAAAATATATAAACATAATTTAGTAAAATAATTTATATACGTGTAAACAATATTTAGTAAAAAATAAAATTTAGTAAAAGTGAGTCAAAACAATATTCATTAAAAGAAAACTAACAGGTATATATAAAAAACAATATCCAATAAACAATAAAATATAACATATGTTGTATTAAATGAACAGTAAAAATATACAAAGAAAAAAAGCTTGCAGAACCTGAAACTTCTTCTTTCACTTTTGGTTTCTCGTCCCTCTCGCTTTCCTTCACCCGCTACTCCCTCCATCTCACATCGCACCAGTTTATGTTGAAAAGAAGAAATACTTGTTCAACAACTTGTTCTATTATGAAAGGATATGTATTATGATATGGTTTATGGAAGTTGATAGTGGTGGCTTGAAGAGTGTTATGGAGGGAGGTGATGGTATGAAGTTATTTGAAGACGTGAAAGAAAACAAGTTATGGTGTTTGGATGGAAATGAAGTGAGGTTTATGGTCGTGTGAGATTTTTTGATTTTTTTGTGTGTGTGATGCTTTTGGCGTATGTTGCTCTTTTATAGCCACCAGGTTTTGTGGCTTATGAATTCCTCATCAACATGTCTGAACCTATTTGGAAAGAGTTTAAATTCTTGTCTCCTTGTCCTGCAATTCATGTAAATGTTGTGATTGTGTTAGAACATGTCTGTGTATGTTTGGAAAGAAAATGAACCTGTCTTGAACATGTTTAGGCCTTGTTTTGGAAATGGCAGATGCTGTTAGGAACATGTTTAGGCCTTGTTTTGAAAAGAAATTGAATTGGTCTTGCTGATGTTTGATTGTGTTTTTTTTATACAAAAAGAAATTATTAATAAACAAATTAAAAATAAAATTAATTAGTAAAAATAAAAATTTAAATTAAATATCAAATTAAATCTAAATAAATTAAATGATTATTTAACTAAAAATAAATAAAAATGATAAAAAACAAAATAAAAAAGACAGGCAAAAAGGTACTCGATAAAATAAAATGAACACATCAAAATAATCAGCGCGAAATAAACATATTGGAAAAATACTGCATTTGGTCAAATTTCAAAATTAATTTTACCCGGTTAAATGACTCAAACTGTCCAAAATGCGACCGAAAAGTGGTCGAAAAATTTAAATGAGCACGCCAGGTTAAACTACGCGAAACGTAGATTAATATCATTGACGTTTGCAGACTCGATTTTAAAATTTTTCGTCCACAGATTTTACGCACTGTTGACTTTTAGTTTGACCGATTCGGCTGTAAATCCAACAAGTTTATTTCAGCTGATAAATTGGGTATTATACAAGATGAAATGCGTGATAAATTATACAGATGATGCAAAAAGACGTGGGATCTTAGAGTAAAAAATTAGGGTATGACAGGTACTAATGATGTCAAACAGGCTAGGATCAACACATTGAATCGAGAGTTTGATCTGTTCCGTATTGAGCATGGTGAAACCATTGCGGATACGTGAAAATGGTTCACTCATCTTATAAATCAGTTAAATGCACTAGGTAATCATGTTTTCAATGAACTTGCTGCTAACAAAGTTTTGAGGTGTTTAAGTATGGAATGACAACTGAAGGTCACCGCTATTAAAAAAGCAAATTACCTTAAGTTGCTTGATCTTATGGCTTTATTTGGTAAGTTGAAAGAGCATGAGCAAGAGCTTACTTGCTTGGCTAAGTACGAGAAGGAATACGAAAAGCGATTGAATAGTGAGAAAGGTAAAGACAAAGAAGAAGGGAAGAAGTCCATTGCTCTAAAGACTTCTAGCTCAAGGCCTTCTCAAGATGAGCAAAGGGACAGTGAACCTAAAGATGACAACAAATTCTATGAAGAAGATATGAGATTGTTCATAAAGCGATTCAATAAATACATGTCAAAACATGGCGACAAATATCCTAACAAGTACCGTGATAAATCAAGAAGGATATCAAGTTCCTCAATAGAAGAAGATGTGAGCAAAAATGGAAAGTCACGAAGTACGTGTTACAATTGTGGTAATCCCAGTCACTCTAAGCTGGAGTGTCCAAAAATCAAGAATGATAGAGGTCGTCACAAAACATCCAGAAAACCCATAAGAGCTTATGTCACTTGGGAAAGTGAAAGTGATTCTTCAAGTGATGATAGCTCTACTTCAAGTGGGGAATCGGCCAAGCTTTGCTATATGGCAAATTTAGGAAAGAAAAAGGTTGTAAGTCACTCTAAACTTCAAGCTTCTCATGACTTAGCTTTTTCTCAATTTCAAGAATCCTTTGAGAATATACAAAGATAAGCCATAGATGCTTTTAAGAGATTTGCTTCAAACAAGAGAACCATCTCTCATTTGGAAGCTAAGATTGCTGAAAATGAAAAACACATGGAACCACTAAAGAAATCTTTGTTAAATATTCTAGAAGGTCAAGATGAGGACCCTAGATCTTTGTGGAATTTTGGTTGTGAAACATGTCACATTTGGCAAAAGGAGTCAAGGACTCTTAAAGCTAAACTTGATAAGGCTTTGCAACCCAAGGTTAATTTTGATATAGATACTTTTAAGTGTGATTTACAAACTCACAATTTGTATTGAAGTATAGTTACATTAAAAAGGAACCAAATAGCAAAAGGTTATCTTCTTTAAACTTGCATTGTCACTACTGTTGCAAAAAGGGACACACTATTGCAAAGTGCAGAGTTAGGAAACTCCATGTTCTTAATGGTGTCTTTCAATGGATCCCTAAATTCAATCAAGGTTTTAATAATCCCCAAGGACCCAATGAAGATTGAGTACCTAGCACAAGTTGTTAATCATGCAGGAAAAATGTCTTGACTCTATGGAGAGAGTATGGGATCTTGTTCATAGAGCATCAAGGCACAACACGGTAACATGTCCTTATTGTTTTGATCTGTGTGACTAACAAGGCGGAGTATGTTACCAACCAGGTTAACTCTATGTGTTTCTCTTAATTAGTAAAAGTGTACGAATGATTACTAATAAGCTATCCGAGAAGTTTCGAAAGGATGTTATATTCAATTATGCAGGTTATCTTTGACTAGACTTGCTCAAGTACATCAAACTAGGAGTGATCAACCTAAAATGTTGAAACACGAGGAGAAGCCAGATTGTCATCATAATTGAATAAATAATAATTAAATGATGTTCTTGGATACATTACTAATCTCACTAGCAAACACTTGTACAAGAATGAAAGTGGTATGAACGATGTGGTCTTGTTTGTTTTATGGCATGTATTGCATTCATTTCAAATTTCATTCGAAAGTTCTTCGTGGAATGCTTGTGCATTCTCCATTTTGTGTACGGTGAGGTAATATCTTTTCAACCCTATTTCTTGTTATGTACGTAAGTGTTTCTTTAACCTGTTTATTTCATAAGGACGTGTGATGAACTATGTGTGATGTTTGTGATATGTGTTTACTTCCAAAAATATCAAATGTGACTGTTGTATGTTGCATTTCACATGGTTACAGTAACCATACATAAATGCCATCATGATTCATTTTCATCTTGAACCAAGTCATGCTTACATTTTGTGTGTTGCATGTGTCAAGCAAACAATCCATAAAAATTGATCATCTGCATGTGCTTCTCGTAAAAACTTTTATTCACGAGTCATTACAAGTCCCTCAAAGTTACCAAAAGTCAATTGAATCAAATCATAGTGAAATTTTGAAGTCATTAGGTCAACACAATCTAGTACAGGTTGACCTGTGCAAGTCAAATTTTGAATTTGGCTGAAATGCTTCAGTACATGCCGACCTATCTTAATTCAGGCCGACTCATGTCATTTTTTAAAATATTTTTTTGTTGCTAGCTTCAGTATGTTCGGCATATTGCATGGATAGGTCGACACATGCGACCTCAGGTCGACTCTTAAGTGCTGTTTGGGGCATTTCTCTTTATTCTTACTCTTGTTCTTGCATGCACCAAATTACCTACTATTCCAAATTCACTCAAAAAACTCAAACACACCAAGATTCTTGCTTTTGACTTCAATCTAACATCACTAATCTGTCCTTAATCATCAAATCTAGTCTTTTCCTACATAAATTCATCATCTATTCTCTTCTTTTGTTCAAATATCCCAAACTTATCCATTATCATCCAAATTCCAAAATTAACCCCTTGTTTGGTATTTGTTATTGCATATTAATGTTAATTTGTTGTTTTTCCTTCTATTTGAGTGTGTGGGTGTTGTTGTGTCACTCGTTCTCTCACACGTTTCATTCAAACATTTTCACAAACACCTTGTGTGCAAGTTGTATCTCACAAATCCAATGGCCTCTAAGTCAAAGAATGCTTCCAAAGAGAAAGACAAGGCCTCCTCATCCACTTCTGCCTCTGAGAATCCACTCTCTTTGGTCTCAAAGAAACATTAGAAGGATTTTGAGCTAAAGCTTGTGTCTCGCCTAGTCGTTAGGCAATACTAATGGAAGAAGAAGACAGTTGAAGGATTGGCTCTACCTGAAATTACGGATCGTGTTGAGCATCAAGACAAACTATTTTCTTCAATTGGCTCAAGATTACAACAAGGATCTCATTTGTGTATTTTATTCTGGGCTACACAACTAAGATGGTGCAAGCTTCAAATTCTCCATGGGTAACAAAGTATCATTTCACAACTGAAATGTGGAGTACCTTGTTTGGTATTACGATTAGTGATCCAGACATTGATAAAGAATTTTATGAAGAAGTGACTGATTAAGTGGTTACCGACTCAGATAAGCATAAAGATTTCAATTGGAGTGTTCACTTGAATGAGATGCTTAAGACTCCTCGTGCTACAAACTGCTATCTTGCGTCCGAAGAGTGGTGGATTTTCAAGGGTTGACTTTGCTGAAATTCATCTTGTGCATGTCTTGCTGCACAAGGTCAAAATCAGTTGGCCACATTACTTTGTTGATCATATATTTTCTGTTCGATCTTGCAACAAAGGTACTTCTTTATGCTATCCGTCCATGATTGAAATTTTTTTAAAGCATTTCAATATCGGTGTGAAAAATCTCATCTACAAATCACCAAGTACCTCTCAAGAGTTTTCACAACGGACTCTCACAAACATGAGCTATTTTTGGGACATTGAGCATCGAGCATACTATCTTCGTAGGAATGGTAGAAAGATCTTTAACTTCGATGATCCAAACGTGATTTTTGACAAGGATAAAGAAAATCAGATGGAAATGAGCAGCCTGATGAGATTCCTCATGGTGCTCTAGATGGTGATGCAACCATGAAGGATGCAGATTAGGGAGTTGGTTGTGCTAGTGGCCCTTATGTTGGTCCTAGCGAAACTGTTGCTATCATTACCATGCTGCAAAATATGCAGGTACAACAAGATGAGAGATATGATGCACATTCAGAGCAGTTTCACCGAATATGGGAGCACATGGCTACTCAAGATGCTGACTTGCACTATTTTGTTGCCTATACAACAGAAAGTATCGTGAATTTGCGTAACGCTATTGATGAGAATCACACTCCTGAGATGGAAAAGTTGAATCACATTATTCATACGCATGAAACAGATGAAGATCACTATGATAGCTTTTATCGTGAGCTATGTGAGATTTGCACATTCAATGCAAGACCAAGGCCTAGAGGACGCGGAAGAAATTGAATGGATTTTATGATGTGGTATTATTTGGTGTTTCTTCTTTTGGTTCTGGTTGTGTCTTTTGTGTGTCATTTATTGCATTTCTTAATTATGGTTGCTTGCTTGCTACTTCTTGATAGTTAGAACAATCTTTTAAGCATTTCCTTTGTTGTACTAAGTATTGACTCGTGTAGTTTTTATGGATATTGTTGTTGTTAATTAATCTGCTTGTGCTATTTACATATGTGAATGCATCTCCTTTTCTTTGCAATTGCCTCTGTGTATTATTTGAAATATGTGAGTTGTGCATCTATGTGATGCTTCTAACGGATTATTTGTTTTTTTTAATGTTGTCATAGGGGGAGAAAATAATGAAGAGGATTATGCATGATATAATGCATAAATTTAGGGGGAGCTATCAAAGAGCTATCAAGAACAATGCATAAAGTCAGGGGGAGTTGTTCGTGTAATCATGAGAAGCGCAACAGGTTACAGCTACATCATATATGTTTTCATCATCAAAATGGGGGGGGGGGGGGGGGGGGGTATGCGAGTGATAACTATAAATTTAACTGGGTTTTGAATGATGTCAAACAAGGAAGGTAGTATATCGTAGAGCTTTTGTATATTGGATGACATCAACCTACGTTTAGATGCTCATTTGTCCCCTTAGCCTTAGGATGCATAAAAAGAGTCTCTAAACAAGTTTTACTGGTCTTAGGCATGTCATACACACTAAAAATCATGTTTGTGTGTCAAAACAACTGCATAGGCCAACCTATACGTGATTAGGCCGAACTATGGAAGCCTCAGCATCAGTATAGGCCGGCATATCCATATTTCAGGTCGACTCCCATGCTCCAAGAATGAAGCCTGTATGTTCTGCCCACAGGTCGCATCTCAGGTCGCCTCACAAGCAGGCCTGAACACCTTCATAGGCCGACCTATGTAATTTAAAACTTGAAAAATTCTTTTTGCATCTCATTTTTCTTGCATCCTTTTGCCCATTTTCTTCACATACCTATATATACTCATACATGCATCTTCTTCTAGACAAGGTTTCCTAGTGAATAAAACCTACACGAAACCAGATTACAAAGTTTCCCATCATCTTCATCCCTTCTTCTATGCATACACATAATTGAACTACACATAATTATTTTTCAATTGGATGACCATCTAGATTAGGGTTAATAACGTCCAATTAATTTTGGTGTAATCGAGAATATTGGGTTGGGAACTTTGTGCGTTTCAAATAGGAAAACCAAGGTGGGGTTTTCCTTCAAGATCAAGTTAATTTGAAGGTTTTGGATAAGATCGCGTAAACACAGATTCAACCGATTGAAAATCTTGGGACATGGTGGTTCCCTTTCAAAGGAGTAGCTCGAGACAGTGAATTGTGTTCAGGAATCTTGGGTTTCAACAAGTTACGTGCTCGGGATAATATGAGGATTGTAGCCGCATTGTTGGTCACTTTTTCAGGATTTGATCAAGGGCTGGAGGTGGAAGAATCAACACAAAACAATAGGGTTTTTGAGGTTTGTATTCTTCATCTCTTGTATAAACGATTTTGAAAAGAAAAAGTTAATAGCAATATCTCAATTTGATTTTGAATTGAGGATAGACGTACCCATAGCGAGGCCGATTGGGGAACTGCCTAAAAAAATCTTGGTCTCTCTCTCTCTCTCTCTCTCTCTCTCTCTCTCTTTCTCTATCTCTTTATCTCTTTTATTATTGATTTTGCAATTTATCGATTTCATCGTTGTTTGATCAATTCGATTGGAAATTGTTTTTTACTATCTTTTAAAGGTGTTGTTGATATAATGACAATCACTTTGATTGTGATTGGCTTTTAACATAAAAAAAAACGAATTATATTTGCAATCCTTATCGATTGCACACCAAGTGTTCGATAAATTATTTGTGCGTATTTTGATTGTGTTTTGGTTTATTGGATATACAAGTTATGATTAGCATTGCATTTAATTGATTCGTAGGTTGATCTTTGTTGAACATTTACGTTCATTATCACTGTGTTTGGTTTGCGATACATATATTACCTTTTGATAGTAGGTTCAATTAGACGATTTGATCTGGGTCGTTTTTTCCGCTGCACCATATTTTTGAAAACAGATTTTTGCCAAAAGCTTTTGGTTGTAAAAATTTGTGATCTATTCACTCCCTCTAGATCGAAGCCTATCGTCTAACACACATCTCTTAACAAAACTCAAGGCTTTAAGTATATGAGTCTTCTCTCTTATAAATCAAACATTTCACACATTCATAGGAAATGTAGAGCTTAACAACTCACACTTGCACACAAGATTCTTTTTGACATGTTTTTCATCACCACACACATATTTAGAGAAGGAAATAATTATGTGGCTTACTTTGTTAATGTAGGTTGCACATCTATTTCTTTTCGTTATTTTGATTGTTTACCATTGGATATTAAAAAGACTATATAAAAAATAAGTTAGTTTTTTTTTTTTTATATTTAAATCTTATAGAGTGGGTATTGGCATGATTCTCCTACTCTCTTATGTGTAGCAATTTTTTCAATATATTTGGGCCTTTATAAAAAAAAATTATAAAATAATCTAATAAGCAGGAAAAAAAAGGTTTTCCAACCCATTCATAAAATGTACAAGGTGACAACGAATACTTATAAAAAATCCATACCAATTTATTAATATTTTATTTCATATTTGAGAATATTGTATCATTTCTTAACATACAAATTGAACACACCACTAATTTGAAAAATAAAATTTAACAATATTTAAGGCGAAAGTTAACTTCAAAGCAACAACAAATTGAAAAAAACCAAACAATATATGTGACATTACACTACTACATAAAAGCATTTTCACCACGGTTGGAAAAGGAATGCCATCATGGTTGACCAACCATGGTAAGGTAAGGGTGGTAGTAAGTTGTTGCTTTCCACCACGGACATTTGACCTTAATGATAAACCAAGTACGCGCTACCTATCACAACAGTTATCATAAAAAACCGTTGTAAAATATATAAAGGTCACGGGTTCAATTCTCACCCATGGTATGGTATGTGATAGTTGATGCGCTACCTATCACCACGGTCATCTTAATCAACATTGGTGAAACACTTTGTTTTTTTAAATAGTTTTTTTATTTCATATATGCCCCCTTTTTTAGGACCTATATTTTATACAATATTTTTTACCACAACAGAACCAGCGAATACACATATCTTTCTAACCAAAATATGACTATAACATATGTACATCAAATTCAAAAATATAGGAACATATATAATTACAAAATATGGCTATCCCAAAATGTAACCAACCTAAATATTATTTACATCAAACCCAAAAATATAGCATACATATATTACAAACTCATGTGTGATCAACGTGGTCTATAAAGCACATTGAAGCAAAACGTCCAACATGTACGGACGTCTTTAAAGTCTTCTTTTGAGAATGATGTAATTTCGTTAAACATCTAGATAAAAAAGTGATGAAAATTGAATATCACATTATTTTAAATAATAGTAAACTTAAACATTAATATGTTATTATAAGTGTGTGTGTGTGTGCGCGCGCGTGTGTGTGTATGTGTGTGTGTGTGTGGGGGGGGGGTGTATTTAACATGCACTTCATGACAAAAAAATCACACTCGTATCCTACTTTTGGTTGCCTCATCTATATATTTAAACATTTCAGGATTATATAACAGCACATGCATGTAACTATAGATAAATGAATGTCACAAGTAATCCACTTACCGAAGGCGTACAAAATACAATTTTTTTTATTTCTAACTCTATTCATCATATGGTGTCGCTCAAAAAATCTGTATATTGAAAACGATTTAAATATATTACACGCTAAGCTAATTACATAGTCATAAACTATTACTATAAGCCTTATAAACATAAACTGGCGTAGAACGAATACATTTCATCTTTGGTTCAAGTAGTTTGCCTAGGGAACATAATGTAATTACCATATGATGATCAATTGCCAATGACCAATGAATGAACACGAGCATAATTAGTATTTGGTAAAACATGGAAACTAATTATAAAATAGAAACCACAATTTCAAAATTACTCACGAATCGATAAATGGTGCTAAGTAACAGTTTTTATTCCCCTCACTTAACTGTGATGATATGAATGAATCAATCACTTTTGAAGAATATCTAAAAATCAAATACTAAATGGATCAAAAAATCCATAAATATCATATTTATTTATTCTATACAAACATAATGGACGTACCTAAATGGTTAAAAAAGAATTCAAAAAATAAGTGAGAAATTAATTATATACAAACATGATGGATCTATTGTAATGAGATATTTAATTCTACAACTGTAGTATCCCTACATCCAACCACTCATTTCCAAACATAAAATCCCTCATGTCTTTAGGATCGATATAGAAAACCTCTACCTCTCTATCGTGATCTAATTGAATAAGAATTGGTCATTTCTTATCCATAATGTGACATACCAATTGTTTAATTGAATCTTCAGAAGGAACCAATATCTCATTGTGGATATCGGTATGGGTGGATGAACAACTTCATCTTGTGCTCGCACCACCTAGAACAACTCATTCATGAAATTGATCACCATCTTCATTTATACACAGTTGGACGGTACCACCCAATCTTTGCATCATAAAAATAATAGCAACACAAAACAGATTCAACATAACATATCCTACATTTGAGATAAAACACTAAAATCATATTTATCTAGATAAAACAATATATTTACATACCCCAACGAGCTCGACCATCTCTTTCCTGTGAATTTCCCGCTCTCGTGCTATTGCATCTTCCAACTTCTTATTGTACACCACCTCTAAATCTTCCAACTCTTTCTTTTGTGATTCATGTTCACTTACTAACTTCTTCTCAACAATCTCGTCCATCTCTTTCTTTTGCATGTGCGTGCTTTTTCTTTATGTACCAAACCACAATCTTAGGTTGATGCCTTCTCCAACACCATGTACAAGACCATCACGCTCCTTTGCTCTGATTGCTTATACTAATATATTATGTTGTGGTTGTGGAACTAAAATACCATGACTTCCCATATCAATCAACAAATTGTACACAATATGAATAAGATATATTGTTACCAAGTAAGTAAAATTACACAGAACAAATCATACGCACAACAAATCTAACTTACAATTTTCTTAGCTGTAGCGTGCGATTTATGTCGGTGACGCGACCACCTTATCGCAGAGTTGTGGGTTTCTCCTCTCAATGAGGAGGGGGTGCTACTTTCTGATTTCTTATTTATCCCGTGAAGTTAGAAGGGAAAGGGAAGCTATCTAAAACTAACCTTGCACGCGAATATTTAACTGAACAAACACTTAAAGAGATTGGGGGGCCAGGTTATACAATAGGGAGTTGTCAATTACCCATCCTATATGTGGTTATCCACAGGCTGTTAGTTTTAGGTTCTGCTTTGTACTTGATGGTGTTTATCTGCTGATGGGTTGGGAAAGTTTCTTGGGAAATATGAGAGAGAGTGTGAGTTTTTGATGATTTTGGTGAGGTACAAGACCTCAGTTTTGATTGGTGTGAAGGTACTGGACCTAGATTTTTTGTTTGGTATGAAGGTACTGGACCTGGGGTTTTTGTTTGGTATGCTCGCTAAGATTTCGCAATCTTATGCCTACGTATTCCCGTTTAAAGAAACAGGGAAATCAGAGCAATCGTAGTTCCTCCTATTCTATGGGAGGAAAAGATGATGTTTTGGTGTCTTGTTCAAAGCCCAAGATTGAAGCTAAAAGGTTTATTTGTGTCTTGTTCAAAGCCCAAGATTGAAGCTAAAAGGTTTGACTGAGAGAGAATTTGTCACATCTAAAGGGAGATATCTCATCGGTTTATCACAACTGTTGGGTGACTGTTTATAAAGGAGGATTACTTTAACTGGGATATGAATCCAGCAATGCCATAATTTCCTTTATAGGGGTGTTATCCTGATGGGGAAAACTTTAACTCAATGTTGAGCAATGCCATTTTTCCTTAGGAATTTCTCATGCTAAGAGAGGGACAGTGGCATGGACGTAAACAATCCAGAGGCTTGCCGCTTATGGAAATTAGATGAAAGAAAAGGGATTTACCATGATAAAAGATGGACAACAGCTTGGATATTTGAATAAACAAGTGTTCCACTTACAGCAGTTATCTGGGATTAAGGTTTGTTTTGAGTTATCTGTTTCGATATGTGATAACACAGATAAATTTTTTCCTACATAGATTTTGATTTCCTCTGAGGGGATATTGATTTTTGTGTGCCTTGATCAAAGCCCAAGGTTGAAGCTAAGAGATTGATTGACTCCACTGGGGAAGTCTTTATACAAAGCCTAAGAGGAGGCTGGAAAAGACCGACTCAATAAAAGAGTGTTTATCTGTGTTGTACAAAGCCCAAGATTAAGGCTAAAAAGAGACTGACTCTTTTGGGTATATCATTATACAAAGCCTAAGAGGAGGCTAAAAGTTTGACTTTTCTGGGGAAATATTTGTCTGTCTTGTACAAAGCCCAAGATTGAGGCTAAAAGGGATTTTGATTCTGCTAGGGAGGGTTTGTACGTGTCTTGTACAAAGCCCAAGATTGAGGCTGAAAAGAAGACTGACTCTGTGGGAAAGAAATCTTTATCTGTCTTGTACAAAGCCCAATATTGAGGCTAAAATGAGACTGACTCAATGGAGGATTTTAGGTGTCTTGTACAAAGCCCAAGATTGTGGCTGAAAAGGGTTGGACTTAATAAGAGAGTGCTTTTATCTGTCTTGTACAAAGCCCAAGATTGTGGCTGAACAAGCTGGAGAAATCATTATACAAAACCTAAAAGGAGGCTGACTTCTACTAGGGGAAATCATTATACCAAGCCTACGAGGAGGCTGAAAAAGACCGACTTAACAAGAGAGTGTTTTTTATCTGTCTTGTACAAAGCCCAAGATTGAGGCTAAAAAGGGTTGACTCAACAAGAGAGTATTGAAAGGTGATTGACTCAACAAGAGAGTCTGAAAAGGTTAGCTCCGCTGGGGAGAATCATTGTACAAAGCCCAAGAGGAGGCTGACTGGGCTTTAGAACCCAGGTTTCTAACTCTGCTGGAGATTTAAAATGACCAGGGTTTCTCTAGGGAACTTGAGAATGTCTTTGAGACTCAAGAGGAGATTAGACTGTCCAAGTCTATTAGTGTGGAAGAGTTTATCTTTGTATGATGCCTAAGAGGAGGCAGGATCTTTAAGGGATGAGTATCAACCCTAAAATGGTGTGATGTTTTGACACTAGAAAGACCCTCTAGAAAAGGATGACTAAGTTCTGTCTTAAACCTTTAAGAGGTCTTCAGGGTCCTTGTATTAAGCCCAAGAGAAGGCATGAGAACTTCTAAGAAGCCGGAAGGTCCTTGTACAAAGCCCAAGAGGAGGCGGGGACACTTTTAGGAAGCACGTGGGTCCAAACTTAAGAAGAGTTCAAGAAAAGTTTCACCGAGAATAATCTTTTCTTTAATGAACAGTTCTAGGGTTTGAAGAAATTCAAGAGAGGTTTCACCGGGAATTAACCCTCTCTGGGGAAATGAACTTCTTTGACAATTTCTAATAGTGACAGTCTGAGAAAAGTTTCACCAGGAATAATGCCTTTCTCTTTGTTCCATATTGTTTAAGCCCAAGAGAAGGCAAGACTGTATCTGGAAATCCTATGGTGATCTAGTTTTGACTGTATTAAAGAGTGACCAACTGGCTTTACCTAGTTCTAGACCTAGTTGTCGGGGAAAACTCTAAGCAGATATACTAGTATATATACAGTTTATATATGACAAGTATTTAAAAGGATATGAAAGAAGGACTTACTGGTGAGCAAGCTTCCAGCAATACAGTTATAAATATATATATATATATATATATGTGTGTGTGTGTGTGTGTGTGTATATATATACATATATATATATATACACACACAGATATATATATATATATATATATATATATATATATATATATATATATATATATATATATATATATATATATATATATATGAAAGCATGTAAAGATAGCTGCTAAAAACTTACAGGCGAGCAAGCTTCCATTGTAATAGCTGTATGGTTAGTTATTCAAGAAATTAAAGAAAGTTTTGATAACAACTATGAGTTTGAACCTAAAAAGGAAGTTGTTTTTGAATAGATTGGGGCTCATACTCAAGGAGAGGCCCAGATGAAAAACAGTAATCGTACCGTTGATCTAAAAATTGTACTGGGGCTTATACAATGACTGAGGCCCAAAAGGTTTTGTACAAAGGGATGGGTCTTACAACTCAAGGAGAGACACAAAGGTTTGAAAAAAAAGAAAAGAAATGGGACTTACAACACAAGGGTAGGCCCAGTTGATTTTTTGTTGAAAAGGCGACGATCGCGCCGTGGTTTTTGAAATCGCAGTGGGACTTATACAATGACTGAGGCCCAAAAGGTTTTGGTTAAAAGGGGATTGGGTATTACACTCTAATAGAGGCCCAAAGTGTTTTTAAAGATTTGTTATGGTGATAGTGATCAAAACCCTAATTTTTGATTTTTTAATGTATTTTAATTGAATAAAAATCCAATTAAAATAATCAAACATGTGAAAAAGAGGTTATGATCTTGGATTTATATTTTGAAAATCATTGTTTATTCATGGGATGATTAAGAAATCATTTGAATTTTTTAAAACCAAGAGAAAGAAATATTTTCAATGTTTAAAAAACAAATAAAAATATAATTCTTTACAAAAATATCAAATATATGAAATAAATAATATTTTTGTGAAATTTTCATGGAATAAAATATTTTAACATTTTTGGGAATTTTCAAAAATAAAACCAATAAAAAATAATTAAAATTGAGAGAGAAATTAATTTTTCAATTAATTAACAAAAACATGAAAATATGAAAAAAATAGCAAAAATTGGGAAAATGGCAAAATGGTCTGGGTGGGGTTTGAACCCATGACCATCAAGCCAAACACACATGCGCCCTACCACTGGGGTGGTGATACATCCGTGTATCAAAACCACCCCATTAAATCATAAGTCATGCCTTGTTTCTAGGCCTGGGCAAGGCAAGCTTTTTGGGCAATTTACGTGAAGCCTCTAACTTTCTCATTTCTCCATGGATTGGGACAAAATTTAGGTGCATCTGACCTAGAATTTCACAAGGAATCCAATGGTGGTCTTGGTTTTTTCAGATGAGGTCCCTATTTTAAAACCCAGTAGTGGTTTTGAAATAAGCCAATTTTTACATGTTCTATGCTACTCATGGTACATGCAAGAATTACATGGCAAATTGGTTCAAACACAACATATACAACATGTATGAGATGTTTATGACCAGTGGACATCAAAGGAATGCATAATTTAGAAAGTTCAAGTGATGATGCACTTACCTCTTGGAGCTTTTTGTGCTATCTGTCAAGTTCCTTGTGCCAAAAGTGATCCAATGCTTTGAACACTCTTGGTTAATCCCTTAGAAGCTTTTAGGATGACTGGAACCAGCTGGAATCCTCAGGAACAGGTTTTGGCACTTTCTTGCAAAAGGGGCAAAAGTGACCAATATGGCAACTCTCTCAAATGGTGTTCCAGATGAGGGGAACCATTTGGGACAGTTTGAGGATGATATTTGGAGTGTGTTTGAGGCCTGGTTTGGTTTTGGACGTGACTGAATCAAGACATGGGTTGAAAAATGCAAAAAAGTCAATTTTTGAGGTTTTGGAGGTTGACTTTGTGATTTTGGTGTTTCAGGTCACAAGTGATTGTTTGGACAGCTTAGATACATCATATTAGAGGTGTTTGGATCATGAGTTATGGTGGAATTGCTCTCTAACTCAAAAACTCAGAGATACCTTGCAAAAGAAGGCATTTTGGCCTAAAGAGAGGGATTTTGATGAAAGCAAGTGTTGTAGTGCTTTGGTGTACTCAAACTGAGCACAAATGAGCTCTATTTATAGTAGAGCAAGTTTGTTTTGCAAGAAATAGTTAATGGCAGCTGCAGCAGGCCTTTGGCCAATGTTGAGCAAAAGGAATCTCAAGTCTCCTCTAGCCATTGACTTGAGGTTAGGGCACAGACCTATGGTCATATGATTCAGAGCTTATTCTTGACTCATTCAGTTAGGAATGTGTCAGTCCATGCCACCTTGGTGTATCCATTAAATGCATTGCAACAAAATTGGAGTCTTGGCACCTTTTTAGCCTTTTTAGGTTTGTTATGGCTAATGTAGATTCTTGGACTTTGGAGGCTTGGGGATCAGATCATTCTCCTTTTGTTTTATCCTCAGATGTGTCCAAAATGATGAAAAGGCTTGGATTTATCAGATTTGGGCAAATCGAGTAAAATGCACAAATTCTTCCTTGTAAAAACCAGTTCATGATGCCATGTTCCATGGGTTGTATCTCCCTGCTCAAATGGAATTAGGAGATGATCTGGTACTTGTTGGAAAGTCTTCATGGCATACTTCAACTTTGATGTTCACCCCTAGACCTAGTTTAAATTTGATCAAGGTGAAAAATTTCCCTACATTATGGAAAAAGTAAGGCAGATTCTGACTTTTGTTGCAAATTTCACTAAGTGTTGGAAAAGTGTCATTTTCATGTTTTTTTTTTCCATTTTGATCATTTCATAACTTAAAATCCATAAAGAATTGGAGTCTGAGGTAGTTGAAGCTTTTGTAGGGTGTAGTAAGACCTACAAACCCAGCTTTGGATCATCCAAAATGGTTGCTTGGATCTCAAGTTATGATCCTTGGAAGTTGGTATCAAAATCACTTTTATTCCGTAACTTAGAAAAATTTTGGTTTCTCAAGGTTGCCCCTTTTGCATGAAACCTCACTTTTCTTTATTTTTCTTGATAGATGATGATCAATGTCACCCATTAACATTATTTTTGACTTAGGGGAATCATATTTGTGAAAAATTCCAAAAAGTCAAACTTGATTTTGTGCACAGTTGTCTTTTTATCGGATGAAATCCAAACTATGCGATCCTTTGTGAAATCAAGTCCTTGACCTAAATCAAACCTAATGGATGGGTTCCATAGGTGTTATAGGGTATATTGAATCATGTCCCAAGGTTTGGGAACATATCTAGGTCAAAAGTCAAAGGTAAAGTTGACTTTTTCCTCGAAACCCTAATTGTGGTCCTGATGAAATTGAAACTTGTGAATCAAGTTTCTTGGGTTAATCCATTGTTGCAAATGGATAAATGTAGTGTATTGGAGGCCTTCAAATCATGTCTTGAGGTCTTGGCTCATGCTTTGTCCTAAAAGTCAACTTAGGGGTGAATAAGATCAAGAAACCCTAATTCCTGATTTTTTGGTAAATGCATCCCCTTTGTCTAAGTGCTCTAAGAGGGCTTGAAACCCTAATTCTTGATTGTGGTGAATGCTCAACCATCTTTGAGGAGATTGATGAGGCATGAAAGTACATCCATTTGTGGTAATGATTTGCACAATGATGGGAAATCTTGGTGGTCAAAATTTGGGTATGACAGATGCCCCTATTTTATTTTCTTGGACCTGAAGGTGTGAATGACGAAGATGTTCGGACATTCAGGGTGCAAGAGGATTAAATATCAGAATACCCGAAATTTTGATCGTGGTTATGAATGGAAGTTTGCCCATTCATCTTCTTTTGCTAAGCAATGTTATTTAGAAAAGGGTAAAACTTCCCCTCGATCTTGGTCTTTAGCCAAGGAACTGGTCTAAGTCTCTAATATAAACTTCCCCTCGATCCGGGTCTTCAGCCACGGAACTGGTCTCAGTTTCTTTTTTTTAGTTCCTTCCTTGACAAGGGACATTATGTGTAGTGGTTTTCATCAAACTTCTCGCCGAGTTTACCGGGGAGACGCCATTTGACGGAGTTGTAGAGGTGTACAAACTTCTCTGTTGGAGACGCCACTTGTTGACTCTACTGGGGAAAACGAGTCTCTTGAGAGGCTATTTCCTGCTTGGGGATATTACATCATACTTTCCTTCAAGATCTTCTCGGAGGAATGCCATGTGATGTAATCCAATTTGGAGGTGCTGATAACCTTGTTGACAACAAACCTTTCGGAGAGAAACTGCTGTATTGCCGAGAGTCTTCGGTTGAGGGACTTTCTTTGGGGATTTTCCTTAATCTGGGAAAGCGAGAATATCATCTTCAATGGTAAAGAGTGACATTTGTCGAATGTCTTCTTGTTTCTCAGAGGTTCAAGTTATCAAAGTGGTCGAGGACCGGCTCCAATCCAAAAATAAACTGGGGAGATATTGTTCAGAAAAAACATTTCCTGACAAGGAAAGAACTGACAACTTGATTGATTAAGAGGACTTTTATCACTAGGGGATAAGACCGACTAGAGTGATAGTAATGCAGTATGAATATGAATGTGATCCAATAATGCATGATGTATGTATGTATATGCTGACAAAACTGACACGACATACAGACTAATGGATGAACACGACTGGATACTCGGCCACTACGGGGAATGAGGAGTACCAATGGTTCAAAATAGCAATCCTGCCTTGCTTAGGAAAGACGGTCCCTGTAGGAAGAAAGAATTGTTTAATCGGTCTTAAGAGGTACAAACTTTGCCAGGAATGTTAGAGGGAACATGGTCTCTGACACAGTTGATCCTTCATTCAGACGTACTGGTTTAGAAGGAGTACTTTGATTCTGCACTTTGAGGTTCAATCACCTTTGGAGAAGCGATCAATGTTCTTTCGATGTTCAACGGTCAAAAGAATTGCCATCTTTATTTTAAAAGTAGAAAATTTGTTTACAAGTAAATTCATTTTTGTTTTATTTCAAGAATCGTTGATCATGTTAAAAATGTCATTCTGTAAAGCTAAAACAAATAAGAATTGCAAACAAAAGCACTAGGGCTCAAATTTTATTGATATGATGGAAATCAGCCACACGCGTGATTCCATAGAGTAATTACAAAGTTAGAAAATGATAATTTAGGGAAAAAGGGCTACATTGAAACATAACAACCGTTATCCTTCTACCAACTTTGAATTTTGGACATCCTGAGCCTCTGTCGAAGATGACCTTGACTGGAGTTTTCCTGATGGATGGCATTACTGCTGAGGAGTTGAACTGATCAGACGTAGTTACTTGCCATTAATCCCTAACTTTTGCCTGGATTGTACCTTAAGATTTCCAATCCATCGGGATGATTTTTGTGTATGTCTCTAATTTTTCCCTGGACCGTCCTTTCGGGTTTTCAATCCACCGAGACATTTTTTTTAGTTTAGGCGAAGTA
The DNA here is from genome assembly GCA_022829125.1 of Lathyrus tuberosus. Classification (NCBI taxonomy): domain Eukaryota; kingdom Viridiplantae; phylum Streptophyta; class Magnoliopsida; order Fabales; family Fabaceae; genus Lathyrus; species Lathyrus tuberosus. Next base: position 293,496 of record JALAZF010000661.1, read on the forward strand.
TTTATTGACTACGTCAACATTCGTTGGGTAGGTAAACTCCTCTCCATCCATTGTTATGAGTCTTAAGGCGCCACTTGAGAAGGCTTTCTTGACCACATAAGGGCCATCGTAATTCGGAGTCCATTTGCCCCGGGAATCAGTGAGGAATGATTGTATCTTCTTGAGCACGAGTCTCCTTTCCTGAAGACACGAGGTCAGACCTTTTTGTCAAACACTTTCTTCATTCTTTACTGATACAACTGACCATGGCATAGTGCCGTTATTCACTTTTCTTCGATTAGGTTCAGTTCGTTGTGCCGACTTTGACACCATTCAACCTCTGTTAGCTTAGCTTCCATCAATACCCGGATTGATGGGATCTCTACTTCTATGGGAAACACTGCCTCCATGCCATATACTAGAGAGAAAGGGGTTTCCCCTGTTGAAGTGTGGACAGATGTGCGATAACCGTGAAGAGCAAAGGGTACCATCTTGTGCCAGTCTTTGTAGGTTACAACCATCTTCTGAATAATCTTCTTGATGTTCTTGTTAGTCGCTTCTACCGCTCCGTTCATCTTAGGTCGGTAGGGAGATAAGTTATGGTGTTCAATCTTGAACTCAGCGCACAACTCTTTCATCATCTTATTGTTCAAGTTAGATCCATTATCAGTAATGATCTGGCTTGGAACACCATAACGACAGATGATATTGTTTTTGATAAAGCGGACCACGACTTGTCGGGTTACATTGGTGTATGACGCTGCTTCGACCCACTTGGTGAAGTAGTCAATGGCTACCAGGATGAACCGATGTCCGTTTGAAGCTTTGGGTTCAATCATGCCAATCATGTCAATTCCCCATATGGAAAAAGGCCATGGGGAAGAGAGAACTTTGAGATGTGTTGGCGGTACATGGATCTTGTCTGAGTATATCTGACACTTGTGACACCTTCTCATGTACTTGTAGCAATCGAATTCCATTGTCAACCAATAGTACCCTGCTCTAAGAATTTTCTCGCCATTGTGTGTCCGTTGGCATGAGTGCCAAAGGAGCCTTCATGAATTTCTTTCATCAGCATGTTTACTTCTGGTCTGTCTACGCATCAGAGCAAGATCATGTCAAATTTTCTCTTATAGAGCGTATCACCGCTCAGGAAGAAGCTTCCTATCAATCTTTTGAGAGTCTTCCTGTCTTTCCTGGATGCCCCAGGTGGGTACTCTTATTTCTGAAGGACGCATTTTATATCGTGATACCAAGGTCTGTCGTCTGTGATTGCTTCAATTGTGAAGATGTAAGCGGGCCGTTCCAGGCGCATTATGTCTATCTTAGGTATGTCGTTCCATTGACCTACACTAATCATGGAAGAGAGAGTGGCTAGTGCATCAACCATGTGATTTTCTTCACGAGGGATATGATGAAACTCAATTCTGTTGAAGAATGGTAACAACATTCTCGCGTAATCTTTGTAAGGAATCAGTCCTGATTGGTATGTATTCCAATCTCCTTTGATCTGATTGATAACCAGGGCTGAGTCTCCATATACATCCAAGTTCTTGATTCTCAAGTCAATCGCTTCTTCGAGACCCATGATACAAGCTTCGTATTCGGCCTCATTTTTTGTACACTTGAATTTCAGTCTGGCAGTGAAAAGAATGTGGGTACCCTGAGGTGTTATGATGATTGCCCAAATTCCATTTCCATAATGATTAACAGCTCCGTCAAAGATTAGTCCCCATTGGGAACCTGGTTCTGGCCCTTCACTGGGTAGCGATTCATCACAATCTTTCATTTTTAAGTACATGACATCTTCGTCTGGGAAGTCAAATCCGACGGATTCTTGATCATCAATCGGTTGATGAGCCAAATGATAAGCTAAAATACTCCCTTTGACAACTTTTTGAGCGTGGTACTCAATGTCGTATTCTGATAACAACATTTGGCAACGGGCGATCCTTCCTGTGAGAGCAGGTTTTTCAAAGACGTACTTGATTGGATCCATTTCGGAGATTAACCAAGTAGTGTGACAAATCATATACTGGCGAAGACGTTTGGCTGCCCAAGCCAGAGCACATTAAGTTTTCTCAAGCATAGTGTACCGAGTTTCACAGTCGGTCAATTTCTTACTCAAATAGTAGATGGCAGACTCTTTTCTTTTCGTTTCATCTTGTTGGCCAAGCACACAACCCATGGAGTCTTCCAAGACTATTAAGTAGATGATCAATGGTCTTCCCTCTACTGAGGGTGATAGGATAGGTGGATTCAACAGATACTCTTTGATACTGTCAAAGGCTTTTTGGCAATCTTCTGTCCATACACAGTCTTGATTCTTTTTTAGTAGTATGAAGATTGGCGCGCATGTCGCGGTCATGAGGAATATGAATCTGGAAATATAATTCAAACGTCCCTGGAATCCTCTGACTTGTTTTTCAGTCATTGGAGAAGGCATTTCTTGAACGGCCTTGACTTTGTCAGGATCAACCTCAATTCCTTTCTGGCTGACGATGAACCCTAGCAGTTTTCCCGAGCGGACACTGAACGTGCACTTGTTGGGATTCAAGCGGAGTTTGTACTTTCTCATACGCTTGAATAACTTTGACAGACGGGTTACATGCTTCTCTTCTGTTTTAGATTTGGCAATCATATCATCGACATACACTTCGATCTCTTTGTGTATCATGTCATGGAATAGAGTAGTCATGGCCCTTTGATAGGTTACCTCAGCGTTCTTCAAACCGAATGGCATTACCTTGTAATAAAAGGCACCCCATGGGGTAATGAACAAAGTTTTCTCCATGTCTTCCGGTGCCATTTTTATCTGATTATAGACCGAGAATCCATCCATGAAGGAGAAAACTCTAAAGTTTGCTGTACTGTCAACTAGCATGTCTATGTGTGGTAGGGGAAAATCATCCTTTGGATTGGCTTTGTTCATATCCCTGTAATCTACACACATTCGTACCTTTCCGTCCTTTTTCAGAACTGGTACTATGTTGGCTAGCCATTGAGGATATTCTGAGGTGACGAGGAAACCCGCGTCAATCTGTTTCTGTACTTCCTCTTTGATTTTGATGGCTAAGTCTGGGTGAGTCCTTGTCAACCTTTGTTTTACTGGCGGACATTCTGATCTTAACGGTAGATGATGTTCCACGATGCTGGTATCCAACCCTGGCATATTCTGATAGGACCAAGCGAATACATCAGGAAAGTTTTTGAGAAGTTTTATCAAGTCTTCTTTGACAGTCGGACTGAGCAGTGCCCAATCTTGACTTCTTTTCTCTCTTCTTTTGAACCCAAGTTGACTGTTTCCAACGGCTCTTTGTGAGGTTCAATGGACCTTTCCTCTTGTCTGAGTAATCGGGAGATCTTTTCTAGAATTTCTTCGTCCTCTTCTTCTTCAGCTTCAAATACCGGGTATTCAAAGTTGGGAGAAGGCATTGGATCGTATGTTTCAATGGGGTTTAAAACAAGCAATCTGCATGACGTGATGTTTTGTTTTTAGAAGAGATGGAGAGAAATGCAAGAGTGTGTGCAGTGTATTCTCTGAAAAATGCTTGTTTTTATTTTGAGTTGCTTTTTAGGATTACCATTTTCTGAAAAAGCAAAAAGTGAAAACAGCAATAAAAGCGGAAATTACAAAATGACGTTTATTTAATTATTTATGATTTTGTCGATTCTTGAAACTACAACCCTATAAAACAAAACTCTGTCGCTTTGGGAAAAACGAAGAGGGACATTTACAGAAAGTGAGCCCTATCAAAACATCCGTTTCACTTGGGCAGGGCGAAAGGTTAAAACAAAGATGACAATTACTTAGACTTATGAACGACTTCCAGGACATCGACAACAACCCATTGGCGGAGAACTCCTCGATGAATCACAAAGTCTGGTACCTTCTTTCTTGGTTTGTCCTAAAAAATGATGCTGATTTCTGGCAGAGCAGGATCGTTGGAGTCTTCCTCCCAGGTAGAATTGTCGTAGACGAACTCTTCTGTTGTATCTTGCACAGTGTTTTCACTCTCAGGCGGATCTCCCCATCCAGTTGGCTGGATGTCTTCGAGCCTGATACGAGAGTTTTCAGGAGCGGTGTACTTGACCAAGAAGTCATACTTGCCACTCGGTTGTCCTAAGGTGCCCCATACTTCTGTGGAACTAGAGGAGTCATCCCTCTCGATGACGTTGACCTCGGGAAAAGCATAGTTGATGAACTCTTGTCCTGCAATATTTGCAGATTCATCATTGTGCTGGATATTTTCTGAATGCCCTGAGTAATGATCCCATGATTTGGTGGGGAGGCAGGTATTCTTTTCAAAGATGCTTAGCTGATATGCATCGTTTGGCTGACTCTTTTTCCCCAAGTCTTCTGGGTACAACAGCCAGATAGGAAAGTCATCCAGGGGATCAAAATAGTCATAGTCAAAGTTGTCTTTCATTAGAGTGTCCTCCTCTAATGAGTTAGGTGGAGCATGACACCCTTCCGGATCATAATCTCCGTACATCATTTTGACATCTGATCTTGGTATATATCTCTGACTCTACGCGGGATAACAAAATGGCGTATGCGCCTCTCCCTGAGACATATAACCGTCCTCGTTGAGATAGGACTTCCACTCTTCATTTGTATTGGAGGAATCACCCTCATTGATGGTATGTACTTCTTGAGACACTGGGTGAAGGAAGCCTCCACTGTGGAATAAGTTCTGAATGGGATGAAAACTTTCATCTTTAGTAGCAGTCTGGGAACAGGTTGAAGAAAAACCAAGACCCTTCTTCGTCTTGTTATCAGTAGGCATGACAAGCAGTCCCCATCCTTTTGTGTTGCTACTCTCGATCACTTTGAGATCATCTTTGTATGAGGAAATTGACGTCCCTCTCTCTGATTGATTCTCATCGCTCATCGAAAGTGCTTGGAACTGGGTTCCAACGACCTCTTCTGGTTCTACACAGGATGATGATGATAAGTTGCTCACGATTAAGGTCTGCTCTCCGCAGACTGTAACTAGCTTGTCGTTTTTGACGAACTTTAGCTTCTGGTGAAGTGTCAAAGTGACTGCTCCAGCCTCGTGTATCCAAGGCCTTCCTAATAAATAGTTGTATGCTGCTCGGATGTCCATGACCTGGAAAGTGACTTGGAAAGTGTGAGGACCAATAGTTATGGGAAGGTCGACTTAGCCGATAACTATTTTAATGGATCCGTCAAATGCTTTGACGATGACCTCACTGCCTCTCATTGGAGATCCTTGAAATGATAGTCGCATCAGAGTTGATTTTGGCATAACATTCAAAGCTGATCCTGTATCGACCAGTACGCTGGCTAAAGCATCGTTCTGGCAATTGACTGTAATGTTAAGCGCCATGTTGTGATTTTTTCCTTCTTCTGGCAGTTCTTCATCACTGAATCCTAAATTGTTGCAGGAAGTGATGTTGGAGATGATGCTGTTGAATTATCTTATTGTCACATCTTGTTCCACGAAAGCTTGCTCTAAGAATTTCTGTAGAGCTTCCCTGTGAGCTTTGGAACCGAGAAAAAGAGATAACATAGAGATTCTTGAAGGAGTTTGCAACAGTTGGTCTATAATGTTGTACTCGCTCTTTTGGATGAGCTTCAGCATCTCATCGTTGTTCTTTGAATGGTTGGGATTACTGGATTGACTGACTGGTTGATTTGGAACTTCTGTTTGAGGTTCCTTTTCCTTGGTGGGTTCTCCAACTCCTTTGTTGAAGATCTGGCTGCTCCGTGTTACTCGACTGATGCTGCAATGTTTACGACGGAGGGTAATGGAGTTTCCTTTCCATTCTCAATTGTTGTTGCACCGTATTTGTAAGGGATAACCTTATCGGATTTGTACGGTACTGGTCCCTATAGATAGATCATCACAGGAGCCTTTTGATTTTTCTGACCATCGTAGCCGGCCTCAATTGGTTCGAGGTTGAGAATCTTTCTACTATCAAGAGGAACTCTTGATTCATAGAGTAGAAGGATTATGGCACATACATCTTTGGTCACTTCTCGTTTAGGGATTAAGACAACATCTTTGCCTTGATCAGGAAGATAGTCTTGCATTACGTTGATCGACCCAGAACTCGAACATGGTCGAATCTCTTTGCAGTCTAACTGGTTTTGAAGGGCTGCTCGCACGAGGTAGCATCCTTGGTTGCTCTCTGAGCAAACTCTACAACACTCATAGTTGTGCAGTGGCACCCGACCACATCCGCTTTGTATGCAGTGCAACCTTACTAGATCTGTTTCCATTGATCGAACATCCTGGATTTGATGCCTAGTAGGATTTCCGTTAGCCATACTGACTTGTTGTGTGTCTTCATCTAGATAGATCGGAAGCCACCAGTGGTTCAACAGGTGTTGAAGTGTTCTCTGGACCAGTGCATATCCTTGGTCATTCTCATGACATACTTTACAGTCCTGATAATCATGTGAAGCCAGAAAACCGAGCCTGACTTGCTTAGCATGTAATTCTACCAGACTGATATTCATCAAGTGAATATCAAAGATTTGAATCATATTAACTTGCTAAGGACTTCTATAACGGTAATCTTAAATCCATCCGAGCTCTATCTGACACTGGAGGGCCTCTTGTACAAAAGAGTATCCCTGATTGTTTATTGAGCAGGTCAGACAGGAATTGTAATCATGCCGTGGAAGGTCATGATGTTGGCTTTACCTAGAGTGCATTGCCACCAAGTTGACATTTATTACCAGAATGTTGTGGTTTTGAATGATGTTGGAATTTGTATAAGTCATGTTGACCTCACAGATTCGGTGATCTTGGATCCATCCGAGATCCATCTGTTCCTGTAGAGCTGATTGCACCACGGAACATCCTTGATTATTCTTTGAGCAGATATCACACTGGTGATAATTGTGAGACGGTGCATGACCGTACCCGCTCTGTCTGCAATGTATCTTGACCAGGTTGGTTCCCAATAGGAGTACATCGTGAATTTGATAGCTATGGTTAGACTCTTCTTCTATCAAATTTACTACAGCCTTCTTGTGTTGAGGCAACAGGTTCGTCTGAACATTTGGATTATTATCTTTGAAGGATAAGACCCTGTTCCTGACAAGCTTCTTCACATCAGATTTGAAGCTGAAACAGTTTTCAATGTTGTGCCCCGATCCTCCTTGGTGGTAAGGGCAAGTTTGATCCGCTTTGAACCAAAAAGGTGGATTTTCTGGTACTGTAAGAGGAGACCTGTTTTGGACGTGCCCCTTGACCAGTAGTAGTGGAAACAGTTCTGCGTACAACATCGGTATAGGGTCAAACCCTGGTGGTCGCGTTGTACGGTTGTTGTTGTTGTATGGAGGACGAGCCTGCTGAAGAGGCTATTGTGTCCTTTGCTGATACTGTTGTTGATTTGGCTGGCTCTGAGCAACCTGAGGTTGATACGTTGGAATAAGCATAGGGTTGATAGCAGGAGTTACTGCTGCTACTGGTTGATACCTTTGCCTTTGCTTTCCGAGAGAGATATTACCAATATATTGCTCTTTTTTCTTAGGTAAAGAACTACTGTATCTTTTGGTACTGCTTGATGGTCCTGTATCTTTGACTAAACGTCCTTCTCGGACTACCTCTTCAAGGCGAACGAGCTTAAGGTTTTCAAAAAGATCTTGGTCATCTCTTTTTCCTCAAGAGGGGGACAGACTTGGGCGGCAATTTCACACCATCTTTGAGCATATTCCTTAAAGGTCTCATTGTCCTTCTGCGACATTGCTCTGAGTTGATCTCTGTCTGGTGCCATGTCCAGGTTATACTTATACTACTGAACGAAGGCTGCCCCAAGATCTCTGAAAGTAAGGATCTTGGTGCGGTTTAAATCCATGTACCATTTGAGTGCGGCATCGGTTAAACTGTCTTGAAAGTAATGGATCAGTAACTATTGATTTTCAGTCTGAGTTGACATATTTCGAGCGTACATCACCAAATAACTTTGAGGGCAAGAGTTGCCCTTGTATTTTTCAAAGTCGGGCACCTTAAATTTGTGCGAGATCTTTACATTGGGGACCAGACAAAGGTCTACGGTGTCCTTTCCGAATTAATCCTGACCGCGAATGGCATGCAGTTATTTCTGCATCTCCAGGAATTGTTCCTGTAACTCATTCATTCTATCGTACATACTATCATTTCCACCAGAGGGTATCTATGGAATCTGTCCTTCCGGGACAGTGTGTACCACGAGTTGTGGTATAGTCATTACGGCGGTGACTCTTGGTGCTTCCCTATCCCAAAGTTTGTAACCTTCAGGAGTTGCTGTCATGACTCTTGCATCTTCACTTTCCCGAAGTTTGTAACCTTCAGCCCCAGCGGTTCCTGCTGCAGTTTCCTGGTCTTCCGTGACCCGCGGAATTTATCCTTCAGGGATAAAGTTGATAGGCATGCTCTAGGGACGATCTTTAGGCATGTTGTACTGAGGATCATACGTCTCCATAATGGGCGTAGATGTGATCTCTGAGATCACAGTCCTTTGTTGTTGTTTCTGAGCTGCTGCCAGAGATTGCATGTCACTGTGAAGTTTCCTCAGATCTTCTTTCAGAGCGTCGATTTCTTCTCTCAGCTCTCTATTCTCTTCCTCGAGATCATCCATTTTCTTTTGTCGATTGGCCCGAGTATTGTATGAATGAGACAACTTGACTCTAGAATCAAGACACAGACGTGAGATTCGTAGGTAAGAAGAATGCGTTATGTGAGAATGGTGAATGATATGCAATGATATTTGAAATTCTGGTATCAGATGTGTGATGTTAAGTGTGATGTCACAACAACACAATCTGCTATATGAACAAGGTAAAAACAACAGTAAATAACTCAATGAATTGTTCACCCAGTTCGGTCTAACTACCTACGTCTGGGGGCTACCAAGCCAGGGAGGAAATTCACTATTAGTAGTATTAAATTACAGACTCAACAATCCCAGTTGACATCTACCTAACTTAATCACTACCCAATGACACTTCTACCTAAGAAACCCACTTAGGTATGAGAAACCACTCACTCCCTAAATCACCTCAGTGATACAATCCAATGATTACAAATTAATCACACAACTTGATTCTGCTTAACAACTTTGATCAAGAACAATTAACAACCCAAAAATAGTAACACCAATTCAAACATGAATGGTTTACAAAACACACACGAAGACACAAATGACACTTAGTCTTTAGCTCTCTTTCTTCGTCTTCTTTACCAACAAGGGTTGAGGCTGCTTTTATAGAATTCTGACTTGGGCTTGGACCTCTTCCAAAATAATCTGATTTGATTTGTTATTAATCATAATTTAAAACAGATTTGATCTTCTAATCTTTTTAAATCTTTTCAAATCAGCCCTAATGTTAGTTACATGATCTGCTCCATATCTGATTGAAAATATAAATATCTTCTCCAAGAAATTCGCATCCAATCTCTCTAACAGATCTCCTCAAAACAAACTAACACGCGCAGCCCTAAAACATCACAACCTGATGTTCTGATGTTCTGATAACTGATGTCAAGACATCAAGTTTAACATCAACATATAAAACTTCAAACCTGCAACAACTAATGTTAGGAACCAATGTTATGACATCAGACATATGACATCAACATTGTTCAACTTTGTTTTACCAAAATTCCAGCCAATACAAGAACTAACAATCTCCCCCTTTGGCTAATTTTGGCTAAAACAATCTCTGCCAACATCAGAGGTACCTGCAGCGGAAAAACTTCATACTCCTAACATTCCACAACACAACCAGCAGCAATCACATTCAAATCTGCTAAACTCCCCCTCAAAACAAGAACCAACATACCAGCTATTCAAACATGCACACTCCCCCTCAAACTTAGAACCACATCAGTCAACACATAGGCACATAGGCTAACCCTCCCCCTTTTTAGCCACAATTGGTCAACTTCCAACATCAAACACCAGGAACTGACAGCCATTAAGACATGGTCAAAAAACAAGCTTCCCCAAGGGACACACATTCCAAAAATTTTGACTGGACAGGCAATACAAACAATGGATTCTTATAGAACTATAAAATCCAAGCCTTCTTCCTTTTAACAGGACCAGACAACAACCAAGTATGAGTCAGTCTAACAAAGATACAGGAAAGCAACACATACAGGAGGTTAAACAACCAGATCCACTGAAGAACAAGAACACAACAAGGAAAGTCGCTGGGACTTCTTCAAGAGCAACAAGAACAAGAAAACCATCAGAGACAAAAAACATCAAAAAACCTCTAGTGCAACTCCATGCTTCTGATGATGAATGGGATGAAGATTGGAAAACTTTTCTTGATGCAGGGGGTTGGGATAATCTATAGACCCTTTATATGTTGCTTTTGATGTACTAAAAACCAATCTTGTATGCTTTCAGCAGTTGAATAAAAAGTTGTTTACTTTAAACATATGCAAAATCACAACTGCACAGAAACTCCTTCCAGTACACCTAATCCTCATAAATGCAAATTCCCAGTTTGCTTCTTAAACTTTCAAATTGATTTGCATCTAAGGCTTTAGTAAAAACGTCAGCTAATTGTTTATCTGAAGCAACATGTTCCAAAGCAACTACTTTGTCTTCAACCAAATCTCTTTTAAAATGATACCTTATATCAATATGCTTAGTTCTGCTATGTTGAATAGGATTCTTAGAGATATTGATAGCACTCAGATTATCACAGTACAATGTCATGACATCTTGCTTGACATTGTATTCTGTTAACATCTGCTTCATCCAAACAAGTTGAGAACAACTACTCCCTGCTGCTATGTACTCAGCTTCAGCAGTAGAAAGAGACACACAGTTCTGCTTTTTACTAAACCATGATATCAAATTATTCCCTAAGAAGAAGCAACCTCCTGAAGTACTTTTTCTATCATCAACACTCCCTGCCCAATTAGCATCATAAAAACCACATAACTCAGTACTTGATCCATGACTGTAAAGCATTCCATAGTCACTAGTCCCATTCACATATTTCAGAATCCTCTTCACTTAATTCAAGTGACTAACTTTAGGCTCAGATTGATATCTGGAACATACTCCAACAACAAAAGAAATATCAGGTCTGCTAGCTGTGAGATACAATAGACTTCAAATCATGCTTCTGTATAAACTTTGATCCACACTAACACCATGTTCATCCTTGGACAACTTTAAATGAGTAGGAGCAGCTGTCCTCTTGTGATTAGCATTCTCTAGACCAAACTTCTTCACTATGTTCTTTGCATACTTGCTCTGAGAAATGAATATGGAGTCCTCCATTTGTCTAACTTGTAGACCAAGAAAATAGTTGAGCTCTCCAACAAGACTCATTTCAAACTCAGACTGCGTCTGTTCCACAAAATGTTTCACCATTGCATCTGACATCCCACCAAATACTATGTCATCAACATATATTTGAGCTATCATCAGTTTTCCTCCTTCCTCTTTAACAAACAAAGTCTTGTCAATTCCTCCTTTTCTGTAGCCATTCACAGCCAGGAATTCAGTAAGCCTTTCATACCAAGCTCTTGGTGCTTGCTTCAAACCATAGAGAGCTTTCCTTAGTTTGTAAACATGGTCAGGAAATGTTGGCTCAATAAATCCTTTTGGTTGATCAACATACACCTCTTTATTTAAGTAACCATTCAAGAAGGCACTCTTAACATCCATCTGAAAAAGCTTGAATTTGAAATTACAAGCCACCCCTAAGAGTAATCTGATAGATTCCAGTCTTGCCACAGGAGCAAAGGTTTCATCATAATCAATTCCTTCAACCTGAGTGTATCCCTGAGCAACTAATCTTGCCTTATTTCTGGTGACCACTCCTTGTTCATCAGACTTGTTCTTGTAGATCCACTTGGTGCCAATCACATTAACTCCATCAGGCCTTGGTACAAGATCCCACACTTCATTCCTTTTGAATTGTTCCAGCTCTTCATGCATGGTATTAATCCAAAATTCATTAGTCAAAGCTTCTTTGACATTCTTGGGCTTAATTTTTGAAACAAAACAAGAATTTGACACAACCTCTCTTGATCTAGTGCTAACCCCTGATTTAGGATCACCTATGATAAGCTCCCTTGGATGGTCCTTTAGCACTCTAATAGATGGTTCTTTATTAGATTGTTCAGGTTCAGACTCAGCATCAACAAGACTGGGAGACCCACTTCTGTCTTCAGTTTCTGCTGTGACTTCTTCAACTAATGTTTCAACATCATCCAGGACATCAACATCTTCCTGCTTATCAATGTCATCAATTACCACATTTATAGACTCCATCATAACCTTAGTTCTGGAATTGAAAACCCTGTAAGCTCTGCTATTTGTAGAGTAGCCTAGAAAGATTCCCTCATCACTTTTAGGATCCAATTTTCTCCTCTGTTCACGATCTGAAAAAATGTAACATTTACTTCCAAACACATGAAAGTACTTCACAGTTGGCTTTCTCCCTTTCCACAGTTCATACAGAGTAGCTGAAGTGCCCCTTCTCAAAGTAACTCTGTTGTGAATATAGCAAGCAGTGTTCATGGCCTCAGCCCAGAAATGGTAAGGAAGCTTTTTGGCATGAATCATTGCCCTAGCAGACTCTTGAATAGTTCTATTCTTCCTTTCAACAACTCCATTTTGCTGAGGAGTAATTGGAGAAGAGAACTCATGACTTATGACTTCAGCAGAACAATATTCAGCAAACTTGCTATTTTCAAACTCTCTTTTATGATCACTCCTTATTCTAATAACATTACTCTCCTTTTCCCTTTGGAGTCTTTGACAAAGATCTTTAAAAACATCAAGCACCTCTGATTTGTCTTTAATGAAGCTCACCCAGGTGTACCTAGAATAGTCATCTACAACAACATAAGCATACTTCTTCCCACCTAGACTTTCTACCTGCATAGGTCCCATCAAGTCCATATGAAGAAGTTCCAAAACTTTGGAGGTGGTGTTATGTTGAAGCTTCTGATGTGACATCTTGGCCTGCTTCCCTATTTGACAATCTCCACAAACTCTTCCTTCTTTAATATTGAGTTTAGGAATTCCTCTGACAGCTTCTGAAGATATTATTCTCTTCATTCCCTTCAGATGAAGATGTCCCAACTTTTGATGCCAAATTTTGACTTCATCATCTCTAGCAAACACACATGTTGAGGTACTTGAGTCTTGTTGCACCCATAGATAACAGTTGTCCTTAGACCTAACACCCTTCATGATGACTTCTCCTTTCTCATTTGTGACATTGCACTCAGATTTTGTAAAGTCTACTTTGAATCCTTGATCACAAAGTTGATTAATACTGATCAAATTTGCTGTCAACCCTTTGACAAGTAGAACATCATCCAGTCTAGGAGCACCATCACAATTCAGCTTTCCCATCCCCTTGATTTCTCCTTTGACACCATCACCAAATGTTACATGACCTGAAGACTGAAGCTTAACATCTACCAACAAATTCTTAACTCCTGTCATGTGTCTTGAACACCCACTATCAAAGTACCAGTCTTCTTTGGTAGAAACCCTAAGAGAAGTGTGAGCTATTAAGCTGGTAATTTTACCTTTTGGAACCCATTGCTTCTCAGACTTGGTGACCTGACTACCTCTGTGAAAGTTCTGTCTGGGACCAAACTGATGTGCCTTATGAGGATACCCATGTAGCTTATAACAGTAGGCCTTTATGTGTCCAAAACGCCCACAGTGATGACATCTCCAGCGCCTGAATTTCTTCCTAGAAGGAATCCTGTCAGGATGTTTAAACATCTGTTTTAACATCACTGGTTTGGAACTGGTAATAACATCATTAGAAGCTGCAACATTGTTGAATCCCAAACCACTTTTGTCTCCAGCAATTTTCCCAATACTAAGAATGTTGTCTAGAGCATCAGTACCATTGTTCAACATTCTGACAGTTTTGGTCATAGAATCCAGTTTAGAGTTAAGCATACTGACTTCATTTTCAAGTTCAGTCTTTTCAGCTTCTAACTGCACTATGGTTTTCTTCAGCTTCTCTCCTTCAAGACACACTTGTTCACTTCTCATGCACAGTTCTTTATAAGAGGCAGCAAGCTCTTCATAGGTAACCTCATCATCACAAGAATAATCATCTGACTCACAAACCCCAATCATAGCTCTAACAAGCTTAGCTGATTCTTCTTTAGATTCACTCTCACTATCAGACCAGGAAGCAGATAACCCCTTTTTCTGCTTTTTGAGATAAGTAGGACATTCCTTCTTGACATGACCATACCCTTCACGCTCATAGCATTGGACTCCTTTGTCATTATTGTACTTTTCTTCATCTCTAGTTTTCTTCCCCTGATCTCCTGATCTGTTGGTGTCAGATGTGATGTTCTTGACATTAGGATTATAACTTCTATTTATCCTCTTCATAACCTTATTAAACTGTCTTCCCAGCAAAACAATGGCACGGGACAGCTCCTCCTGAGACTCAGCACCATTCTCTTTCTTAGAATATTCAGAACTAGATACCAAAGCTATACTTTTGGTTTTCTTTTCAGGTTCCTCTTCCATTCCTAATTCAAAGGTTTGAAGAGAACCTATCAACTCATCAACCCTCATCTTGCTGATGTTTTGGGCTTCTTCTATAGCTGTCACCTTCATTTTATAATTCTTGGGAAGAGATCTAAGAATTTTCCTCACCAGCTTCTCTTCAGTCACCCTCTCTCCTAGGGCACTAGAAGCATTTGACAGCTCAAGGATGTTCATGTGGAAATCATGGATAGTCTCATCATCCTTCATCTTCAGATTTTCAAACTTTGTTGTCAAAAGTTGAAGTCTTGACATCTTGACTTTGGAGGTTCCTTCATGAGTAGTCTTCAAGATATCCCATGCTTCCTTAGCTACTTCACAAGTGTTGACCAACCTGAAGATGTTCTTATCAACACCATTGAATATGGCATTAAAGGCTTTAGAATTCCCAAGGGCAAGCTCATCTTCTTCCTTGGTCCATTCTTCTTCAGGTTTCAGTTTTGAGCTACCCTCTACTTCTTTTCCATTCTCACCCTTTTCCATAATAACAGGATGTTTCCATTATTTCAAAATAGCCTTCCAGGCTCTGCTGTCTAATGACTTCAAGAATGTAACCATACGAGGTTTCCAATAGTCATAATTTGAGCCATCTAGAATAGGGGGTCTATTCACAAATCCACCACACTCCTTGTCCATTGAACTAGAAAGTATCAGCCCTAGATCTCACCCAGATGCAGAGTATGATGCCTGCTCTGATATTAATTAAAATTCTGGTATCAGATGTGTGATGTTAAGTGTGATGTCACAACAACTCAATCTTCTATATGAACAAGGTAAAAACAACAATAAATAACTCAATGAATTGTTCACCCAGTTCAGTCTAACTACCTACGTCTGGGGGCTACCAAGCCAGGGAGGAAATTCACTATTAGTAGTATTAAATTACAGACTCAACAATCCCAGTTGACATCTACCTAACTTAATCACTACCCAATGACACTTCTACCTAAGAAACCCACTTAGGTATGAGAAACCACTCACTCCCTAAATCACCTCAGTGATACAATCCAATGATTACAAATTAATCACACAACTTGATTCTGCTTAACAGCTTTGATCAAGAACAATTAACAACTCAAAAATAGTAACACCAATTCAAACATGAATGGTTTACAAAACACACACGAAGACACAAATGACACTCAGTCTTTAGCTCTCTTTCTTCGTCTTCTTTACCAACAAGGGTTGAGGCTGCTTTTATAGAATTCTGACTTGGGCTTGGACCTCTTCCAAAATAATCTGATTTGATTTGTTATTAATCATAATTTAAAACAGATTTGATCTTCTAATCTTTTTAAATCTTTTCAAATCAGCCCTAATGTTAGTTACATGATCTGCTCCATATCTGATTGAAAATATAAATATCTTCTCCAAGAAATTCGCATCCAATCTCTCTAACAGATCTCCTCAAAACAAACTAACACGCGCAGCCTTAAAACATCACAACCTGATGTTCTGATGTTCTGATAACTGATGTCAAGACATCAAGTTTAACATCAACATATAAAACTTCAAACCTGCAACAACTAATGTTAGGAACCAATTTTATGACATCAACATTGTTCAACTTTGTTTTACCAAAATTCCAGCCAATACAAGAACTAACAATATTAATTAATAATAATTTTTTTTGTTATTTTCAAAAAGAAACTTCAACAATTGGATTTCAAATATCATACAGTGGGGAGACCCCGTTTTATTGAATTTGAAAGATTGCGGAAGTGGAAATACAGTATTTTACAAAGTGCTGTAAAAGGAAATGTCTAAGCTTATGGATCCTGAGTCCTCTCTGAGGAGAGCTTAGGTGCTGGTTCTGGAATTTTCCTTTTCTTTGACCGGGGCTCTTGAGCCGTTGTCGGGTTGTCAGTCCTTTGCTAAGTGAAAAGAGCGAGCAAATCTCTTCGGTCTTCTTGATTATCTACAACATGTCGCCCTGATATCTAATCAGAGCGTCCTTTTCTTTTAACAGTTGCTGAATTTTGGTACACTCCACATTGAGAATGCGGTACTTGTTCTTCCATGATTTCTTTTCCCATTGAACATTGTTGAGAGTGACCTGGAGTTTTTCTGCATTAGACATAAAATAAAGGACAAATTCCTTTAGCGGAAGAACTTCTTGATGAGGGTAAGGCATCCTCAGCTTGAGGGCTTTAGTTTGTACCCAGTGGAGATAAGGTTCCACAGAGACACAGTCTGGTTTTCCTAGAGACTCTCTTCCTTTCTTGTGAACATGTTTCCAGGCATGCACTATTTTTGTCTTTAGTGCCCTGTCATTTTCTCATTCCTTGAAGAAAAGACCTTCCCGATGAACATTACGCGGGATATGTCTCATCGGGTATCCAAGTTGACGACGAACTAAAACTGGATGATAGTTGATTCCTCCTTTAGTTCCTATGAGGGGTACATTAGGGAAGTTTCCACATCGGTCGATGATTTCTACACCCTCATAGATCCTATTTGACCAGTCTATGTCAGAGTTGGTGAGAGACATGATTCTCTGTGACCAATTTAAAGTGTTCTTATGATCCCAAAAAGCAGTAGACTTAGGTAAATGGGAAGTGAACCATTTGTATAGCAGGGGTACACAACATGTGATCATTCCTTCACTGTACAAATTCCTTAAGTGTACAAAATGATAAGCATCTGCGAGCAAGGTTGGTACGGGGTTTCCAATCAGAAATATCTTAATGGCATTGATATCAATGAAGTTATCGATGTTGGGAAAAAGGAATAACTCGTATGTGAGTAGAACAAAGATATCTTCGAAAGTAGTTATGTTTCCTATACTGGCAAAGTACAGGGCTTTCTCTATCAAGAACTTGGACGGTAAACCTTGGATTCCATCCTTAGTGGTCATGTGAGTCCTAACTTCGGACTCGTCCAAATAGATTGCTCTTGCAATGGTTTGATCCTTTGGAATTTATTCCAGTCCAGAAAATGGAGCTTGGTCAGTGATAGGTAAATCAGTCAGGTGAGAGTACTCCTCCAGTGTTGGTGCTAATTGATAATCCGAGAATGTGAAACAATGATAAACCGGATCGTAGAACTGAATCAGCGTAGATAGGATTCCTTCAACTACATGGACCCTTAACAGAGACAGCATTCCTCCATACTTAGCTCTGAAAGCATCAGGGTTGGTGATCATCCTTGCCAACCCTCTTAAATCCTCTAGTTTTGGAACCTTAAAGGTGTACTTGTGCGTCTTCCTTCTACCGAAATCCATAACGCAATCTTTTTCTCTGATATTTGCAATCATTGTTTTAGTTTAATTTTGAAAAAGGGAGAGAGACTAGAAAAGAAGATTTTTTTTCTTTGTTTAAGAGTTTTTAAATGAATGCATGAATGCAACACACAAAAACATAGAAAAAACATGGGTTCAAAGGTTTAGCGTCACGAGCATGGAGTCATGGCTCTAGCCATCCCCAAAGGTTGTACTATGGTGAATTTTTGTACCTGTACTCAAAATTATTGACCCCCCTTGGAATAACAACAGCAAGCTGGTTCACCCGAGCGAGCTGGAGCATCTTAGGGTAATCTCAATTAAGTTTAGTATCACGTGACAACTATTTCCGATAGCTACCGCACTACTAAATAGTCACATGGTTACTATCTACTAAATCCTCAGTTTCATGGATACCACAATCGAACAATCTGCTTTCACAACCGAAGTCGTTAGACATTGAATCCGCAAAGGGTATCTCCACTGATTTGATGGTCTACCGGGACAGCTTACTCGGGATTCACTCCCTGTAAGACCGCCCGTCTCTGCCATCACCTATCTTAGGTATCACTCACACTTTCCACATGTGACATCACTCGCATTCCCATTAGCAAAAAAATAAACACGGATATCAAGTAGGAAAAGTGATATATATATATATATATATATATATATATATATATATTCATTCCTAAAACTAACATCCTAGACCTCTTAAGAATTCTAGTCTATAATCCTAAACAGACAAAATGACTCCCCAGCAGAGTCGCCATTTTACTGTGGGGAATGGTGACGATGATGACTAAGGTAAAACAAATTCTCACGGCGGTCCCCAGTGAAGTCACCATTTTTCTGTAGCGTACGATTTTTGTCGGTGACGCGACCACCTTATCGTAGAGTTATGGGTTTCTCCTCTCAATGAGGAGGGGGTGCTACTTTCTGATTTCTTATTTATCCCGTGAAGTTGGAAGAGAAAGGGAAGCTATCTAAAACTAACCTTGCACGCGAATGTTTAACTGAACAAACGCTTAAAGAGATTGGGGGGTCCGGGGTCAGGTTATAAAATGGGGAGTTGTCAATTACCCATCCTATATATGGTTATCCACAGGTTGTTAGTTTTAGGTTCTGCTTTGTACTTGATGGTGTTTATCTGCTGATGGGTTGGGAAAGTTTCTTGGGAAATATGAGAGAGAGAGTGTGAATTTTTGATGATTTTGGTGAGGTACTGGACCTCAGTTTTGATTGGTGTGAAGGTACTGGACCTAGAGTTTTTGTTTGGTATGAAGGTACTGGACCTGGAGTTTTTGTTTGGTATGCTCACTAAGATTTCGCAATCTTATGCCTACGTATTCCTGTTTAAAGAAACAGTGAAATCAGAGCAATCGTAGTTCCTCCTATTCTATGGGAGGAAAAAATGATGTTTTGGTGTCTTGTTCAAAGCCCAAGATTGAAGCTAAAAGGTTTATTTGTGTCTTGTTCAAAGCCCAAGATTGAAGCTAAAAGGTTTGACTGAGAGAATTTGTCACCTCTAAAGGGAGATATCTCATCTGTTTATCGCAACTGTTGGGTGGCTGTTTATAAAGGAGGATTACTTTAACTGGGATATGAATCCAGCAATGCCATAATTTCCTTTATAGGGGTGTTATCCGGAAGGGGAAAAATTTAACTCATTGTTGAGCAATGCCATTTTTCCTTAGGAATTTCTCATGCTAAGAGAGGGACAATGGCGTGGATGTAAACAATCCAGAGGCTTGCCGCTTACAGCAATTAGATGAAAGAAAGGGGATTTACCATGATAAAAGATGGACAACAGCTTGGATATTTGAATCAACAAGTGTGCCACTTACAACAGTTATCTGGGATTAAGGTTTGTTTTGAGTTATCTGTTTCGATATGTGATAACACAAAGAAATGTTTTCCTACAGAGATTTTGGTTTCCTCTGAGGGGATGTTGATTTTTGTGTGCCTTGATCAAAGCCCAAGGTTGAAGCTAAGAGATTGATTGACTCCACTGGGGAAGTCTTTATACAAAGCCTAAGAGGAGGCTGAAAAAGACTGACTCAATAAAAGAGTGTTTATCTGTCTTGTACAAGGCCCAAGATTGAGGCTAAAAAGAGACTGACTCTTTTGGGGATATCATTATACAAATCCTAAAAGGAGGCTAAAAGTTTGACTTTTCTGGGGAAATATTTTTCCTGTCTTGTACAAAGCCCAAGATTGAGGCTAAAAGGGATTTTGATTCCACTGGGGAGGGTTTGTATGTGTCTTGTACAAAGCCCAAGATTGAGGCTGAAAAGAAGACTGACTTTGTGGGAAAGAAACCTTTATCTGTCTTGTACAAAGCCCAAGATTGATGCTAAAATGAGACTGACTCAACAGAGGATTTTAGGTGTCTTGTACAAAGCCCAAGATTGTGGTTGAAAAGGGTTTGACTTAATAAGAGAGTGCTTTTATCTGTCTTGTACAAAGCCCAAGATTGTGGCTGAACAAGCTGGAGAAATCATTATACAAAACCTAAGAGGAGGCTGACTTCTACTAGGGGAAATCATTATACCAAGCCTAAGAGGAGGCTGAAAAAGATCGACTCAACAAGTGAGTGTTTTTTATTTGTCTTGTACAAAGCCCAAGATTGAGGCGAAAAAGGGTTGACTCAAAAAGAGAGTATTGAAAGGTGATTAACTCAACAAGAGAGTCTGAAAAGGTTAGCTCCGCTGGGGAGAATCATTGTACAAAGCCCAAGAGGAGGCTGACTGGGCTTTAGAACCCATGGGTTCTAACTCTGCTGGAGATTTAAAATGACCAGGGTTTCTCTAGGGAACTTGAGAATGTCTTTAAGACTCAAGAGGAGATTAGACTATCCAAGTCTACTGGTGTGGAAGAGTTTATCTTTGTATGATGCCCAAGAGGAGACAGGTGCTTTAAGGGATGAGTATCAACCCTAAAATGGTGTGATGTTTTGACACTAGAAAGACTGCTCTAGCAAAGGATGACTAAGTTATGTCTTATACCTTTAATAGGTCTTTAGGGTCCTTGTATGAAGCCCAAGAGAAGCATGAGAACTTCTAAGAAGCCGGAGGGTCCTTGTACAAAGCCCAAGAGGAGGCGGGGACGCTTTTAGGAAGCCTGTGGGTCCAAACTTAAGAAGAGTTCAAGAAAAGTTTCACCGAGAATAATCTTTTCTTTAATGAACAGTTCTAGGGTTTGAAGAAATTCAAGAGAAGTTTCACCGAGAATTAATCCTCTCTGGGGAAATGAACTTCTTAGACAATTTCTAATAGTGACAGTCTGAGAAAAGTTTCACCGGGAATAATGCCTTTTTCTTTGTTCCATATTGTTTAAGCCCAAGAGAAGGCAAGACTGTATCTGGAAATCCTATAGGGATCTAGTTTTGACTGTATTAAAGAGTGACCAACTGGCTTTACCAAGTTCTAGACCTAGTTGTCAGGGAAAACTCTAAGCAGATATACTAGTATATATATAGTTGATATATGACAAGTATTTAAAAGGATATGAAAGAAGGACTTACAGGTGAGCAAGCTTCCAACAATACAGTTATATATAAATATATATGAAAGCATGTAAAGAAAGCTGATAAAACTTACAGGCGAGCAAGCTTTCATTGTAACAGCTGTATGGTTAGTTATTTAAGAAATTAAAGAAAGTTTTGATAACAACTATGAGTTTGAACCTAAAAGGGAAGTTGTTTTTGAACAGATTGGGGCTTATACTTAAGTAGAGGCGCAAATGAAAAACAGTAATCGTACCGTTGATCTGAAAATTGTACTGGGGCTTATACAATGACTGAGGCCCAAAAGGTTTTGTACAAAGGGATGGGTCTTACAATTCAAGGAGAGGCCCAAAAGTTTGAAAGAAAAGAAAAGAAATGGGACTTACAACACAAGGGTAGGCCCAGTTGATTTTTTGTTGAAAAGGCGACGATCGCGCAATGGTTTTTGAAATCGCAGTGGGACTTATACAATGACTGAGGCCCAAAAGGTTTTGGTTAAAAGGGGATTGGGTGTTACACTCTAATAGAGGCCCAAAGTGTTTTTAAAGATTTGTTAGGGTGATAGTGATCAAAACCCTAATTTTTGGTTTTTTTTAATGTATTTTAATTGAATAAAAATCTAATTAAAATAATCAAACATGTGAAAACAAGGTTATGATCTTGGATTTATATTTGGAAAATCATATTTTATTCATGGGATGATTAAAAAATCATTTGAATTTTGTAAAACCAAGAGAAAGAAATATTTTCAATGTTTAAAAAACAAATAAAAATATAATTCTTTACAAAAATATCAAATATATGAAATAAATAATATTTTTGTGAACTTTTCATGGAATAAAATATTTTAACATTTTTGGGAATTTTCAAAAAAAAAAACCAATAAAAAATAACTAAAATTGAGAGAGAAATTAAATTTTCAATTAAGTAACAAAAACATGAAAATATGATAAAATAGCAAAAATAGGGGAAATGGCAAAATGGTCTGGGTTTGGTTTGAACCCATGACCATCAAGCCAAACACACATGTGCGCTACCACTGAGGTGGTGATACATCCGTGTATCAAAACGACCCCATTAAATCATAAGTCATGCCTTGTTTCTAGGCCTGGGCAAGGCAAGGCAAGGCAAGGCAAGCTTTTGGGCAATTTATGTGAAGCCTCTAACTTTCTCATTTCTCCATGGATTGGGACAAAATTTAGGTGCATCTGACCTAGAATTTCACAAGTAATCCAAGGGTCTTGGTTTTTTCAGATGACGTCCCTATTTTAAAACCCGATAGTGGTTTTGAAATAGACCAATTTTTGCATGTTCTATGCTATCTCATGGTACAGGCAAGAATTACATGGCAAATTGGTTCAAACACAACATATACAACATGTATGAGATGTTTATGATCAGTGGACATCAAAGGAATGCATAATTTAGAAAGTTCAAGGGATGATGCACTTACCTCTTGGAACTTTTTGTGCTATGTGTCAAGTTCCTTGTGCCAGAAGTGATCTAATGCTTTGAACACTCTTGGTTGATCCCTTAGAAGCTTTTAGGATGACTGGAACCAGCTGGAATCCTCAGGAACAGGTTTTGGCACTTTCTTGCAAAAGGGGCAAAAGTGACCAATATGACAACTCTCTCAAATGGTGTTCCAGATGAGGGGAACCATTTGGGACAGTTTGAGGATGATATTTGGAGTGTCTTTGAGGCCTGGTTTGGTTTTGGAAGTGATTGAATCAAGACATGGCTTGAAAAATGCAAAAAAGTCAATTTTTGAGGTTTTGGAGGTTGACTTTGTGATTTTGGTGTTTCAGGTCACAAGTGATTGTTTGGACAGCTTAGATACAACATATTAGAGGTGTTTGGATCATGAGCTGTGGTGGAATTGCTCTCTAACTCAAAAACTCAGAGATACCTTGCAAAAGAAGGCATTTTGGCCTAAAGAGAGGGATTTTGAGGAAAGCAAGTGTTGTAGTGTTTTGGTGTACTCAAACTGAGCACAAATGAGCTCTATTTATAGTAGAGCGAGTTTGTTTTGCAAGCAATAGTGAATGGCAGCTGCAGCAGGCCTTTGGCCAATATTGAGCAAAAGGAATCTCAAGTCTCCTCTAGCCATTGACTTGAGGTTAGGGCGCAGGCCTATAATCCTATGATTTAGAGCTTATTCTTGACTCATTCAGTTAGGTATGTGTCAGTCCATGCCACCTTGGTGTATCCATTAAATGCATTGCAACAAAATTGGAGTCTTGGCACCTTTTTAGCCTTTTTATGTTTGTTATGGCTAATGTAGATTCTTGGACTTTGGAGGCTTGGGGATCATATCATTCTCCTTTTGTTTTATCCTCAATGTGTCCAAAATGATGACAAAGCTTGGATTAATCAGATTTGGACAAATCGAGCAAAATGCACAAATTCTGCCTTGTAAAAACCAGTTCATGATGCCATGTTCCAAGGGTTGTATCTCCCTGCTCAAATGGAATTTGGAGATGATTTGGTACTTGTTGGAAAGCCCTCATGGCATACTTCAACTTTGATGTTCACCCCTAGACCTGGTTTAACTTGGATCAAGGTGAAAAATGTCGCTACATTATGGAAAAAGTAAGGCAGATTCTGACTTTTGTTGCAAATTTCACTAAGTGTTGGAAAAGTGTCATTTTCATGTTTTTTGCCATTTTGATCATTTCATAACTTAAAATCCATAAAGAATTGGAATCTGAGGCAGTTGAAGCTTTTGTAGGGTGTAGTAAGACCTACAAATCCAGCTTTGGATCATCCAAAATGGTTGCTTGGATCTCATGTTATGATCCTTGAAAGTTGGTACCAAAATCACTTTTACTCCATAACTTAGAAAAATGTTGGTTTCTCAAGGTTGCCCCTTTTGCAATAAACCTCACTTTTCTTGATTTTTCTTGATGGATGATGATCAATGTCACACATTAACATTATTTTTGACTTAGGGGAATCATATTTGTGAAAAATTCCAAAAAGTCAAACTTGATTTTGTGCACAGTTGACTTTTTATCGGATGAAATCCAAACTGTGCGATCCTTTGTGAAATCAAGTCTTTGACCTAGATCAAACCTAATGGATGGGTTCCATAGATGTTATAGGGTATATTGAATCATGTCCCAAGGTTTGGGAACATGTCTAGGTCAAAAGTCAAAGGCAAAGTTGACTTTTTCCTCGAAACCCTAATTGTGGTCCTGATGAAATTGAAACTTGTGAATCAAGTTTTTTGGGTCAATCCATTGTTGCAAATGGATCAATGTAGTGTATTGGAGGCCCTCAAATCATGTCTTGAGGACTTGGCTCATTCTTTGTCCCAAAAGTCAACTTAGGGGTGAATTAGGTCAAGAAACCCTAATTCCTGATTTTTTGGTAAATGCATCCCCTGAGGTTATATTGAATTGATGATTGGGTTGATGAGGTCCTTTGGAGTATCTTGGGTTATGATTTGAAGCATTGGCTCATGCCCAGATGAAAATTTCCATCTGGAGGCCTTAGTCGATCAAAACCCTAATTTGGTGACTCTGGTGATCTTGAGGCTTGATCCATTTGGAATGTTGCAACTTTGTGCTTGATTCTTGATGTGGGAGTCCTCTTGATCCCTTATGTGTGTTTGAGAGGTCAGACAAGTTGAAGATCATGTCATTCCTTGATTGATCCTTTGTCTAAATGCTCTAAGAGGGCTTAAAACCCTAATTCTTGATTGTGGTGAATGCTCAACCATCTTTGAGGAGATTGATGAGGCATGAAAGTACATCCATATTGTGGTAATGATTTGCACAATGATGGGAAATCTTGGTGGTTAAAATTTGGGGTATGACATCAGCGAATCCTTGTGAGGTATTTGAACTGAACTCTTCACTTGGTCTTAGTCGATCACAAATAATGGAGTCCTCATCTCCCATTTGTTGTCAATTTTCATTAATCAAATTTTCTTTATGTTTCTTGTAACCCCCACGAGACAATCTATGGGGGTATTTGTCTTTTTCCTTGTTTAACTTTCCCGATTCACTTTTAACATGTTATAAACATAATGAAAATATTAATTTGCATGGTTGTATCTATAAAGCATAAACATAAAATTATCAAAAATTAAGATTACTATCAACCAAGAAACCAACATAACTACGAGACTTCACAAACTTTTCCTAAACCTTCTTGCCAATATAATTATATTTCACTTTTGGATGCTCAAGATGAGCCTTAGGATTTGTAATGTAGTCACACATGAGATGTGACTTAAACCCCTCCAACGCTCACAAGCATAAGTGATCCATTTTTTCTTCAACTTATCATCATCAGTAAACTTAAAAGTCGACTATAGTTACATCAATAAGTTTGTATTAGTAATTATAAAAAATACTATTGAATCATGTAAACTAAAATTAATACCTTAATGTTTGTCCATATGCTTTCTTTCACATTTGATGGTACTTGGTTCCAATCATCTATAAAAAATACTCAATTTGCTACATCCAAGTAATGCAACATAACTTCTAAAAAGTGAATAATTATCACCATAACATGTCCAAGTTACGACATTAAAATTGATCGGCAATTTGTTACCCAAGATGCGGACTTTTGGTAATTTATCCATCATTGTGACACCTCTTTATTTTCCTTTATTTTTTCCATTTATAGCTTGAGATTGATTTGTATGAGTTTAATTTGTATGAGTTTCGTCTCTAAATAAAGATTCCATATATATATATATATATATATATATATATATATATATATATATATATATATATATATATATATATATATATATATATATATATATATATTCAGAAACAACAACATAAATATTAAACCAATCTTAAAAAGAAACATACAACAACATAACAAATGTGTCTCATACACATTCAACAAGAACATAAAGATTAAACCAATCTTTACAAAAACATACAATAACATAACAAATGTGTCTCAACAACAATAACATATACAACAACAACAACAACAACAACAACAACAACAACAACAACAACAACAACAACAACAACAACAACAACAATAAAAGCAACAACAACAACAACAACCATATTAGCAACAACTCTTTCATCATCAACTAGAACAACTTGATCAAATTCAACTCTTTCATCTAACCCTATAATATTATTTTCACAACCATGAATACAAATTTGTCTCATACATATTCAACAACAACAACAATAGCAAAAACATAAACAACAACTATTTCATCTTTAACTAGAACCACTTGATCAAATCCAACTCTTTCATACAAATTCAATAACAAAAACATAAACAACAATAACAACAAAAGCAAAAACAACAACAATAATAACAACAACACCAACACCACCACCACCACCAACAACAAAAACATAAATATTCAATAGCAAAAACATATACATAAATAACAAAAACATAAACATGAGTATTAACAACATAAACATAAACAAAAAGAACATAAAACTTCAACATCAACAGCATAAAAAATAATAATAACAACAACAACAACAACAACAACATAAACAACATTCAAGATTGATATTTTACTGTACATGCATGGTGAAAAGTTTACGTACCGAAAACTTGATGAATAAGTAAAAGAGATAAATAATATGAGTTTTACCCTCCTTTATTGTAAGATTATTTTTCTTCCTCCTCTATGTTTCATGAGGTTTTTGTTGCTTTGCACGATAAGCCAAGAATGATAGTGATGACATTTTATCCACGTTAAGCAAAGAACGATAATGATGGCTTCGTACATTAAGCCAAGAACGGTGTATGTGTTTCATTTCGTTAATGGAGATGAAAGTATGGTTACGGTTCAAATACTTTCTCAATGCTAAATGTGTTAGGGTTCAAAAGGTTTCTCTCCGATGAAATGAAAAAATGGCAATTGAATAGACAAGTTAAGTTGTGTTTCTTGTTTCTGAATAAAACATTTCACCACGATCGATAAAACCAACTGTGGTGATATTTGATTTATTTAATTAAATTTTATAAAAAAGTGTCAGTTTGTTAACCATTTAAGATTTTAAAAATAAAATGGAAAATATATCACCATGGTTGGTTTAAACAACTGTAGCGATATCTAGAATATTTTCATATTAAAAATAAATCAAAAAGAGTGGTGTCACTATAAAAATAAAAATAAAAAGGAAAATGATATCACCAGGGTTGGAATAATCAACCTAGTGAAATCATGTTTATATTTAATTTAAAATTAAATAAAAAAGAAAGGCATAAGTATTTTATTCACAAATTTGCTGACTCCGAGATTCAAACCCATGAGTTTTAGGAACTTTCACCTCTATTGCTCTATCCACCTATGGTAATATATAAAGCATTTTTATTAAATAAATAAATAAAAAGCGATGACGCTTGATTTTAGAGATGTCACCACGGTTCTTCAAACAACAATGATAAAATAAGCGTCATTGTATATACTTTTTGTAGTATTGTTACTACCTCTTACCTCCACCAGTTAAAAACTTTGTACCAAACTTAAAAGAAAATATCACAAGTTACAAAAAAAAATCAAGATTGCCTTTTGGTAGTTGTAACACCCTGTATAATATATATCTAGAATAATATCATACAAGTGTTATTAGCTGGTACTGACACCAATCATAAGTGCCTAGTGGCATAATTTATATATACTTGACCATCTCTAAACCATAAAAGACAACCTATGGTACAAGATATGGAAAGTTGCCAAAACATTAAAACTAAGATAATAATACAATATTCGTCATTGTACAAAATACATTGAAACCTCCGAGAAAAGCTCCACATGTAACCTAAACCTGCAAACGTTCCCTGAAAAACAACAACAATAATGGGGTGAGATAATAATCTCAATGACTTCCCCTATCTTATGGGTTCACTCGGCTCTACAAGGTTCTAGCCAATTCCTATCTCAAGTCAAAAGGGAAAGGGAATAAGACTTTAGTTCACACAGTTCGCAATGTATGGAAACATGCCTCTTGAGTCCATCAACTTAAATAATCACTAGTCGGAAACTATACCAAGGTATCACCTTTTCCCGTCCTCACCTATGTCTAGGACTTTCGGCCGGGTCATGGATCCTTGTAATGTACTTAACATACGAAATGGATTAGGATTCAAAGTACTTAACACATGAATCATCAATTCTCATGGGTCCTCCCCCATCACAAGCCTTTACCCGTAGGTTCCATTCGTACTCACACACGGGAATCAAACATGTCAAGTACTAGTGCGTACATTCTAGAGGAGCGCTCTACATAAGCCTCAACTCTAGGAACGACACATCACAAGGGATTATTTCTGACTACATGATAAGGCATAACATAACGTCAAATGAATTCGGATTCTAAGGGATAACATTAAACTTTCGAATCACCACATCCATTTGCTTATGTAAACACTAAGGATGGCGTGATTGTATTAGACAATCACAAGGCATCACACTCGACTTAACCATAACAACACAACCATACATTCTCCATACAAAGCTCTCCTCACAACTAGACAACTACTTGCCAAATATACACACCTAGGCATCCTTGCACAAGCATTGTCATCTATGTTATTTATCACGACCTAATCATCTTAGTAATTCATTTCATTAGTTAACATAAAGGGTTTCCTCACCATTCTTAGTCTTTTAAGCATGTTATCACACATTCACATTCATATAAATATATCATGCATAAACACATATGGTGAAATAGTATAGCACATCAAGCATAAACATCTCACATAAGACATAAATCATCATTATTTCTCTACCGACATTCTCAGTTAATTTTTTATCACATAATAAATAGGTCTTTTGGAGCCAAGCCCCTCACAAAAAATCAAACTAATCACAAAGTAATCAACACAACGCTAGGTGTTCATTTTCACCTATCATGTAGAGCATTGGAATAGCTTTCCAATGCTTCCGACCGTGCCTCAATCCGAGTTACAGTTCAAAATTTATGAAGAAAACAAAATAGGAAATACACTGTAGGATTCGTAGTGCGAAGGCCAGACGAGGTCCTTCGCCTTGAGTTTGCAGTGCGAACCAGAAAATTTGGAGGTAGTGGCAAAATGGGGTAAAGCTCGTTGTACGAACCTGGGGCGAACATTCGTCTCCACTTCGCTTCCAACTCGCAGTGCGAGCGTAGCATGCTTATACGTTCGCTAGACGCTCGCAATGCAAAGCCTGCGAAATAGGGATTTCCAGCAGCGTGAGAAAACTGTCTTCCATGGGGAAAACTCCAAAACCCCAACACCCAATGCTCGCAATACACATCCAAACACTCATAGGAACACTTATTAGCATGATTAAGCAAGAACATCATCAAATCATCATGTAAACAATATATCAATTCCATTTAGCATGCTTTCCCACAAAACCCTAACCCACCATATTCTCATATTTTCCCCCAATGCTAAGCTATCTAATGGAAACCACCTCTAGAACAAGATGAATATGAAGAAGAAGTTGAATTGATGATGAAGATGATGAATCTGAGAACTCTCTCATCTTCTTCCTCTAGACTTTCTTATTCTTTCCTTCTCCTCTTCTATTCTTTCTCTCTTACCAACTTTCTTTCTCTTTTCCTTTTATTCTTTTTCTTTCCACCAATTATATATATATATATATATATATATATATATATATATATATATATATACACATATAATATATAATACTACACAATGGTATAAAATATCCCAATTGATATTCTGTCATCTAACACCAATTGACCAAATATTAGAGTTACCAAAATATCCTCTCTTCTACTTGTTAATTTTGGCCTATCTCTTTTATCAATAATTGATCTCTTCAGAGTCTGCTAGTTACTGTATTGGTCCTAACTGATGACACTTAGAGCACTTGAGATCTTCAATAAATCCAACTGACACTCAAATGGGCATTTAAGGGAATATGGAGTATTACAGTAGTGACCACCTAACATATAGTTTGACCTATTAAGTCTTGAATAACCCAACATCCAAAAAAAGTTTTAATGAATTAGAGCTTCACATGAATGTAGTAGGGATGTCAAAACAAGTTGAACCCATTGGGTTGACTCATTTAACTCATCGATTTTGGAAGGGTGAATTATAATTTTTAACTCTCTACTACAAGTTTGTCCGCCCTAGCTAGCCTACTAAAAAATGTGATACAGAAAAGACAAGGTGGATTATTTTCTTGGACTTTAATAACTAAAATTTGTTTTCATTTAATATTTTATAAGCTATAATATATATTATAGTTTATGTTATATTTAATTCACATAGTTAAGAGGAAAACTAAACCAATTAATTTAATCACTCTAATGAACCCAATGACTTTTTTATTTTGGTTGTCTTGTTGAATTATTTAAGTTTTTAGATAATAAATCATGGATGCTTGAATGATAACTTTTATACATAACTCAACAAGTTATTTTCTGATGTACCTTTTAACGATTGAAGCTTCCGGACGATGATGGTTCTCCGTATATACTTTAAAGATCTTCATGTATCGCTATATTAGATACACCCACCTTAAATAAACTTGACCACAATTAAGTGAACCATAATGTCAAAAAAATTATGGAGGGAAATACACCTCGAATTGACACAAGATTATTGCAGCTTCATCTTCTAATTCATCTAATATTTTGAAATCAAGAACTTTATTACATATAACATTGCAGAATAAGCAAAATCTGATTACAGTTACTCTTACATTTTTTGGTAGGATGTCACAGATTGCCTCTGGTAGAAGTTATTGCATCAAGACATGACAATCACGAGATTTAAGCCAATTGACTTGAGCTATTTCATTGAAACAAGTTTTTAATGTTCGATGAGTAACCTTGCAGAACTTTGATACCATGCAAACACTCGCATAAACTTTTCTTTTCCTTTTTAGATAGAGTGCGACACACCGGAGGAAAATAAGTTACTTTTCCTCTTTCTTTTGGAGCCAACTATTTTCGTTTACCCATCTCCACCATATCTAGACGAGAATTCTTACTATCTTTAATATTGCTTAGATTTTTTAGAAGTGTTCCAATCAAACTATCACACACATTTTTCTCCACATGCATCACATCAAGACAATGTCTTACATCGAGGCTAGACCAATATGGAAAATCAAAGAATATCGATCTCTTTTTCCAAATATTTCTCTTAATGGTCCCTTTTTTATTTTTTCAAAAGACAACAGTAAGGTGTTCTTTTCGTTGAAAAAATTTATCCCTGATTAAAGGTTTAGGAGCGATATCAAACTCCTACTCTCTGTTAAAATCCTTTTGCAATCTACGATAAGGATGATTGGGTTTTATAAATTTCTGATTCCCGGGGTAAATAGTCTTTTTTCCAAACTAAAGTTGGTGAAAACAGGTATTCAATTCACATATAGGACACACTTTATGTCTCTTAACATGGTATCCAACCAAATTACCATATGCAAGAAAGTCGTTGATTGTGCAAAATAACATGGCACACATCTTAAATTGTTCACCTGAACACACATCATCAACGTCAACGCCTTCCTCCCACAAAAGTCTTAAATCTTCAATTAATGGACTTAGATAAACATATATGTTGCTTTAAAGTTATTTTGGTATAGATATCCTCATAGATAACAAGATATACTTGCGCTTTATGCACAACCAAGGAGATAGGTTGTAAATCGTGATAAGAACATGTCAAAAAGTATGGTTAGAACTCAGATTAACAAAGGGGTTTATTCCATTTGTGGCAAGGCCAAGCCTAAGGTTTCTTGGCTCAAGGTCAAAATCGGGAAACAACGTATCAATTTTCTTTCATTGCAAATAATCAGCTTCATGAAGAATGCGTCCATCACATTTTCTTTCATCTGCATACATACCATCTAATATTCTTTGCATCCTTCGCAATAGCAAAAAATCTTTTGAACCTTGGAATTATTGGCATGTACCATAAAACTTAGGAGGAGGATGATTCTTGCTAACACCGACATAGTCAACGCCACAGTTTTCTTTCGCCTTGTAGCGCAACTCACCATATTTCGGACATTGATCCAATTTTTCATACTCTTTCCTATATAATATGCAATCATTACGACATGTATGTATTTTGATATACTTCAAGTCCATTGGACACAATATCTTGTTGGCCTCATAACAACGATGCGACAAATTATTATCTTTTGGTAACGTTTGTTTCAAAAAATCAAGCAATTTTGTGGAACTTTTACCCGTCCACCCACATTTTTCCTTCACATTAAACAATGTTAACACCACAGACAAATGTGTAAAACTTGTGCACACCTTATATAAATGTGTATCCTTATCACTATATAAAGTATCATAAATATGGGCTTTCCTAACTAAAGTATTTGAAAACGGGTGTTTGATTCATATATATGACACACTTTATGTCCCTTGACATTGTATCAAGCCAAATTATCATATACAGGAAAGTCGTTGATTTTGCCAAATAGCATGGAAGACATCTTAAACTTTTCACCTGAATACGCATCATCAACGTCGATGCCTTCCTCCCACAAAAGTCCTAAATATTTAATTAACAGAGTTAGATAAAAATTTATATCATTTCAAAGTTGTTTTGGTTCAGTAATAATCATAGATAACAAGATATACTTGCACTTCTTGCAAAACCAATGAGATAGGTTGTAATTCGTGAGAAGAACATGCCACACAATATGGGTAGTGCTTAGATTACTAAAGGGGTTTATTCCATCTGTGGAAAGTCCAAGCCTAAGGTTTCTTGGTTCAAGGCAAAAAATATGGAAACAACGAATAAATTTTCTTTCATTGCAAAGCATCAGCTACATGGAAAATGTTTCCATCACATTTTCTTTCATCTGCATGCCATCTAATATTCTTTTTGTTTTTTGCATTAGTAAAAATCTCTTGAACCTTAGAATTATTGACAAGTACCATAACAATTTAGTAGGAGGACTCTTCTTGTTATCATCGTCATAGTGGTCACCATTGTTGTCTTTCACCTTGTAGTGCGACTCACCATATTCTGGACATTGATCCTTTTTTTTTGGTACTCTTTCTTGTATAATATGCAATTAATAGAACATGCATTTATTTTGATATATTCCATATCTATTAAACACAATATCTTCTTGGACTCATAACACAATCTGGTACATTCACTACGCCAAAATTGGCTTTTCACATCGCACCAAAGACGGCGCTTTTTAGACAAAGCGCTGCTATAAGTCTTTAAAAAATTTCGCTAAAAAAAAGCGTTGTAAAAGACAGTCTTTAGAAAGCGCTTTTTAAAAGCGCTGTTAAATGCCCTAAATAGAATCCACCTTAGAAAGCGCTTTTTCAAAAGCGCTGCTATAGGTTTTACCTTAGAAAGCGCTTTAAAAAAGCGCTCTTATAGGTTAACCTTAGAATGCGCTTTCAAAAAGCGCTGCTATAGGTCTTAAATTCTCCTCACTTTAGAAAGCGCTTTCTAATGAAAGCGCTCTCATAGGTAGCACTTATGAAAGCGCTTTTTGAAAAGCGCCCTCTAAGGTCATTTATGAATTAAAATATAAAACACATTTCATATCATTTTCAGAACCATCTTTTCATTTTCTGCTCTCGACCGTTCTTGCTGCCGAAACCCTTGCGTTCAATCGTTCTTGCATGCTAAAACTATTTTCATTGCCGTCGTTCTGAAGCTTTGCCGTCACCGTAGCCGTCGTTCTGAACCGTTGCCGTCGCCGTTGCCATCGTTCATTCTTGCATCCGTGAAGGAGAAGACGAAAACGAAAAGAAGAGGTACGTTGTTGTTGTTGTTCTTGCTTCATATTTGGTGTTTTACGAAACAAAAACGAAAACGACGACAATGTTTACTATTTGGTGTTTTATGTTAGTAACCTCTGAACGACGGCAATGTATTATACTCGTTCTGTTCCATTTCTGTTGCTGTTTACTATTTATGTTAGTAACCTCTGAACGATGGCAATGTATTATACTCGTTCTGTTCCATTTCTGTTGCTGTTTACTATTTGGTGTTTTATGTTAGTAACCTCTGTTGCTGTTTACGATTTGGTGTTCATGAGAAGTTTTATTTTTATTATTACATGATATTACACAGTATGTTTCTTGAAATCTCTTTTGTTGTTACATAGTATTATACTCAGAACTTGTTTTGATTATTAATGGATTAATATTAGTACAAGACATTATTTTTTAGGATTAAGTTATGTTAATTAGTTTGATTATTTAGATTATGATAGGTTATTAAGCAATGTTTTTATTTCTTAAATATTTGAAATTTATTTATTTCTAACATTATTTTATTTAAAATTTAACCTTTGTTTTTAAGGATTGTTAATCATTATTTAGATTAATTAGTTTACATTATATTCTTTTGAATTCTTGATTTTTTGCTTAGAATAGAATTGTTTAGGATGTATTTTTTTGGTAGTCTCGTTTTTAATTTGCATTAATCTTCTTGGCTTCTAATTTGGTGACTTTTAACTTGTGTTCCTTTTGTTTGATCTTATAATTGTGATTTGTATTGGCTATTGTTTTTGTGATATATGATGTTTTGGTTTTCTTTTATGGAATATGGATTTATAGAAATATGCATGTGTAAGCTGAATTTAGTTTCTTTAACTTGAGATTGTTGCTCTTTTATATGAATTTAGTTTTTCTGTCATTTAATTTTTGTTTATTTCTTTCTTCCAGGTCAAATGGCTAGTAACCAGGACGACACACACGAGACACATGATGAAAATGAAGCTCAGAATGAACCTTCGAATGTAAAAAGTGAAATAAAACGTGGAATAACTATTATGAAGTCAATCATTCGTGCTAGAGATAAAGGGATCAAGTTTGATGTACATTGGAGTGATGAGAACCAACTAATTGAGCCTAACGGTTCAATGTTGTCTTCATACATTGGTTCACTTGTCCGTCAGCATATTCCAATTACCAGTGATAATTGGAGGAGTCCAAAGTTGAAAGCTGGTAAAGATAAGATATGGACTGAGATACAGGTACTTTAATTTACTTATACTAACACACTTTATGTTTATATGTTTATAAGATAAGATAAGTCTTTAATTTACTTATACTAACACACTTTATGTTTATATGTGTATGTTTTTTTGTAGAGGTCCTTTAATATTGATGAAAGCCGGCAAAAATATTGTCTTCAGTTGGCCGGAAAGAGACTCAGAGGGTTCCGAGCCTTATTATCAAACAAATATCTTAGGGATGCGGATAAAAATTTTGTTGAAGCAGAACTTCCATAGTTGTATGCGAGCGTGATTGAACCCGAAGAATGGAGCACGTTTGTAGCCAAACGGAAAACCGAAGAATTCAATGTAATGTTATCTTGTCATGTCTATTAATTGTATTATATACTTGTTGCATTAGTTTGTTCCGATATGACTTAAACTTGTTTATCCAGAATTTGAGTGCCATTAATCGCCAAAGAGCATCAAAACCCGCGTATCCATACAGAAAAGAGCGTTTAGGATATGCACGGTTACAGCAAAAATTGGTACGTATATATTAATGCTATGATTTTATTAATTGTATTATTGTGTTATACTTGATGAATTTATTATTTAACTAAATGTGTAGTTAGAAGAGACGAAAAGTGAAGAATCATCACTTCCGGGACATGTTTTGTGGAAGGAAGCTCGTGTTGGTAAGGATGGAGTTGTTAGGGAGGATGTTCAACATGTTTATGACGAATGTGTAAGTATAACATTATGTCTTTAAGTTAATTGAAATTTTATTAAAATATAATTAATTTGTAATCCCCACTAATAATTTTCGATTTGTCAATGAATTTCAGGAGACTCTATCTAAATCCTTAACCACAGGCGAGGAGGATTGCAGGAGCATTCTTAGTCGAGTACTAAATGTTCCTGAGTATTCCGGCCGGGTGAGAGGTAAAGGATTTGGTGTGACTCCATCTTCCTTGTATCCAAAGAAAAAAAATCCCAGCAACCGAGAATTGCAAAAGGATTTGGAAGAACTAAAGGCGCAAGTCCGTGAATTGCAAAAGGATAAAGAGAGATATGAGGCGGAAAAGCGCGGTTCCGGTTTGAAAGATACTAGTGACAAAGCTAGTATCAATTGTCAAAATAAAATTCCCGAGGTAATTAGCACATATTTATTTTAATTAAATTAACACATTTATTTTAATTGACCTTTATACACATTAACAGTTACATATTTATTATTGCTTCAGGGCATTTCATCTTGCCAGCTGTATTTGTCGTTACCGACTTATCACATGGTTGGCAAGGGAAAAGTGCATAACCATGTGGGAGAGTTACTTCACCATCAACCGCTCCCTCATGGACATCTGAAAGTGTCGGTTGATATCGCTTTAGATACAGATGCGGTACTACCCATACCTGACTCGGTTTCAGAGGTTACATTGTTGTGAGATGCAATAGGTTCGTTTGTTGCATGGCCGTTAGACCTCATTTACATAGATGATGAGGTATGTTGAAAACCATTACGAATCTCTTAGTATTCAAATGTCAAATCATTCTGAACCATTACTTACATTTTTTTTACATGGTAATGTTAGACTCCTACAAAACCCACATCTAAGAATAAAGGGGTTTTGCGGAAAAACGGGTCTGCTGCATCACAAAGAGAGGTACATTTTAAGTGTTATTCTATTATCCAAATTCAAAAGTTTCATGATTTTCTACTTTACCTAACTTATATGATTGTTAGGTTCCTGCTCAAGCTTCACAACATGCCAGCAAGAAAAAAGCTCCTACTAGGACCGTGCAGGCAAAAAGAGCTCCTCCTCGCTTTCAGCCGTGTCTAGAAACACTTATGGCAATGTCAGATTTGATGGATGGTGCTATTCGTCAAATAAACATGGACGAAGGTGTTTTTGGTTTTCATCATTCCGAGATAATCGAAAGAGAGGACATGGAGCAGACTTTCAAGCATATTGAATTAGGCATCGGTGTTATGCATTCATACATCTGGTACTCCGATCAATCTATTATTTGTTTAGTTGAACAATTTATTTACACATTTCAATGAAAATAGTCTAATGTTAATTATGTTTTTATTTAAGGTGCTTGTATGAAAAATTGATGCGGGGGACGAAATTGTCAAACAGATTTCGTTTCATCTCTTGCACCCTTGTCAATGCACCGACAATTGGAATGAATGCACTTTCAGTAAGAGACCACTTAACTGAGAGATTTATGGCCAGCAAGACAGAAAGTTTGTTTCTTTTACTGTATAATACTGGAAACGGGTAAGATTTTCATTCTAATTTCATTCTAATCTTAAATTTGTATCTTTTCCTTAGAAATTATCCATCTAAACTTTTGTTATATTTTACAGTGGACATTGGTTGTTGGTTG
Source organism: Lathyrus tuberosus (assembly GCA_022829125.1). Classification (NCBI taxonomy): domain Eukaryota; kingdom Viridiplantae; phylum Streptophyta; class Magnoliopsida; order Fabales; family Fabaceae; genus Lathyrus; species Lathyrus tuberosus. The sequence goes on from JALAZF010000661.1 coordinate 331,047, forward strand.
CCATTGATCCTACAAGAGAAGTGGTCTATTATCTGAATTCATTGGATACTGATTGGTCAACATATCAGGATATGAAGGATGTGGTTGATACGTAAGTGAGATTGTTCGAAATATTCGTGTGTATTTGTATATTTAATTATTTCTGTGAGATTGTTCTAAATTTACGTTTTTCTTTTATAGAGCAATACTCGTATACCGAGCACAAAGAGAATCTCGAGTAGCACGGGCTAAAGCAACCAACGTTACATGGGTCAAAGTGGAGGTATATTAATTTTCACAATGTTGCTTATTAGTGATGCTACTTGATAACACAAAACAACTATATATTAATTCTTATTTGTTTGTCTATGTGTAGTGCCCTCATCAGCGTAATGGCATAGACTGCGGGTATTTCGTTTTGAGGTTTATGAGAGAAATCCTTCAAATGGATCGATTAGAGATTCCTCTTACGGTATGCATGGATTTATAACTTAGGATTTATTTTAATATTTATCGGATATGTCATATAATTTATTATTTTTAACTAAATCATGCATATTTTGTTTTGTTATGTAGTACTTTGATGAATACGCGTGTTCTCATTACACGAAGGATAAATTGCAAGAAATTAAGGAGGAATTGTGCGAATACCTTATTGAAAAAAAACTTATATAATGTATAGGATTATGGGATTATGTGAATGTATAGTTTTGTGAATGGTTTATTTTATGGGATTGTATAGTTTTGTGAATGGTTTATGCCCTTTATGTGTTTTTGGATTGTAATTGTATAGTTTTGTGAATAGTTAATGTAAATAACTTGAATTATAATGGAAATGGTTTATGTGGTTTATGTGATTTATGGGATTAGTGGAAATGGTTAATGAACCATACTAGAAAATGTTAATGGAAATGTGAAATATACAGGTTTATTGAAATGGCTTGAATTATACAGGTTTCTGCATAAAAAAATGGTTAAAATGGGATTTAAAAAAAAATCATCAAAATTATATGTAGAGAAAAGACAGCGCTTTCTAGGAAAAGCGTTGTCTATAGTTCACAAAAGAAAGCGCTTTTCCTAAAAAGCGCCCTCTAAAGGTATAGAAAAATTGATAACTAAAATTATAGGCATACATAAGACAGCGCTTTAAAAAGCGCTGTCTAAAGGGGCCTTTAGAAAAAAAAGCGCTCTCTAAAGGTATACAGAAAAATTCATTAAAATTTTATACGTATACATTAGACAGCACTTTTGAAAAAGCGCTGTCTAAAGGCTCACTTTAGAGCGCGCTTTTTACGAAAAAAGCGCTTTCTAATGTATACTTTAGAGAGCGCTTTTTCATAAAACAAAAGCGCTGTCTAATGTATACTTTAGAGAGCGCTTTTTCATAAAACAAAAGCGCTGTCTTTACCTACGACAACGCAACCTTAGGCAGCGCTTTTAAGCGCTGTCTAAGGCCTAAAAAAGTGCTGTCTAATGTCTTGTTTGGCATAGTGATTATTATCTTCGTGTAGAAATTATTTAAGCAAATCAAGCAATTCTATGAAACTTTTATCCGTCCACCCATTTTTTCCTTCAGGTTAAACAATTTTAACACAACAAAAAATCGTGTAAAACTTGTGCTCCCCTTATATAAAGTTGCATCATTATCACTACATAAAGTATCATAAATATGGACTTTCCTAACTAAAGTTGTTGAAAAAAAGGTGTTTGATTCACATATAGGACACACTTTATGTCCCTTGGTTTTTATCCACTTCATGTCTTCATCAACCTCATGTTTTTGTAACGTCGCATTTTGATTGTTATCCACTTCGCCATGCCACATCCATTTTGTATAACTTTGACAAGTTCCATCTCAACATAGGTGATGAAATATTTCTTTCTTTGAAGTTTTTTTTGATATTTCTGCATACAACACAAATAAAATAAAAGAGTCCACTATTGTTGGGAGTATTTTGTTCCGCATATTCAAGGAATTCAAAAACTCATTTCTCATACACCAAACCTAATCTATCAGCCTCCATCCAACTACGATCCATAATAAACTCAGAAATTTATATCAAAAGTTTGTAGAATCATTTAACAATACAACAACGTAATAAGTTACAAGACAATTTTCATCTTCATATCGCTCAATCACAACAATATACAACATTTCCAATAACATAAAAACAATCTCAATATCACTCAATCACAACAACAAATATATGAATGACACACTAATACTGCACACAACATACTAATACGGTTATATACTGCATACACATATAGGAAACAACACTTTCACATATATACAACCTATATTCACACAACATACTAGAGGTTCATACACACATTACATATGAACATGGGTTTGTTATCGATTTTTATTCACAACAATATAACATTTAACAACACCAAAACCTAAAATTTAACATGAATGGTGATAAAGGTGATGAAATCGAGAACATACCTGTTGCGGTGAGAATCAGATATCAAGCTAATAATTAACTTGAATCACAAATTATGAAATTCACCGCCGAGCTTTGATTTATCTAAAGGAAAGGGAAAAGATCAGAAACCCTAATTGCAATATAAAAACAATGCAAGAGATCTAGGTTCTGGGGTTGGTTATACCTAGGGAAGGTGTTAGCATCCTAAGTATCTGTAGTACTCTACAGGAACCTCTTGTTAGTATTTGTGTTATGCTAAAGCTTGCTTGCTAAAGGAAGTGCTAAGGTAAAGACCTAAGGGTATGTACACTAAGTATGCTCGCCAAGACGTCGCATCTCATGCATATGTATCCTGACTAGGATGGAATCAGAGCATTCGTAGTTCATCTAACTAGGGGTGAGTAACTCTTGATAATGATCAAGGTTCCAAGGGGAAATGAGTTTTCATGATCATGATACTCACATAGAGTTAAAGAACTCTCTAAGTCTAAGTTGAAAGACTAGCCTAAAGTTGACTTTAAACAAAGTTAAAAGGGGAAAATGAATACATATCATAATGGTACCCACATGGAGTTCAAAAATTCTAAACTTAGCTCTAAGTTATGAAACAAAATGGCTCTCATAATGCCAAGAAAGAAGAATAAGTATCTATAATGATAGTACTCATATAGGGCTCAAAAACCCTAACCTAAAACTAGGTCAAAGAGGGAAGAATGACTCTAATGAGGTCAAGCGTGATGATCCTAAAGAGGTCAAGGAAATGAAAAAGGAAGGTCTAAACCAACTGAGAAGATGACTTATAAGTCAACAATGTAACTTTCCTTTGGAACGAGGTAAGCCACAGAGGGACAAAAGAGAAAATGACGAATGCAAGATTAAAAGCAAAACACATAGCAAAAGCTGCAGCAAAGCAAAACTCACAAGATAGATCACACTATACATCAAAGGGTAAGCTCATCATAAAAATTAAAGTGGCATAAATAAAATGATTAGAATGAAAAAACCTAAATGAAACTGTTTAATTAAATCTAAAAAAGAAATTACACTAAAAAGTCTAATTAATCTAATTAAATAGCTAAATCAAATTAAACCTACAAGATTATCCAAATGGTTTCTAGTTAGTAATTAAAATTTAATTAAAGAACAATTAACCTAAATAAATTAATCTAATATAATTAAACTTAATAAAAAAACTAAATAATTAATCTAATCCTAATTAAGAAAACTAGAAAAACTAAATTAATTAACCTAAATTAAACTAAAAACTGAACTAAACTAAATAGATTAATTAATTGAAAAATAGGAAACAGGGGTGCAAATAGTAAGGAGAATCAGAAGAGAAACCTAAATGGGCTCACTGGGGGGTGCAAACAGAAAGAAAAAAAAAAGCCCCAAAGTCTAATGGTCCGCCTGATCCAATGAGGATAGTATAAGGAGACTCTATCATGGACCTCATCTGAAGGTCGTCAGATCTAATATCTGATCAAAAGAAACAACACTGACAGGATCCAAGTGAGAGATCACCATGGACTCTCACAGGTGTAACGCACACAAAATAAAAAAAGGAGCAAACCGATGACACATGTCACCGGTAGAGATCATCCACTCATGATTCCCAAAAGACACACAAAACCCCCACATAAGGACTAGGAAACTGTAGGATGCTTCATTAACAAAAGCTTTTCTCTCTCTACGTATTTTCTCTCACTAAACCAAACTCAGCCTTACCGAAAAAACAAATAATGTCGCTAGAGAAGATGAAGTGCGACGGAAACTGTCGTCTTCTCCGGTGAACCACCGTAAAAAATGAAAACCTCTACATCAACCCCCTCCAAAATCTTCTTCTTATTTCAAATCCAAAACCTGATTTCTTTAAATCCTAACCAAAAACAAAAATCGCGACCGTTCCCAAATGAAAACCCTAATTTAAAACTTACTGAAAGTGAGCTAATCAACTCAACATAAAACAGCTACAATACTCAGAGGTCAAACAAACGATGCAAGATCAAGTTAACAGAGTCTATTTTCAAGGAAAATCATAGTTTAGAAGATACCTCTTGAATAATTTTTCCAAATAAGCTTCTGAAGACACTCAGGTAATTTGCTTCAACATTCTCCTTTGTTTATCCTGAGCTCATCTCCTTCTGTGTGTAAATTGTGGTTTACCTCTGTCATACCCCAAATTTTGACCATAAGATTTCCCATCATGGTGACAATCATCACCACTACATGGATGTACCATCAAGCCTCATCAATCTCCTTAAGGATTGTTGAACATTCACTATAATCAAGAATTAGGGTTTGAGCCCTCTTAGAGCACTCAGACAAATGATCAATCAAGAAATGACATGATCCTCAACTTGTCCAGCTTCTCAAAAAATCCATAAAGGATCAAGAGGACTCCCACATCAAGAATCAAGCACAAGATTGCAGCATTCCAAGTGGATCAAGCCTCAAGATCCCCAGTGTCACCAAATTAGGGTTTTGGTCGACCAGGGCCTCCAAATGAAAATTTTCTTCTGGGCATGAGCCAATAATTCAAAACATCATTCAAGGAGTTCAAAGTTGCCTTATGAGTACAATCATCAAGTCAAAATAGCATCAGGGGGAGCATTCATAAAAAATCAGAAATTAGGGTTTCTTGACCTAATTCACCCCTAAGTTGACTTTTGAGGCCATACATGAACCAAGACCTCAAGACATGATTTGAGGGCCTCAAACACACTACATTGATCCATTTACAACAATAGATTGATCCAAGAAGCTTGATTCACAAGTTTCAAATTCATCTGGACCACAATTAGGGTTTTGAAGAAAAAGTCAACTGTATCTTTGACTTTTGACCAAGACATGTTCCCAAACCTTGGGACATGATTCAAGACACCCTAAAACACCTATGGAATCCATCCATTAGGTTTTAATTAGGTCAAGAACTTGATTGCATAGAGGATCACACAGTTTGGAATTCATCTGACAAAAAGTCAACTGTGCCCAAAATCAAGTTTGACTTTTTGGATTTTTTCACAAATATGGCTCCTCTAAGTCAAAAACAATGTTAATGTATGGGTTTGGTCATCATTAATGAAGAAAAATCAAGAAAAGTGAGGTTTCTTGCAAAAGGGACAACCATAGAAAACTTAAAATTTTCTAAGTTATGGAACAAAAGTGATTTGGTACCAACTTTGCAAGGTCATAACTCCCAAACCACAAAGCCATTTGCTTCAATCCCAAGCTCAAATGGAAGATCACATGACATACTTCAAATATGTCAACTACATCTCATTCCAATCATCATGGATTCTGAGTTATGGTTGAATCAAAATCATTAAAACATGAAGATACTTCTTTTTCCAACACATAAAGAAAATTCTGTCCAAGACAGATTTTAGGTAAAACACCAAAACTTGGGAGATGTTTACACCTAGTTACAAGAAGAATCAACCTCAAATGTAAACATCGAAGTTGTTATACATGTTGCCAACAATCCAAAGAGATCATTGGCATGAAATAACTTAACTTGAGCCGAGAGTTATGGCTGCCACAAGAGGCATTGTTGCAGTTGTTTTCATGACAGTTTGGATGTTTTCTTACAAGCCACAATTTTTGAGTCAAATGCAATGATCACTATGCCAAACCAATTAAATGTGATCAGAGTGACTCCTCACAAACCTGCAAGATAGTGCCAAAGAGCCAAGGAAAAATCTCATGAGAATGATGAAGTTTTGTCATGGAAGCCTTGAATTCAAAGGGAAATTATGAGCAAATAGTGCATATTCAAGATTACTATCCCTTGTAGTCAAGATGCTCTAATAAACAACATTTAAGAGGTCTGCAGAATGTGGATTGAGTCAACACATAGCTGAGCTATTTGGGACTGCTATTGTACCTTGTGTAAGAAGCAATTATGCCAAGCCAAGACCATTGAATTCAGTTCTTATCCTTTAAGTTCCAACTGTTCATGCTTGACAAATCTATTCACCTATAAATAGAGCCCACTTCTGATGTTTGAAACCACACCAAAGCAACTTACAACATAGCTTTCTCTCATTTCCTTCTTAAATAGAAAAACTTCATTTTCTTGAGAATGCACTATCGGGTTTTGAGTTGGAGACCAATGTGACTCAAACCAATGGTTCACACACCTCATATACAACATATATGAGTGATCTAAACACTTACATTCAATCTGTAACATCAAAATCTTCAAGTCACTATCCTTTTGCTCAACTTTGCCTCAAAGCCGCAGATTGAGTCGTGTCAAGTAATTCAGAAGGTTTCAATCCAGTCTCAACGTTGGAACACCATCCTTGAGGGTCAAGGAAGCTATCCAGATTATCAGAACACATCTATAACATCTCTAACAGAGAATTCAATTCTCACTTGCAAGGTTAGCTTCATCAAAACTGAGCTCATTAATTTATGCATCATAAAAATCCTTTCAAGTTACCAATGCGTTTTTGATAGTTTATAGATCATTTTCCCTCAATCAATTGCTTTATATCTTGTACATATTGAATTTCATTTTAAATTCTATTTTTAGGGTTCATCCGATTTCAAACCATTTTCTTTCAATTCTTTGAACTTAAATAAAATTGAGTAATACCATTCAATTCCTCGTTCAAAAATGGAAAAGTTTTATTTTTGAATCATCCAAAATGGTTGCGTATTAATGGAGATACGATTTCAAAAATTTGAGGAAGATGATGAAGATGAAGATGATGGCCGTGGCGCCATTCTTCAGAATCAAACATAGTTTTGCTATATATTATTCAGTTTCCAATATATGTTTGAATTGCCATTGCGCCCTAGTGGAAACACTAGTATTTGTGTGTGTGTGTGTAGCGAGCGAAGGGTCTGGGGTTCGAATCCCCCTCGCCCTAGACCTTTTGGTATTTTTTTTGAATCATTTTCAAAAGAAGGTTTCCCATATCATTCACTCTTGTCATTCTATATCAGCCAACGCACCTGGCTCAGTTGGTAAAGTTTTAAACCCTCCACCTCAAAGGCGGGGGTTCAAACCTTGGGAGGGCCATCCCATTCTTTTTACCACTTATTTCTTCATATTTTTTCACAATTTCTTAATAAACTTCAAAAATTAGTTTCTCTCTCATTTTTTATCATTTTTTATTGGTTCTTTTTTTAAAAAGTCACAAAAATGTTAAATTATTTTATTTTACAAAAAAATCCAATTTATATTATTTATTTAATATAGTTATAATTTTTGTAATTAATTTCATTTTATTTGTTCTTAAACATTTGAGAATGAAATTCTCACTTTGATCTTTTCACTTCAAATGAATTTTAATCTTTTATGAGATTAAACATGATTTTTCAAACATTTATCCAAGATCACAACTTATTTTCACACATGTTTGATAATTTTGATCATTGAAAATGTTTTTTTATTCAAATTAAAATACATTTTTTAATCAAATTAGGGTTTTGATTATTTTCACCCTCACAAACATTTTTCAAACACTTTTGGGCCTCTTGGTAGAGTGTAAGTCCCATCCCTTTCTAAATAAACCTTTTTGGGCCTCAGTCATTGTATAAGTCCCGATACATTTTAAAAATCTCGGCGCGATCGCCATTTTCAAAACAATTTTCAACTGGGCCTCTCCATGAGTTGTAAGTCCCATTTTTCTTCTTTTTCAAACACTTTTGGGCCTCTAATAGAGTGTAAGACCCAACCCCCTTTGTACATAAACTTTATGGGCCTCAGTCATTGTATAAGTCCCGGTACAATTTTCAAAACAACGGTGCTATCACTGTTTTTCATCTGGGCCTCTCCTTGAGTTGTAAGCCCCATATCTTGTATAAAAATAAACTTTGGGCCTCTAATAGAGTGTAAGACCCATCCTTTTTGTAAATACAAACAATTTGGGCCTCAGTCATTGTATAAGTTCCTCTGTGATTTTCAAAACTACGACTCAATCGTCGCCTTTTCAAAAGAGTTCATCTGGGCCTCTCCTTGAGTATATGCCCCAAACTTCCTTTTACAAGAACTTTCCTTTTGATTTTGATTCAAATTCATAGTTGTATCAAAACTTTCTTCAATTTCTTGAATAACTAACCATACATATGTGTTTATAATGCTGGAAGCTTGCACAACTGTAAGTTCTACCCTTTTCCTATACACTTGCTTATATATTTCATATGTATATGTATGCCTGTATATACTTGTTTAGAGTTTTCCCCCTGCAACTAGGTCTAGGTTTTGATCAAACCAGTAGTTACTCTTTTAACACAGTTAAAACTAGTTCCCCATAGGAAATTCCAGATACAGTCTTGTCTCCTCTTGGGATTATACAATATGGAACAGAGAAAGACATTATTCCCGGTGAAACTTTTCTCAAGACTGTCACAACTTAGAAATATCTGTACAAGAAATTTACTTCCCCAAAGAGGATTAATTCCCGGTGAAACCTCTTCTGAATTTCTTCAAACCCTAGAGCAGTTCACTAAAGAAAGGATTATTCCCGGTGAAACCTTTCTTGAATTTTCTTAGGTTTGGACCCACAGGCTTTCTAAAAGCATCCCTAACCTCCTATTGGGCTTTGTACAAGGACCCTCAGGCTTCCTAGAAGTTTTCAGCCTCCTCTTGGGCTTAGTACAAGGACCCAAAGACCTCCTACAGGTATATGACTGAACTTAGTCATCTTTTGCTAGTTCAACCCTCCAGAGAGTCAAAACATCATACCAGATTATGGTTGATTCTCATCCCTTAAAACATAAGCCTCCTCTTGGGCATCATACAAAGATAAACCTTTTCATACCAGTAGACTTGGAAAGTCTCATCTCCCCTTGGGTCTCAAAGAAACCCTCAAGTTTCCTAAAAGCACAGGAAAAACCCTGATCATTTCATCAATCTCCAGCAGAGTTAGAACCTCCATAGATTTTAAAACTCAATCTTTAAGCCTTCAGTTTAAATTCCCCAGTTAAGGTCAAATTACCACCCATAAACCCTCAGAAAAATCAGAACCTCAAGGAATCTGATATTTCAACTCTTCTTCACTCTTCAGCAAGAGTTGATTCTGTTGGATTTATTAATCCAGCGTCATCCTTAGGGATTCATTGGGCTTTACATCCCAACCCATAGCGCTTAATAGGCGCAGACTCTAGAGGTCTCAAAAAGGGGGAGATTGTGAGAGCAAGAGTTGTCTCTACAAGTCAATATATGTTTTGATGATAACAATACATATTTTTGAAAGAACTATTTTATGTTCTAATGTGTGTTGTGTGTAGATCATAATCATAGAAGATATCAGATCCAACAAGCACCAGCCAGATGTGCGTAATTGATAATATGCGAAGTTACTATGTGTGACACAAGTCGCAAGAAGCAAGAACGCTTCTGTATCTGATCATGATTAGTCAGATCCAAGGATGTTGATATTGTTGTTGTTATGTTCTTGTGGATGCTCTCTGAAAGTGGTTGAGATTCTGAAGATAGTGAAGCTTTTGAAGAAGATAATCTTCTGGAGAACCGAAGTACTGAAGACTCTCATGACTTGAAGCTCTGAAGACCAAGTGCAAAAAGACTCTGAAGACTTATGTGTTCTGAAGATTATGGTTCCAAAGGTCAAGTGCTGAAGACTCTGAAGACAGATTCCTAATGGACGAGTTCTGAAGTTTCGGAAGACTTGAAGCAGTAAAGGATAATGTTCTTAAAGACAAGTGCTGAAGTTCTGAAGACTGATTCCTAATGGACTTCTTCAAAAGACTGAAGACTTGACATATCAAATATCCTGTTAAGAAGCCTCTACTCATGCTTCAAATAATCACCATCAGAACCCTATGAATATTTGAAGAAAAATGTTACCGTTGTGAGTAACTATACACAGCGCCCAAGAAGATATATCCCGTCACTTCTCCCACAGCAAAAAGGAAATATGTCAGTACAGCTAATTATTACACAACGTTACTTTTCTAACATCCAATAGTATTTCAACGGCTATATTTCTACTGTCTATTTATAGAAAGGAGTAAACGCTTCTGAAGCTATCGATTCAGTCCATGAATAGAGAAATGATCAAAGTCATTGTGTGAAGATAACAACAACGATGAGTTCTCATTGTAACACTTAAATATCAAAAGCTATCACCATTTACACATGACCATTGTTGTTGAATCTCAAAGATCATCATTCAACACAACAACAATGAATTGGTACAGAAGCTATTGATGAAGAAGACAACATTGAAAATCAGTCAAGTCATCAACCACCTTCTCGTCAGCACTACATTGAAGATTTAAAGCAAGGAGATGTTGCTCAAAGCTTGCTCACCAAAGAAGACGAAGAAGAAGAAGATCTACAAGATGTCAACAACTGTCAAATTATTATACATCTTTGTAGTTTCGTAAGATAGCAAGGAGTTGTTGCTCATATCTTGCTTGAACACTTATGTGTTCTTTGTACTTAAACTTAGGAGTAATCTGCTTGTTAAGAAGCGTTATTGCAATCTCCTGTATAACTAATTCTTGGTGAATTAGGATTCCTTGAGTGGTCAGTGTGACCAGAGACTCGAGAAGACAATGGCGAGATGTCATTGTGGGAAATCCTGAAATAGGGTCAGTAGCGTTATATTCATTGCGATGAATCCCTGAATGTTTAGCTGTGAAAGCCTAGCAGTAGATCTTGCGAGATTGGAACCTGCAGGTCAATGTTCATTATATTCATTAAGTTGAATGCCTGAACGATTCATTGCATTTTAGTCACAACTGCGGTTGTGCATGTTGTAAGTCACCGGCTGTTGCCCGTGCATCAGTAATCGAGATTGATTATAGTGGATTAAGACCTTGTGTTCAAGGAGAAATCACCTGAGGAGGTTGGACTGGATTAGCCTTTGTGGTGAACCAGTATATATCGTGTGTTCTTTAATCTTATGCTTAATGTCTTTGTTTATGTTTCTACATTGAGGATCAGAACCTTACATAAGCAAGTCAAAACCTTGCAACTCTGATAGGCTTCCGCTCTGCAAGTTCTGAATGATGTACATAACGTTCAAACTCTTATTGGTTCTCACGCTGTAAGCATTTCCAAGTCTGAATATAACTTCGCAAGTCAGAGTCTCTCAACGAACTCTGATGTAACGTAAAGTGTCTTATTGACGAAAAGCGAAAAATTGTTAAAAGAGCAAATACACAATTCAAACCCCCCTTTCTTGTGTCTTTCTCGCACCTTCAATTGGTTTCAGAGCTCCGGTTCTATTATTGATGGATATCAAACACTTAACAGTGTCAGAAAAAGATCCAGATGCAGTGCGTAGAAATACTCTGGGTGAGATTGAAATCCACTTACAATTTCTGTAACAGTTCAGAAGATGACTGTGTAGAAAATTGTAATCAATCTGAGTACTTGAGCAAATCACTGATTTCGGATGTTTTTGCAGTTGTCAAATAACTAAATCTTCCTCACTTAAGTTTTAATGAAGATTGAAGAACCAACTGATAAGATAGATTCATCAGATAAGAAGTAGTATCTGTTGAATGCTTATCTTGGAAGATACGTGTGGATGAACCACGTATTTGCTCAAAGTTGAATCATCAGAAAATAAGAAGTCTTGTATGCTGAAGATTAATTCTTTATGAGTTTTTGAGATGTTTTCAAGAAACAGATTAGGTCCACCCTTGACTTTCTTTTTTGAAACTCATTCAGAACTTCTTCATGTAAAGAAGAAAGATTGTTGTTTTATGATTTTGAACTTCAGAATGAAATCTATTGAAATCAGAAAACTGAAGAATTCAAACTCGTAGAAATGATTCAACATCTGAATCTTGACTGATTAAGAAGTTAAAAAGATTAAATGAAGAACTAAATATTGTTTTCTTGGAAAGTATAAACTGAAAGAATATTCAGGAAAAAGAAGTTAAATGAATCATCAAGTACTTGATCAGAATAAATAAGTCTTGGTTGAATAAACTCAGATGATTAAGTTCTGTTAAACTTGAGATTCTATCTCAGTTGAATCAAATGTTATTGGTCAGATTCTATCTGATAAGTTTCTCAGAACCGCATTAATCCGAAATCAGAAGATGTTCAATTTGATGCATTAACTAAAATCATCCCTTGAAGTCAAAAGGATTTTAGTTGCCGATGTTTTTAGAATGAAGAAATTAGTTGACATTCTTTTAGAAGAAGATATGCTATTGATCCTCTGATAGACTAACTTTAAGCAAGTCAGAACAACCTTGCAAGAACAAAGATTGTCATGCAAACCATGTCATGTGAGGTTTATGTTTTGGTGATCCTCTGAAAATCAGTACCTCCACACTCTGAGGATTATCTTTAGAAACCAGATGAATACTCCTGAACAATAAAATATAGTGGTCATCTGAAGAGAAAAGTTGACTCCAGTTCTCGACTAAAATCCAAGTTCAGTGGACATCTATATTCTTCAAACATCAGATTACTCTGAACGAAGCAGAAGCTAAAAGATGATGATCATAAGCTCAGAGTCAGATTGGAAAACACTCAGAATTGCTGTAAAAAGATTTTAGAATCTCTAAGGTATGTTTGTCTTCGTTCATCCTCTAAGGTATGGAAGACGTATTTCTGACATCTTGGTGGAATCAGGAGTAGTTGACGATATTCTGATTAATGAGGGAGAATCAAGAAAGTTGCTTAAAAGCGCTGGAAAATTCTCAGGTTTGAGAATCTTAAAAGAGAAAACTCCACTCTGGATAATACATCATTTAGAAAATTAACATTGACCACAAGGGTTCCTGTCGAAGGATTTCCAAACTTTTCCAAGCACAATCAAGCAGATGTAGGAAACTATCTGCAGCAATCTAAGGAAGATGACTTCAATATTTGGGTTAACATGAAGAATATTACTAATGTGCTGCAAGAACTATCACGATGGAAGAATAGAGAAAAGACGCAGAAGAGTACTGATGATGGAGAACCTTCATCAAAAAGATAAAAAACGGTGAATGATGCATTAACATCCTTTAAGGATAATGCCATCACATAAATCCGAAGCTTAGTGAATGCTTCCAGTTCCTGTGTGGACCCCATGGAAATGAGAAATATCTGGACTGAGTTCCATGAATGGATCTCAGAGGAAATTGTGAAGAACAAGAGGCTGACAATTACTCAAGCAAAAGAAAAGCTGCATACCTCAAGAACTGATAATTCTGAAAGCTTACTGTCATCTTCCTCATCATCATTAGGCTCCTTTTAGTCTAATCCTTAGGAACCTATCCTCATTAGGTCTGTGTTTTGATTACCTTTAGGATTAAGCGTAACCTATGCCTTATATTTTAAAAACTACGCTGTGGCTCTGTGTTGATGTTTCAATCTAAGTATTCATTAATGATAATGCTATGACTAATCTCTAACGATGTTGATCACTAGAACTGTTCCTTATTATATCAATCTTCGTATGCTTAATGCTTAAATGATAACATCCTTGAGTCTATTTATGTTCACTATCATATTGATCTACATATGTGTAAATGCTCAGACACTCTAAACTTTTTGATGATGTCAAAAAGGGGGAGAAATATAATATGATTTTGATTGGAAAGAAAAATCTTAAAACAGAAAGAATGCAACTCAAACAAGTAATCAATCATATAAAATGCGTTACTACTAACATTTGTTGTTTGTTGTTTAACCGAGGAACTCTAAAGAAGTTCACTAGGCATTCTAAGACAGGTTAAGAAAGAAGAACTCTGTTAGAAGTTCTTATGAACTGTTGTTCATATGATAGAAGTTGTACATTTCGTGAACATGTGTTCAGAATCAGATCTATCCAGTACTGTTCAGAAGTTGAGAACTGTCTGAAAGTCAAAGTTTATCTTGATCTCTGTCTCACTTGGTTCAGAAGCTGAAAGCTGTCTAAGAATATGAGATTCAGAACGTAAGAATCAAAAGATGAAAACTCTGAAAGCAGTCAAGACAAAGTCTACATCTCAAGATGCTCATTCAGAAGAACTGTGAACATCGAAAGTCAAGAACTGTCTGAAGATCCAAGAAGAAGTAGTTCTGATGTCTACCAAGAACCAATTAAGAAGAAAATGATTTGGTATCAGACTAAATCAACAAATGGTAATCAGACTCAATATACATAAAGATTGGTATCAGACTCGGTCTGCAGTGATATCAATCAGAGCTAAGCTGTGAAATGTTTTCTATACCTTCATTGGTACCAATCTCAGCACACTAAGGAAATACCCTTAAAGTGGTATGAAAAGAATTCCTTCAGTTGGAATCAGACACAACATACTTTGGTATAACTCAGTATCAGACTAAGATTAAAACATGTGTACCAGTTTCAGAATCAAGCGTTGATTGATCACAATAATTAACCTTCAATTGGTATCTGATCAAAAATCAAGCTTTGATGAACCACTGAGTTGTGACAGTAACAAGGTTCTGAGATGAAGAACTGTGTTCAAAAGTCAAACTCTGAAAAAGCCATGTTCCATATTGGTGATTAAAAATTCATATTCCTAAATTACGATTCTGAAGATCCCAGTATCTAACTTATGGAAATTAGGGGTAGACTACCCAGAAGATTCAATTGCAAAATCCAAAATCTTCACAAAGTCTGAAACTCAGGGGGAGTATCTCAAAAGACAGTGTCTGTCTCTGATGAATAATGATGCTATGTTATTAGATAAGAACTGTTCTGTTTGTGCTTAAATGAATCTGCTGAAAAGTAGAAATGCTTCAGATGTCTCTGAAGATTATAAGCTCTGATACGACTACAAAAGAACTGAGTTCTGAAGATCTGAAGATGGAAGTTCTGATGAACTAGTCTAGATGCTAAAGACTCTCTGTTTTCCTATAGACAAGATAGAGAAGTAATCCTTTTCTATTCTTTGTTCTGGCAACTCAAGTTGTTATTCTATATATCTTTGGATCATATAAGATTCTAGATGATCACAGATAAAACTTTGAGGATAACACATTCAGGGGGAGCTGTTGTTCCAGACTCTGAATATGTTTGTTTGGTGATTACCTTGTTCAAAATGTTCAATCAAAATACTTGGTTTTGTCATCATCAAAAAGGGGGAGATTGTGAGAGCAAGAGTTGTCTCTATAAGTCAATCTATGTTTTGATGATAACAATACGTATTTGTGAAAGAACTATTTTATGTTCTAACGTGTGTTGTATGCAGATCAAAATCATAGAAGATATCTGTCATAACCCGAAATTTGACCTCCCTCTTTCGCCTGTTGCATAAGCATGCGCATTCGCATCGTTGGCATACGCATTCGCACTTTTCTTTGTGTGTTTCTTGTTGCACGATATTCAAGTTTTCCAAGCCCGATTAATCATATCCTCACAAGGTCATCACATCATCAAGACAAGCACAAAATGAGGGTTTCTATGCCTATTCATCAATGCAAGAAGTGGAAAATCGAAGTCGGGACCACAACACATTTTTTTAGGCAAATTGGGCATATTTTAGCCTGGTTAATCGATTAACCATTTGCAGTGCAATTGTGTTAATCGATTAACACAGGCAGAATAGGCACAATTTGCTGTTTTTCCATGACAGCACTTTTGCACGCACTTTGGTCTTCAATTCTACAGTATTCTAGTAGCATGTGGAATATTCTAGACATCTCTAGACATTTCAAAGCTATTCAATTCATTCCAAGTGCATTTGCTCTAATGCTTCACTTCAAATTAAGTGCACCATGTTCCTTGTTTTCAGAGTAATGTGGATCTTTGGATGTTGAAGTTCACCTTCGGATTGTTACCGAGTTGGTTCTAACTAACCGAGTTAACCGCCTTGACTCGGTGAGTTAAGCCCAACTAACTCCTAACCTAGTTCCAAACCCAAAGCTAAGTCCAAACCAAATCCCAAACCTCTCATACTCCAAACCTAAAGTCTATATAAACACACCTTCACTCACTTTTCAATCCCTCTCCATTTTTCACACAAATTTCTCACATTTCACTCTCAATTCTCTCACATTCTCTCTGATTTTTTCTGCTACATCTTCATCTTCATCTCAATTCTCTCCCAAAACCTCACCAAAGCTCTTCACTCTCCATCGAAGAAAAAGCTACTTTCACCTTGAAAGTGCTTTTTTCTTGAGCTTAACCTTCATTTCCATTCCATTATACTGGTTTTTGTGGAGTTTCAATAGCTTTTGGATTCATCTCAAGTGATTGATTCAAGTTTCTTCGGTGATAATTCTCATTTTGGAGTTTTCGTCGCGATTTGATCGGTTTCGATACGTTTCGGCTATAATTGAAGGTTTCTCTGGTTTTCTTTGATTATCTTCATCAAGATCACATTACAACATTTACCAAGGCACATCTCAGCCTTGTAGGTTGGTGGATCTCATTCATTTTTCGGTTTCGATCATTTTCATATCATTCGTGATGTAATTTCCTTGTTTTTGCATGTGAATTGACTATACTATAGCTTGATCCATGATCTTGATTGTTTAATTGATTCTATTGTTGATCATTTACTGCTTATAAACTTGATTTTTCGTGCATAATTGTTTGCCCTAGCATTGGAGTGATTACACAATCAAAAAGTTGGCCAAAAGCACTTTTCAAAACTGATTTTCTGCCCCCTGTCCCGTGTTAATCGATTAACACTTTGCAGTGCAATTGTGTTAATCGATTAACCAGAGTTTTTTTGCACTTTTTCAAGTGTTAATCGATTAACACTTTGCAGTGCAATTGTGTTAATCGATTAACACTAAACCAGAAGGCCTTTTTCTTGCATTTTCAAGTGTGTTTGCCATGCTTTCTTCATTTTAACTTCCATTGATTGCCATGCTTGATTTTATGGATGTTTTAAATGTCATTTAACTTCTATTTGAAGCTTATTCATGAATTTGTGTTGCACACTTTTGATTATTCAAATTATTCATGTTTTGGCATCATCTGAATATAATCATTATTGCATTTCCCTTTGATCACATAACATGACTTTGTGTTGCATAGTTGTTGATCATTTGGTACTGTTTTGTACTCCCTTTCTTCGTTTTGCATTAAGTTTCATTCTTCATGGATGAGCTTAATCTTGTATAATCAATAATTCACACTTTTTTCCTTAATGATTTTTCACTCTCTTTGGAAAATTGTTGGCATGGCATTTTCCATTGATTAATTGATCGAAACCATGTTCCGATTAGTTGATCTTCCCCTTTCCTCTCTTTAGGCTTCCTTTAGAACTTTCTCTCTCGATCCCCCGTAGAGTTGGAGTTTCGCGCTACGCCCTACATCGGAGCACTGTACAAATTGGAGCCGTTATGCCGTCCGTTTCACTCCGTGGGAGCACTGTACAACTTGGAGCTGTTGTGTCGTCTGGTTCAACTTCTGCATTACACCCTGTGTGTTAGAGAAGGAATGATAAGGGAGAATTCCTACTCTAATTCTGACTACTTCAGGTAGGGGACGAATGACCCTGTGCTTGGCTTAGTCGCCTCTATCTCCAGGCGGTAGTGTGCTTTCTTTCCCCAGTCGAGTCGATCCTTGATCACTATTTTCCCCGTTGCAATCTCTTTCGATCCTTGATCACTCTTAACTCTTTCGATCTCTCTCTTGATCAATCACCTTTTCGGGTTACTATCCTTTGTTCATTGGGTTAGCAAGCCTTTTTTGTTTCAATACCCTATTCTTTTCTTGCGGTCAATCATTGTTCTTTTGATTCCCCTGGATAGTCTCTTTTTTCTTTCTTCGGTTAGATAGAGTACTCCTGTTACAATCGAATCCCCTGCGGAGTTCGCAACCTTCTTTTGGTTCTTCTCCCTTTGTCGGTTAATCACTGCTTGGCAGTTAAAACACCAATGTTTGCACTTTTTCTCAGTTAACCACAGTCCGTCTGTTAAAACACTGAGTTTCCTTTTGGGTTAATCACCTATTCTTGGTTAATCACCCTTTTCTTTAGTTAACCATAGTCCGTCTGTTAAAACACTGAGTTTCCTTTTGGGTTAATCACCTATTCTTGGTTAATCACCTTTTTCTTCAGTTAACTACAGTCAGTCTGTTAAAATAATGAACCCCTTTTTGAGTTAATCACCTCCTCTTGGTTAATCACTCATTTTTCTCGGTTAATCACAGTGCTCTGTTAAAAACCGAACCCCAGTGGTTAGCAACCTCTTTTGGTTCAATACCTTTCTTCGTAGGTCAAGTGCTGTTTGTTTAGTCAATACCAACACCCCTTTTGGGTTACGACCTTCGATCGGTCCTACACCCGTTCTTCTGGTTAATCACAGTTTTCTCTTTTAAAACTAATGCTTCTCTATCCCCACAGAGTTGCAATCCTTGTTTCCTCGGTTAACCACTATTTATCAGTTAATATACTGATGCCCCCTCAGAGTCAAGCACCTTCTCTTGGTTCAACACTCTCTCTATTGGTTTATCACAGTCCGACTGTTGACACCAGCCTCTTTTCCCCGCCAGAGTCTTACTCTCTTTCTTCGGTTAACCACTGCCAGCCAGTTAATATACCGAGCCTCCCTTTTCTCTTGGTTTTGACACCATCCCTTTATTTGGATCCCCAGCTGGGTCGCTTACCCTCTAATTCATAGCAGTTTCTTTGATCTTTTATTCCCTAGTGGAGTCTTTTCTATTCATTTTGCTCTTACTCTCTTGGTTTCGACACCAATCTTTTTTTCCTTCCCCAGCGGAGTTTTTTTCGTTCTTGGTTTTGACACCATTCTTTTTCTAGTCTCTTGTGCAATCGCTTTTATTGTGTGGTCTTACCTAGTAGAGTTTTTTCTTTTACTCTTGCGCTTGGTTTTGACACCATTTCTTTTGTTTCCTATTTCTTTCTTGTTTTGTTTTCCGTTCGGTTCCCCGAACTACGGAAGCTCTGATTCTGCATTCTTTCTAATGTCAGATACGTAGGCACGAGACGCGATGTCTTGGAGAGCACACTTCCACCTTTCTTTCCTTCACCCTTCTTCTTTTCTTTTCTGTCCCCTAGTTCCATGAACTACCACGCTCTAATTTCCTCATTACACTATGAGGGTACGTAGGCACGAGGGCCCCAATCCTCCGCGAGCACTTTCTTTCTTTTCTTTCTTTTTTCCCCTTTCTTCTCTCTCTCTCTCTCCTTCTTTTAGTTAGAAGCCTTTAGATAGATAACCCATCCAAGCCTAGAAGCAAGCGAAATGGTTCCCGTCGAGTACGACGGATGCGTAAGGTGCTAGTACCTTCCTTTCGCATAACCGACCCCCGTTCCCGTTTCTCTTCCCCTTGGGTTTTATCGATATTTTCCCTGTTCTTTAGGAATAAATAAAGATTGGTGGTGACTCTGTGTTATCTTTGAGTGTCCGATTCACTCAGGATGTAAACCAGCAATCTTCAATATCATATCCAACAAGCACCAGCCAGATGTGCGTAATTGATAATATGCGAAGTTACTATGTGTGACGAAAGTCGCAAGAAGCAAGAACGCTTCTGTATCTGATCATGATTAGTCAGATCCAAGGATGTTGATATTGCTGTTGCAATGCTCTTGTGGATGCTTTCTAAAAGTGGTTGAGATTATTAAGATAGCGAAGCTTCTAAAGAAGATAATCTTCTGGAGAACCGAAGTGTTGAAGACTCTAATGACTTGAAGCTCTGAAGGCGGAAGGCTCTGAAGACCAAGTGCAGAAAGACTCTGAAGACTTATGTGTTATGAAGATTACGGTTCCAAATGTCAAGTGCTGAAGACTCTGAAGACAGATTCCTAATGGACGAGTTCTGAAGTTTCGGAAGACTTTAAGCAGTAAAGGATAATGTTCTTAAAGACAAGTGCTGATGTTCTGAAGAATGATTCCTAATGGACTTCTTCAAAAGACAGAAGACTTGACATATCAGATATCCTGTTAAGAAGTCTCTACTCATGCTTCAAATAATTACCATCAGAAGCCTCTGAAGATTTGAAGACAAATGTTACCGTTGTGAGTAACTGTACACAGCGCCCAAGAAGATATATCTAGTCACTTCTCCCACAACAAAAAGGAGATATCTCAGTACGGCTAATTATTACACAACGTCTCTTTTTCTAACAGCCAACAGTATTTCAACGGCTATATTTCTACTGGCTATTTCAAGAAAGGAGTAAACGCTTCTGAAGGTATCGATTCAGTCCCTGAATGGAGAATTGATCAAAGTCATTGTGTGAAGATAGCAACAACGATGAGTTCTTGTTGTAACACTTAAATATCAAAAGCTATCACCATTTACACATGACCATTGTTGTTGAAGCTCAAAGATCATCATTCAACACAACAACAACGAATTGGTACAGAAGCTGTTGATGAAGAAGACAACATTGAAAATTAGTCAAGTCATCAACCACCTTCTCGTCAGCACTACATTGAAGATCTGAAGCAAGGAGTTGTTGCTCAAAGCTTGCTCACCCAAGAAGAAGAAGAAGAAAAAGATCTACAAGATGTCAACAACTGTCAAATCATTATATATCTTTGTAGTTTCTTAAGATAGCAAGGAGTTGTTGCTCATTTATTGATTGAACACTTATGTGTTCTTTGTACTTAAAATTAGGAGTAATCTGCTTGTTAAGAAGCATTATTGTAATCTCCTGTATAGCTAATTCTTGGTGAATTAGGATTCCTTGAGTGGTCAGTGCGACCGGAGACTCGAGAAGACAATGGCGAGATGTCATTGTGGGAAATCTTGAAAAAGGGCCAGTAGCGTTAAATTCATTGCGATGAATCCCTGAACGTCTAGCTGTGAAAGCCTAGCAGTAGATCTTGCGAGATTGTAACCTGCAGGTCAATGTTCATTATATTCATTAAGTTGAATCCCTGAATGGTTCATTGCATGTTAGTCACAGCTGCGGTTGTGCATGTTGTTAGTCACCGCCTGTTGCCCGTGCATCTGTAATCGAGATTGATTATAGTGGATTAAGACCTTGTGTTCAAGGCGAAATCACCTGAGGTGGGTGGACTAGATTATCCTTTGTGGTGAACCAGGATATATCGTGTGTTCTTTAATCTTATGCTTAATGTCTTTGTTTATGTTTCTACATTGAGGATCAGAACCTTACATAAGCAAGTCAGAACCTTGCAACTCTGATAAGCTTCCGCTCTGCAAGTTCTGAATGACGTACATAACATTCAAACTCTTATTGGTTCTCACACTCTAAGCATTGCCAATTCTGAATATAACTTCGCAAGTCAGAGTCTCTCAACGAACTCTGATGTAACGTAAAGTGTCTTATTGACAAAAAGCGAAAAGTTCTTAAAAGAGCAAATACACAATTCAAACCCCCCATTTCTTGTGTCTTTCTCGCACCTTCAGATTCCCCATTTTCGGATCTGCCTCTGGATCTCAAAAATCCTCAGCAGAAGCCAGCCTCCTCTTAGGCTTCATATAAGAATTTCCCCAATCAGTCTCCTCTTAGGCTTTGTATAATGATCTTTCCTCAGCAGATTTAGCCTCAATATTGGGCTTTATACAAGACATATCATATTCTCCAGCTGAGACAATCATCCTTTTAGCCTCAATCTTGGGCTTTGTACAAGACAGATAAAACCTCTCCCAAGTGGAGTCAATTCTTTTAGCCTCAATCTTGGGCTTTGTACAAGACAGAAAAAATATTCCCCAAAAGAGTCAATCTCTTTTCACACTCAATCTTGGTCTTTGTACAAGACAGAAATAAAACTCCTTAAACAGAGTCAACCTTTTAGCTTCAACGTTGGGCTTTGATCAAGGCACACAAAAATCAACATCCCTCAGAGGAAATCAAGATTTCTCTGTAGGAAGACATTCTCTGTACAATCACACATCAAAACAGACAATAAAAAAACCTTAATCCCAGATAATTTCTGTAAGTGGCACACTTGTTGATCCAAAAATCCAAGCTGTGGTCCATCTCTTATCCTGGTAAACTTCCTCTTTCATCTAATTGCTGTAAGTGACAAGCCTCTGGATTATTTACATCTAAGCCAATGTCCCTCTCTTATCATAGAAGACTCCTAAGAAAAAATGGCATTGCTCTACACTGAGTTAAAGTTTCCTCCTTCGGGACAAATCCCTTATAAAGGAAATTATGGCATTGCTAGATTCCATACATTCCAGTTAAAGTAACTCTCCTTTATAATCAGTTACCCAACAAATGTGATAAACAATTTAGATATCTCCCTTTAGAGATGGAAAATTCTCTCTCAGTCAAACCCTTTAGCTTCAATCTTGGCCTTTAAACAAGACACAAATACTCATTTAGCTTCAATCTTGGGCTTTAAACAAGACACCAAACATCTTTCCTCCCATAGAATAGGAGGAACTACGATTGCTCTGATTTCCCTGTTTTACTTTAACGGGAATACATAGGCATAAGATTGCGAAATCTTAGCGAGCACACATAACAAAAACTCTAGGTCCAGTACCTTTACCAAAAACATCGAAAAAAATGAAAATAACAAAAATACTCTCTAAACACTCCCAAAGGAAAAACTTTCCCAATTTATGACAGATAAACACTAGTAAGTAGATAATAGAAGAACATGCCAAAGAATATATGGATAACCATATATACACTGGGTAATTGACAACTCCCCTTTGTATAACCTGACCCCGGACCCCCCAATCTCTTAGCATTTGTTAAAGAAAACATTTGCGTGCAAGGTTAGTTTTATATATCTTCCATTTCCTTTCCAGCTTCATAGGATAAATAAGAAATCAGAAAGTAGCACCCAAATCTAACCATTGTGGTAAGATGGTCGCGTCACCGACAAAAATCACACGCTACAAGCTCAAAGTTTTTTAGAGCTTCAATGAGAAGCTCTAAAAACTTGTTGTAAGAGAGAGCTTTTGTGAGTAGGGTTTGGAAACAGTGACCTAGGATCTTTAGTTGCGCTAGGGTTTTTCTGAGTCCATGACAATGAATAGTGTTTCCCTTTTATACTGATTAGAATTAGTTTTTTTTTAAACTTATGGATAAAGTGTCAGGTACAGAGGTGCAAAACTCCTATGAGATTAGTAGGAGGCGTAGTGTACGATTTTCAGAAATTGCTCCCTCAAGATTTTTGTCTGGTAGTGTAACATAGCTAGGTCCCACATGCCCCTGTTTGAATTTTTGCTTTACTACTTGTGGACCCAACTTGGTGCAAAGACCCCTTATTTTTGAATTCATTCGTATCACCATTTGTTGAAATTATGTTTCACATCTTGTTATGAATTTATGATCTGTCTTGAGAAAAAACATGGTAGTCGAGGCTTGTGAAATATTGCTCTTATGACTTGTATTGAAAAATGACAACTTGAACCTGTGAATTGATATTTTTAAACTTGACTTTGATGACATTATTTATAAATGAATAGAATGAATTGAATTTGAGTAACATGGATTTGAAACTCAAATGTGACAGTTGAACTTGCTTGGACTGATTAATTGGTTGTGGTCCCATTTTTATTCATATTCATGCTGCTCAAATCCTCCATGTTTTGCACTTGTGACAATAGTTATGGCTCTAAGAACCTTGAGTGGTAAGAATGTCATGACTTGTTTTGGTAAGTTATTACCTTTGAATTTTCAGTGTTCATGAGTTTCTTAAGGAAACCTTGGTATGCATCGTATAACTTTTGTCTTGTATCTAACCATGCTTCATTGGTTTCATGTATGTGAACTTGGAGGAGAGCTGCTTGGTATGGACATATCATTTGAAGTTGGAGGTGCATCAAAGGATGCCCATTGCTTGAGAATTGGTGTGGCATCACTTGGACTATCAATTTGGAACAACACCATTGCTTGAATGAGGTCCTATAGTCCAAAGGCCTTTTAGTTGATCATGGAATTCCAGGATGCCTTGGTTGTGCATGAAGCTTTTGGTAGAGTTCATATGTAACAGGTTGTTAACATATTATTTTGTTGTTGTAACAGTATGTTATGGTAGGTTTTGTATTAACTTGGTTGGCACAGGTTGAAGCAAGAAGCTAGTCACAACAAGTTTTGCATGGTGAGGTACATAGCAGTAGGTCATAGGAACTGGTACTGGTTTGGGATTTACAAGTTTTGGGATTGGAATTGGGAATTGGTTGACAGGTTTTGATTCACTTGAAGAAAAATATGACATTTGTTTGAATTTTGGTTGGTGTAGGTTGAAAACTCTTGAATTGGTTTGACATAATCATTGGAAACAAAACTTGGAGTTTACAAGTCCAACATGAGAATGGAAATGATGGGAGTTAAATAGACGGGTTTGTCTGAAATCTCATAGCCTTATCATTTTTTAAAACAACATGACAGGTTTTGTGTTTGTAACAAGTTTTGAGGGTTTGGTAACTATTTTTTTTTATGATAGTGTTGTGTATGTCTACAACATGTTTGGCGCTAGAAGGAGGGGTCCCAACCATATTTAGCAAAATGTCCCAAACTTGAATTGGAAATTAAATCTGCCTTCAAATCATTAGAAACTTGTGTAAGGCTTCAAGTTAAATGCTCAACTTTCTTCGACAGACCACTATCACGGACATCATCTAGGAAAGGTTGAAGATCTTCAGCCATGGCTTTCATCTGAGACATCATTTCGTAAGTAGTGGTTTTGCTTCTTCAATAACAAAAGCAGCTCTTTCAACCAATGAATAGCTGTCGGCTATATAAATTTTCTCTACATCTCGGCCAAGACGGGTAAATATCCCAACCAATGCATCCAAGCTTATCCCTTGGTAACTCTTCATCTTTTCTCTATCACACACAATGAGACCTTTGTTGTACCGCAAATTTTACCCCTTAGATGTCATATCATTTTGCATTTGCATTTAGATTCAATCATCTGTGCATTATTAACTAACCACCTCATATCTAGCTAGTTTGTTCTTTTATGTGAAAGCCAGGGTTTGCACAGGAAAGAGAATAAAAGTCAATAAGCCAGGATCTCACATGTTTCAAGGTCTCCTAAGACACTCCTTGGCTCCATACAACCATTGCAAGTGTCACTAACCGACTGAGAGTGGTGGGTGAAGTCATCTGTTCAAGAAAGATAACTGAGGCTCCAAATGCAACCACTTGAACTTACTTGCTTCCAAGAGGCCTCATTCAACAAGAAATCAAGTGTGTTTAGCTCCCATTGCAAAGACCATGAGCCACAAAGTCATCTGACCCCAGACTAGGCTTTTGTCAGGACAAGACAACCATTACCCTTGAACTTAATCAAGACATGTTCCCAAGCCTTGGGACATGATTCCATATGATACTAGACATCTTTAGAGGCCATCTATGAGCCTTGGAAAAGATTATGGAAGCAAGATCATCAGAGATCATCCAATTGTATTCCTGAGGGAAATGAGGGTTTTGACAGAGGCCTTTAAGTTTTGAGATTCTGATCTAAAATGAAGCAATCAAGCCATAATCCATCATGACATGTCTAGTTGTTGAGTTAGAGCATGAGAAGTTGACATTTGATATGTTTCTTGCAAAGAGGGCAATGTTTGGTCCTTAAAACTTTCTAAGTGTGGAAAATTCACTCCTTGTGCAAAATTGGGAAAACCATAACCTTCAAACTACACATCCAAATTAGGTGACTCAAAGCTCAAATGGAAGCTATCACCATGATCTTCAAAGTGTATTAGAGGACCTTTCTTCAAAAGAGGCATGATTTTTAAGCTATAAGACTTGGAAGATAAAACATCTTTAGGACTTTGTGAAATTTTGGTTAATTTTCCCTAGTTTTCACACCAACTTCATGGCCATTTTTCACATTGTTCCAAACTTCAAATCAAAATTCTTTGGACATGAAAGTTGTTCCTTGTTCTTCAAGCTTTCCAAGCATGTGTAGAACTCCTTATTTGGATGATTCAATCTCAAGTTATGATGTTCTAAAGTTGGATGTTTCAAATTGTGAAAGTTCCATAACTTAGAAAATTTGCTAAGTCTTTTTGGACAGCCCCATGTTCATGACTTCATGGTACTTTTTCTTAATGTTACAAGCCTCATCTCAAGGTATCTTCCACATGAGAATTGTTCTATTATCTTTCTACTTTACATAGAACCAAAAATCTCACAAATTGGACAAGTGCTCACCAAGTTATAAGGCTCCAAAGTTAGTGTCACGATTATGCCATTTCCCATGACTTAAGATTTTCTAAGTTAGCTCCTAAGTGACATTTTTGGACAGTTTTTAAGAGGTATTTTCATCAATTTCTAATGATCATTTCAATTTGATTTTCAAACAAGAAGTGCTCTATGATCCATGAGCTTTGCCACGAGCCAAAAATCTCCTAATTTGGTGCAAAATGGAAGGAGCTATGGACATGTAAAGTGAGCCTCATGAGATGATGCCAAAATTCATTCCTTGTCACAAATTCAATGTGTTCACTAAGTTTGTCATGCAGCAAGTTGGATCAGTAAAATTCATGCGCATAAACCATGCCTTGTAAGATTACAAAGTTTGCCAAAACAAGAGTAGCATACATGACATGCTTTAAGTGCAGTTTTCAACATTTCACAAAAGAGGAAACAAGTCAAACTCATGCATCAAGGCTGTTGCTCTGCTCCTCTTTTCTTGCTGAAACAATGGCCATGACAGAAAATTCTGCACATCATGACAAAGCTCTACCAACCTTGTCTTGCAAAAATTAGAACATCTCTCTTTTCCCTTCCATTTTTTGAAATCTCATCAAGTTTTAACCATGCTCTTTTACCTCAGTAACTAACGGGGGGTCACTTGAAAGCTTGCCATATTTAAGCATAAGTAGAGAGAAACCCTAGAGGAGGACATCAAGACAAGAGAACATAACACAATCTTAGAACACACATTAGAATACATCACCCAAAGCACTAGCAACTTGGATTTCTTGGCAGTGAAGAAGAGAGGAGAAACAACTCTACAGCAGTTGACATTTGGAGAAGGAGGAGAGCTTAACCAGTCACATTCCCAAACTTCCAAGTGAAGAGGCAGTGGACCTACTCCACTTGGTAAGTCTCACTCACTTTTCCTTTATACTCAGAAATGCATGCTCATGTATAAGTCATAGATGATTCCTTACTATTGTTATGTCGTATGCACTAGCCTAAGATGATAATGTGAATGTTCTTGTGAACTGGTTTTGGCATGATTATACCTTGTGAGGTTTGGTTCCAATTCTGAGTGTATCAGTTCCATTTTGTTTTCTTCTTGTTGAAATCATTTTGGTGAGTGGTTTGGGTTCTTAGATATTCCTATGTTATGAGTGTTGCACTGTTAGGCTTTCTTTCTCAGAGTATTGATTGAATCTTGTTAGTAAAATGTGAGCATAAGAAGGAAGGATGGCATGTTTGGAACCATTGAGTTTGCATTAGCTTTATATTGTCAGGATTATGTCATCCCTGACTACATGTTTTTGTGTCCTGTTTTCTCTAAGCTCCAGCCATTAGTTTATTTTGTTTAGGGTTTAGAGGTGTTCTCCTAAATGATCTTTATGTTTTGGTATTTCACTTGAGTTTTGGCTGGAAAATGAATATGAAATTGATTGAGTAAGTGAGACGATCACATTGGTTTGTTCTTGGTATTTCACGATGGCTTTTAAGTTACTGCATGAATGCATGGCGTAGATGAAGGCGTGGCCAGTTGATATTGGTTAGGTCCTTTTTTGTCTATTTTCTATTTAAGAGTTTGGTGTTTTTTATTGAAACTATCATTTTTCGCTCATGGTATATCTATCATTGGGTTGGGCTTATACACTGGATGTATAGCCACCCCAGTGGTAAGAAGCACGCACTTTCCCCAAGGGGTATGGGGTTCGAATCCTCCTCGCCCCAGACACCCTTTTGCCATTTTTCCTTTTCTTTGGCTCTCACACTATTTGGACCTGGGCCTAACATGTTCTGCTAACGCCACCCCCTGTCAAGAGGGCCTAGGCACCTTATGTAACATTCAACTCATGATAACATTTTCTAATACACCCCCATGACCTATTTCACTTACAATTTATTTTTATTTGCAATTTCTTTTTATTTATTTAAGGTATTTTTCTCTAAACACAAAACTTCCCAAAAATATTATATTAGTATTTTAAAGTTCTATTTTTCCAACTTAAATTTTATTTCCACTTTAATATTCTTTTTTTTTTAATTTTGGGTAAATGTTAAGAATTTTGTTTCATGCTTAAGGTTTGAACTCATCTTCTTTCCACTTTTGGGACAAGTTTCTAGGTGTTTTAAGTTTTTTAGGAGGCTATTTTGAGTGTGATTGTCAATCTTGTTAAGGACTTTTTGAAGTGGGTCTTGTTTGAATTTTGGTTAATACCTCATCACCCTTATCCATGACTTGTAGCATTTCATAGAATCTTCTTACAAGATGAATTTGTGTTGACATGATTGCCTCACTCTCAATTTCAAAACGTTTCCATACTTGTGTTCATTTGCTCATGTTTGTTATGAACTATCTCATTATCTTTTTCCATGCTCATACATGGATGCATATATCATGCTTTGATGTTATTTTCATTTGATTAATGTCTACCACCTTTGAATCTTTGAACTTATATTGTTCACTTAATTTCAATCCCATCTTCAACTCTTGTTTACAAGAGATTGTCTCCCCATCCTTCCAAAGGAAAGCCTCTCTATTGACCTCAAAGTCATAGAAAGCTCATTACATCTTGGCCTCATAGCCATCTTACAATCTTGGCCTCCTTAGAGCCATCTCCCTCCTTGACCTCATAGTTATAGGATTTCTACTTGACCTCATAGTCATAGGATTCAAACCTTGACCTCATAGTCATAGGTATCCCATCTTCCTTTGACCTCATAGTCATAGGACATCAGCTCTGACCTCATAGTCAATGCCACCTTCAACCTTTGACCTCATAGTCATTGGTGACATCTTTTCCCTTGGCCTCATAGCCATTCACACATCTCACAACTTAGACTTAGAGAGTTTCTTAAACTCTATGTGAGCTCATATTCCCCTTGGAACTTTGGCCATAGTAAATGGTTCCTCACCCTTAGTTAGGTGAACTACGGTTGCTCTGATTCTTTAGTCAGATATGTAGGCACAAGATGCGACGTCTTGGCGAGCAAACTTAGTGTATATACCCTTTGGTCTTTACCTTTTGCACTTAGGTCATTACCTTACCCTTAGCATAGACTCCCTTAGCAAGAAAACATAACATAACACAAACACCAACAAGAGGTTCCTGTAGAGTACTACATATACTTAGGGTGTTAATACCTTCCCTTAGTATAACCAACCCCCGATCCCCGATCTCTTAGCTTTGTCTTCACATAGCGCAATTAGGGGTTTCTTTGATCTTTACCCTTTCCTTTGGACAAATCAAAGCTCGGTGGTGAATTTCAAGATGTGTGATTCAAGTTAATTAATAGCTTGATATTCGATTCTCACTGCAACAGAAATGGCGACTTCACTGGGGACATTTTGAGGGTTAAGCCCACCTTGTTTGTATTTTGTGTTTTGTTATATGTTATGCTTGCTTGATTGTACATATCTGTATATATCTGTATATTTGTTTGGATTCTTCTGTTTGGCAGGGTTGCTACTATTGAGTGGTGAGATAAGTCCTAACCCGGACTTGAGTGCACTTATGATATGACGATGGAATATTCAAGGAGGATTTGAGGGAGTCGATTCCCGAAAAAGTTGACTTGAGACACTATCACTTAGTTGAGGTCCTCTTGAGAGTTTAGTTATGTTGAACGAGTTAATTCATGAAAACGTGTTACTTTCGACCTAGGTACCCTTGACACTAAGGACCGTAGTTACCTCTAACCCCAGTTGGCCATTTTAGGATGTAGTGTAAGGACTATGAGGGAGTTGAAGGTGCGAGAAAGACACAAGAAAGGGGGGTTTGAATTGTGTATTTACTCTTTTAACAACTTTTCGCTTCTTGTCAATAAGACACTTTACGTTACATCAGAGTTCATTGAGAGACTCTGACTTGCGAAGTTATATTCAAACTCGGCAATGCTTAGAGCGTGAGAACCAATAAGAGTCTGAATGCTATGTACATCATTCAGAACTTGCAGAGCGGAATCTTATCAGAGTTGCAAGGTTCTGACTTGCTTATGTAAGGTTCTGATCCTCAATATAGAAACATAAACAAAGACATTAAGCATAAGATTAAAGAACACACAATATATCCTGATTCACCACAAAGGCTAATCCAGTCCATCCTCCTCAGGTGATTTCTCCTTGAACATAAGGTCTTAATCCACTATAATCAATCTCGATTACAGATGCACGAGCACATAGCTAGTGACTAACAAACTGCACAGCCACACTGTGACTAACATGCAATGAACCGTTCAGGGATTCAACTTAATGAATATAACGAACATTGACCTGCAGGTTCCAATCTCGCAAGATCTACTACTAGGCTTTCACAGCTAGACGTTCAGGGATTCATCGCAATGAATATAACACTACTGGCCCTATTTCAGGATTTCCCACAATGACATCTCGCCATTGTCTTCTCGAGTCTTCGGTCACACTGACCACTCAAGGAATCCTAATTCTCCAAGAATTAGTTCAACAGGAGATTACAAAGATGCTTCTTAACAAGTACATTACTCCTAATTTTTAAGTACAAAGAACACACAAGTGTTCAAGCAAGATATGAGCAACAACTACTTGCTATCTTAAGAAACTACAGAGATGTATAATGATTTGACAGTTGTTAACATCTTGTAGATCTTCTTCTTCTTCGTCTTCTTGGTTGAGTAAGCTTTGAGCAACAACTCCTTGCTTCAGATCTTCAATGTAGCACTGACGAGAAGGTGGTTGATGACTTGACTGATTTTCAATGTTGTCTTCTTCATCAACATCTTCTGTACCAATTAATTGTTGTTGTGTTGAATGATGATCTTAAGCTCCAACAACAATGGCCATGTGTAAAAGGTGATAGCTTTGAATGTTTAAGTGTTACTAGAGAACTCATCGTTGTTGCTATCTTCACACAATAACTTTGATCAATTCTCCATTCATGGACTGAATCGATACCTTCAGAAGCGTTTACTCCTTTCTTTAAATAGCTCAGTAAAATATAGCCGTTGAAATACTGTTGGCTGTTAGAAAAGAGACGTTGTGTAATAATTAGATGTACTGACACATCTCCTTTTTACTGTGGGAGAAGTGACGGGATATATCTTTCTTGGTCACTGTGTACAGTCGTTCACAACTGTAACATTTGACCTCCAAATGTCAGAGGCTTCTCTTGGTAATTTATTGAAGCATGAGTAGAGCCTTCTTAATAGGATATTTGATATGTCAAGTCTTCAGTCAGTTGAGGAAGTCCATTAGGAATCAGTCTTTAGAACTTCAACACTTGTCTTTAAGAACATTATCCTTTACTACTTCAAGTCTTCCAAAACTTTAGAACTCGTCCATTAGGAATCTATCTTCAGAGTCTTCAGCACTTGACCTTTGAAACAGTAATCTTCAGAACACATAAGTCTTCAGAGTCTTTCTACACTTGGTCTTCAGAGCCTTCCGCCTTCAGAGCTTCAAATCATGAGAGTCTTCAGCACTTCGGTTCTATAGAAGATTATCTTCTTTAGAAGCTTCGCTATCTTCAAAATCTCAACCACTTTCAGAGAGCATCCACAAGAGTATTGCAACAGCAATATCAGCATTCTTGGATCTGACTGATCATGATCAGATACAAAAGCGTTCTTGCTTCTTGCGACTTGTGTCACACATAGTAACTTCGCATATTATTAATTACGCACATCTGGCTGGTGTTTGTTGGATCTGATATCTTCTATGATTATGATCTGAACACAACACACGTTATGGTTATCATCAAAACATAGATTGACTTGTAGATACAACTCTTGCTCTCACAATCTCCCCCTTTTTTATGATGACAAAACCAATTATTTTGGTTGAACATTTTATACAAGGTAATCACCAAACAAACATATTCAGAGTCTGGAACAACAACTCCCCCTGAATGTGTTATCCTCAAAGTTTTATCTGTGATCATCTAGAATCTTATATGATCCAAAGATATACAGAATAACAACTTGAGTTACCAGAACAAAGAATTGAAAAGGATTACTTCTCTATCTTGTCTATAAGAGAATAGAGAGTCTTTAGCATCTGGACTAGTTCATTAGAACTTCCATCTTCAGATCTTCAGAACTCAGTTCCTTTGTAGTCGTATCAGAATTTATAATTTCAGAGACATCTGAAGCATTTATGCTTTTCACCAGAATCATTTAAGCACAAACAGAACAGTTCTTATCTAATAACATAACATCGCTATTCATCAGAGACAGACAATGTCTTTTGAGAAACTCCCCCTGAGTTTCAGACTTTGTGAAGATTTTGGATTTTACAATTGAATCTTCTGGATAGTCTCCCCCTAATTTCTATAAGTCAGATATTGGGATCTTCAGAATCGTAATTCAGGAATATGAGTTTTTAATCACCAATATGGATCATGACTTTTTATTTAGAGTTTGACTTTTAAACACAGGTCTTCATCTCAGAACCTTGTTACTGTCACAACTCAGTGGTTCATCAAGGCTTAATTTTTGATCATATACCAATTGTAGGTTAATTATTGTGATCAATCAACGCTTGATTCTGAAATTGGTACACATGTTTTAATCTTAGTCTGATACCGAGTTATACCAGAGTATGTTGTGTCTGATTCCAACTGAAGGAATTCTTTTCATACCACTTGAAGGGAATTTCCTTAGTTTGCTGAGATTGATACCAATGAAGGTATAGAAAACATTTCACAGCTTAGCTCTAATTGATATTACTGCAGACTGATTCTGATACCAATCTTTATGTATACTGAGTCTGATTACCATCTATTGATTTAGTCTGATACCAAATCATTTTCTTCTTAATTGGTTCTTGGTAGACATCAGAACTACTTCTTCTTGGATATTCAATCCGGATCTTCAGACAGTTCTTGACTTCTGATTTGCACAGTTCTTCTGAATAAGCATCTTGAGATGTAGACTTTGTCTTGACTTCTTTCAGAGATTTCTTCTTCTGATTCTTACGTTCTGAATCTCATATTCTTAGACAGCTTACAGCTTCTGAACCAAGTGAGATAGATATCAAGATAAACTTTGACTTTCAGATAGTTCTCAACTTTTGAACAGTACTGGGTGGATCTGATTCTGAACACATGTTCACGAAATGTACAACTTCTATCATATAAACAACAGTTCATAAGAACTTCTAACAGAGTTCTCCTTTCTTAACCTATCTTAGAATGCCTAGTGAACTTGTTTAGAGTTCCTCGGTTAAACATCAAACAATAAACGTTAGTAGTAATGCATTTTATATGATTGATTACTTGTTTGAGTTGCATTCATTTTGTTTTAAGATTTTTCTTTCCAATCAAAATCATATTATATTTCTCCCCCTTTTTGACATCATCAAAAAGTTTAGAGCGTCTGAGCATTTAAGCATATGTAGATCAATATGATAGTGAACAAAAATAGACTCAATGGATGTTATCATTTAAACATTAAGCATACGAAGATTGATATGATAAGGAACAATTCTAGTGATCAACATATTTAGAATTTAGTCATAGCATTTTCATTAATGGATACTTAGATGGAACCTTTAACACAGAACCACCAAATGGTTTTAAAATACAAGCCATAGGTTGAGCTTAATCCTAAAGGTAATCAAAACACAGACCTAATGAGGATAGGTTCCTAAGGATTAGACTAAAAGGAGCCTAATGATGATGAGGAAGATGAGAGTAAGCTTTCAGAATAATCAGTTCTTGAGGTATGCAACTTTTCTTCTGCTTGAGTAATTGCCAGCCTCTTGCTCTTCACAATTTCCTCTGAGATCCATCCATGGAACTCAGTCCAAATTTTCCTCATTTCTAAGGGATCTATGCTTGAACTGGAAGCATCTACTAAGCTTTGGATTTTGTTGATGGCATTATCCTTGAAGGATGTTGATGCATCATTGACAGTCTTTGATTCTAACGATCATCGTTAGATTATGATAATGTTTTAAATGTTTTATTTAAGCAATGTAAGCATCTTAGAGAACGATAAAGATTTTAAGTTATGGATTTAATACTGATATGATTATAGATGATAAAACAGAAAGCAACATTGATTCATTGATTAAAATGATATAGAACCATCAACACAAAACTACACAAAACAATTTGAGATACACTAAGGTTTAAAGCTTAATCATCAAAATCTTCAATGTTGTCTATTCTTACACATCTAGTTTCAGCCGGTGAAGCTCCTGGTCCTTGCCTGCTTATCAGTTCCCAAGCCTTTTCTTTCTAAATTATTTCAGATATTATTCTTCCATATGGAATGTAGGCATGCATCTGATTTCTTGAGACCTTGATGGAGCGTCTCATGTGATTAAAAATGGTCTTGGGAAGATGTATTGTAACATGATTGGTTAGGAGGATGAAGAAGATTCTGTCGTCGTGAGTCAGAGTGCCTCTCGCAGATGCTCGTGGGCGAAGGTTGGTCAATGAAAATTTGAATCAGGTTTTGGGAGTAGGAAGGAGCTTCTCAGGATTATTTGGTTCGTAGGAAACTGAATCATCAAACAAGGTTCTCCACCTCTCTACCATGCTTAAGTCTGATTGAAAATTATCAATCGTGATTCCATCGGAGATACAACCAGTGAATTTCTCTATCGAGGAGACAGAGATTGCGATGGGGTGATAGTGGACCTCAAACAAGATGGTGTTTCCATCGTTGCTGACCCTAGCAAAATTCCAGAACTCTTTAACAAGGTCAGGAAAGATAGGACCATTTAATAGAGAGTAATAACACTGCCAGGACTGGGTCTGCATGCTTCTGATTATTTCTAAGCCATCGTTTCTGAGACGAGCAAGGTTTGGCCTTTTCTCAGAAATAACTTCTAGGTTTTCTTTTCTTCCTAGGAAGGTTTGACCATTTATGTGGGAATTCATCATCTTCGTTGAAATAGGAGTTTTGAGAGAGTGACAATTTAGGTTTTAAGGATGAAAGAGGATGAAGCAAGATCATAATATTTATAGGCGAATGAGAGCCAAGAGTAATAATTGAATCGGTACTCGAGGATTTGGGTTTGCTGTTTCCTAGATAATCATGATTACTTAAAGTATCCTAAAGGGTGTAACTGTGTGGGAAAAGAAAACGGAGCAGTTACTAATTTACTTTGAAAAATTGATCGGTTATGAATATTTACTATTCGATGGTGAGTGGCGGCTGAGACTGATGTATTTTGAATAATGATGGTTTCTTGAGCCACTCAAATATCTTTCAGATAACCTTTAAAGAGATCAATCTATCATTAGAGCTTGTCAGACATTTTATAATTTTTAGATTTAAAAGTTCAATAATCAAAATGATTCACAGGCACAGTTTATTAATCATAAATAACTTAAGGCAAATTGACACTATTGAAACAACTTTAGAACAACTACGATTTCAAACATGCACTCCGTATACATAGTTAAAACATAGATAGATTTAGTTTTCTTAGTTACTAAAGATTTCACACTTAGTCTTCAACAAGTAGTTATCTGGAAGGCTTTCAGGACCATTTTTTTCAATTTTCTCTTTGATCATGTCCACAATTCCATCTCTAAAGAAAATCTCAGACAAAACTCTTCCATAAGGAATGTAGGACTTTGTGAGGTTTCTGGACTCAGAGATGGATTTCCAGAGATAGTTGAAGATAGTGAGTGGAAGGTTTATCTGAAAATCATTCATTAGTAAATAAATGAATTCATGGTCATGGAATCTAAGTATGTCATGGCTCTCTCCTCTGGGAAGGAAATTTGACACCATGAGCTTGTACCAAGCTTTGGGAATTGGTAGGAGATTTTCAGGATTGAAGGGTATGTATCCTAAAGTCAGATCATGAAAGGATGCGAAATTTTTAGCAGCAAAGAATTTGTTTTTGTCAAAGTCAATAGGGATTCCAACATTTTCACACCCAGTTGTAAGAGTGACTGAGAACGGGTTGATGGTGATTGGGATTTCAAAAACAAACGAGGTGATGCCCTTGCTTTCAAGATCAAGATCAGCATGTTTCCAGAAATCCTTAACTAGATTTACGTAGATAGGTTTTTCTATCATCATGGAGTACCTAGTCCATTATTGAGTGTACAACACATCTGCTAGACTGCAAGCAATGTAACTTGGAAGAGGAGGGGTGTTGATTACAAACTATTTTTCAGGAATTATTTCAAGAAGATCTTGGTTTCCTAGAAGGGTTAGTGGAGGCATGATGATGGATGGACAACAAAGTTTTGACCCTTATGTTTTATGAAATAAGGATTTGAGTATGAAATTATTTGACGGGGAGAAGCGATTTTTATACACATAAATAGATAGGATGAGTTCTGTCTAGTCTAGGGAAATCACAGATCAGTACAATAAGATTTCAGAATAGATTATGTTGTCAGAGATATGTTATGATTTCCAAATATTCGCAATTATTATTGATGTTACTTTGAGTGCACATATTGTTAAAAGATTTTTATTGTAAACAATATTTCAGATCATTTATTTTTACCAGAGCAAATTCTTCATTAATGTTTGACTATTCTAAGTTAAAGAGAATCATACCTTAAATACTTTGAGACATTGGTTCTGATTTCGAGCATTTGATTATTATCTTTCTGATTCTACCTTCTTTTGAGTGAACTGTTGTGGGTTATAGGATTCTTCACGATTCACTTGCATTCTGGTTTCTGAAGAATATGAACATTTTCTGAACATCTGATACTAGGTTGAGAGCTAGAATCAATCTGCAAAAATCCTTTCCTGATCATCATCTTCCATCTTCAACTTCCTTCAGAGAGAGCTACCAGATATTGGCTGAATTATGTATAACTCTGAGTTTGAACAATGTAGATATCTCATACATTTTGATCATAAGAATCATATTTTAGATGATCCATTCTTTTCTTGTTCAGAGCTGTTCATCTGAATTCTAAGAACAACCAATCAAAGACTTTGAATCTGCATAGTCAGAACTACAAGCTTCCATCAAGCTCTCTAGAAGATCATTAATTTATAATCATCGACCATTTAAGATTATGTGCTTCTATAATTGATTTCCACAACATCTTCTGACATTGTTTCTTCAAACAGATGCAGATCAAATTCAGAGCTGACTATCATCCAACATGTGTACAACATGAAACATAGTTTGCATGATACACCTTGGTCTCACAATGCTGATCTAACTTGTTTAAGATTAGTACTTTAAGGAATTAACAGCATATCTTCTTCTAAAAAGAATGCCAGCTGATTTCTTCATTCTGAAGGACATCAATAACTTAAATCTATTTGACTTTAAGTAGAAGATTTAAATGTTTGGATTGACATCTTCTGAAAGAGGTTCTGAGAAACTTTGATGGATATCACTCTGAAGTTCAAAATCATAGAACAACAATCTTTCTTCTTTACATGAAGAAGTTCTGAATGAGCTTTAAACGAGAAAGTCAAGGGTGGACCTAATCCGTTTCTTGAAAACATCTCAAAAACTCATAAAGAATTAATCTTCAGCAAACAAGACTTCTTGTTTTCTGATGATTCAACTTTGGGAAAATATGTGGTTCATCCACACGTATCTTCCAAGATAAGCATTCAACATATACTACTTCTTATCTGATGAATCTATCTTATTAGCTGATTCTTCAATATTCATTAAAACTTAAGAGAGGAAGATTTAGTTGTTTGACAACTGGAAAACTTCCAGAATCAGTGATTTGCTCAAGTACTCAGATTGATTACAATTTTGTACACAGTCATCTTCTGAACTGTTATAGAAATTGTAAGTGGATTTCAATCTCACCTAGAGTATTTCTACGCACCGCATCTGGATCTTTTTCTGACACTGTTAAGTGTTTGATATCCATCAATAACAGAACCGAAGCTCTAATACCAATTAAAGGTGCGAGAAAGACACAAGAAAGGGGGGTTTAAATTGTGTATTTACTCTTTTAACAACTTTTCGCTTCTTGTCAATAAGACACTTTACGTTACATCAGAGTTCATCAAGAGACTCTGACTTGCGAAGTTATATTCATACTTGACAATGCTTAGAGTGTGAGAACCAATTAGAGTCTGAACGCTATGTACATCATTCAGAACTTGCATAGCGGAAGCTTATCAGAGTTGCAAGGTTCTGACTTGCTTATGTAAGGTTCTGATCCTCAATATAGAAACATAAACAAAGACATTAAGCATAAGAGTAAAGAACACACGATATATCCTGGTTCACCACAAAGGCTAATCCAGTCCATCCTCCTCAGGTGATTTCGCCTTGAACACAAGGTCTTAATCCACTATAATCAATCTCGATTACAGATGCACGAGCACATAGCTGGTGACTAACAAACTGCACAGCTGCACTATGACTAACATGCAATGAACCGTTCAGGGATTCAACTTAATGAATATAACGAACATTTACCTGCAGGTTCCAATCTCTCAATATCTAATGCTAGGCTTTCACAGCTAGACGTTCAGGGATTCATCGCAATGAATATAAAGCTACTGACCCTATTTCAGGATTTTCCACAATGACATCTCGCTATTGTCTTCTCGAGTCCCGGTCACACTGACCACTCAAGGAATCCTAATTCTCCAAGAATTAGTTCAACAGGAGATTACAAAGATGCTTCTTAACAAGAAGATTACTCCTAATGTTTAAGTACAAAGAACACACAAGTGTTCAAGCAAGATATGAGCAACAACTCCTTGCTATCTTAAGAAACTACAGAGATGTATATGATTTGACAGTTGTTGACATCTTGTAGATCTTCTTCTTCTTCGTCTTCTTGGTTGAGCAAGCTTTGAGAAAAAACTCCTTGCTTCAGATCTTCAATGTAGCAATGACTAGAAGGTGGTTGATGACTTGACTGATTTTCAATGTTGTCTTCTTCATCAACAACTTCTGTCCCAGTTCATTATTGTTGTGTTGAATGATGATCTTTGAGCTTCAACAACAATGGTCATGTGTAAATGGTGATAACTTTTGATATTTAAGTGTTATAACGAGAACTCATCGTTGTTTCTATCTTCACACAATGACTTTGATCAATTCTCCATTCATGGACTGAATCGATACCTTCAGAAGCGTTTACTCCTTTCTTTAAATAGCCCAATAAAATATAGCCGTTGAAATACTGTTGGCTGTTAGAAAAGAGACGTTGTGTAATAATTAGCTGTACTGGCACATCTCCTTTTAACTGTGGGAGAAGTGACGAGATATATCTTTCTTGGTCACTGTGTACAGTCGTTCACAACGGTAACATTTGACTTCCAAACGTCAGAGGCTTCTGAAGGTAATTTATTGAAGCATGAGTAGAGCCTTCTTAACAGGATATCTGATATGTCAAGTCTTCAGTCAGTTGAGGAAGTCCATTAAGAATCAGTCTTCAGAACTTTAGCACTTGTCTTTAAGAACATTATCCTACTACTTCAAGTCTTCCGAAACTTCATAACTCGTCCATTAGGAATCTGTCTTCAGAGTCTTCAACACTTGACTTTTGGAACCGAAATCTTCAGAACACATAAGTCTTCAGAGTCTTTATGCACTTGGTCTTTAGAGCCTTCCGCCTTCAGAGCTTCAGAGCCTTCGGTTCTTCAGAAGATTATCTTCTTCAGAAGCTTCGCTATCTTTAGAATCTCAACCACTTTCAGAGAGCATCCACAAGAGCAATATCTATATCCTTGGATCTGACTAATCATGATCAGATACAAAAGCGTTCTTGCTTCTTGCGACTTGTGTCACACATAGTAACTTCTCATATTATCAATTACGCACATTTGGCTGGTATTTGTTGGATCTGATATCTTCTATGATTATGATCTACATGCAACACAGGTTAGAACATAAAATAGTTCTTTCACAAATACACATTGTTATCATCAAAACATAGATTGACTTGTAGAGACAACTCTTGCTCTCACAGGAGTCTATTCCCGAATTGGTTGCTACGCCATACTACACTCAGACGAGATTCTCTTGAGAATATTATTGACTACCGAGTCATTAGGAAAATCTATAATATCTGAAAGATGGGTCATCGACTCTGGGAACCTTTTAGAACCCTGTTCTACAGTTGATAAACCCATAGTACACAACTATTGGGATGGGTAGACCATTGGCTCCACTCATGTGACTCCTAAACCTAGGACTTGTGTGTTTTGATGTGTGTACATATGTTTGTGTTTATGCATACATCCATCCATTCATGGATAACCCTTTGGTTTCAAGGAACTCAGATGTCTTTCCTTTGCAAAGATCAATAAAGATCATGGATTTCAAAGCAAAAATTTTCTGTTTTTCCAAAAGATGTTTGCAACTTGTTATTGAGCTCCTTGAAACCATTTAGTTTGCATTCGCATTGCATGCGCATGTCATCGCATTCGCATCTCATTTGCATTTCTCAACCTTGAGTCTCTTCTTCTTCTATGTCTAGAGGATACCTAGCTCGCTTTTTTTTTACAAATGGCGACGATGAAGGAGTTGTTGAAAGGCTAGGAAGCTTTGAGGGAAGAGATCAGGATTCTCAAGAGCCAGATGAATTGGGTCCTGGAAACTTTGCAAGCTCTGATGAAGACAGAAGGGCACCTTCATCTGGTTGCAACCAAGGAAGTCATCACACCCCATCTGTTTGGTGTTACACTAAGCCTAGGACAGACTCATGGGGATGATCTCCGTTCACCAGCGTTTGGTCATCCCTCAGAATGTCATCATCAACCTCTGAATGCCAAGTTGGTATATCAACATTCATTGGCCATTCCTCTACAAGGTCGTCAAACTCGGAACAAGAGGCGGAAACAGAATATGAAGCAGAATAGGAACAAAAGGATCAAAGTTCACGGCGAATGGATTCCCGTGCCGCTTAGTAAGTTGTACTCGCTATTAATCCAGAATTCTTTGATAACTCCTCTCACATCTGTGCCGACGTTGTATACATGGTACAATCCCTATACAAATGCGACATATGAATTCCATAAAGGGGTTGGAGGACACAATTTGGATACTTGTTCTAAATTAGAAGCCTCCGTACAAAAATTGATCCACAATCAGAGTCTGATCTTTGAAGAAGACCATCCAGATGTCAAATGTGGATATTGTACCAAGACAGGGGGACACCTCATAGAGGAGTGCAAGAGTTTCAAGCTCAGGTTGCAAGATGTGATAGTATCACTAGCACCCCAAGAAGGAAGACCAGATACTGATGTCTCGATTTCTGAGCCAAATTCTGAGCCAGATGGCAACAAGGGAAAAAGACTTGTGAATCCTCTTAAGGTCTTATACCACAAGGAATAAGTCACATGCGTGGGATGATCAAAAGCAAGATTCTGAGCATCAAAGAAGTGACCCTTTTTTGGACATGGAAGTTTGGGTCTGTTGAAGTTAATTCCCTAAAGCTGGCAATCTTTTGGCTGTTTCAGCACACTTGTGTTGTATTTTCCTTGCAGTATTGAATTTGCATTTGCTTATAAGCTGTTGTACTTTTGAATTGGTAATATCAATGAAATATTTATGCATCTTTTGATTAAATCCATTCGTTTCACTCATTTACTTTTATGTTCAAAAAAGCAAAAAAAATATATCTTTATCTTATTTCATTCCACTTGTCAAATTGTTGTTAAGAAAAGATTGTGGAGGATGATGAAAACATTATATCCATAATTGTTGTGGTATGCTTTCGATTAAACCTTGTCGATGATGTAAGGCATTGTTTCAATTCCCAAACACTGGGGAAATAAGGAAGATAATCCCTCATTAACCCCTTCGAGCCTAAAAGTAGGAGTTTTCTTTCTTTACATAAAAAACCCTTAAATCTCAACCTTGGGGCAGGGTAGTTCTCAGTTTAACTTGGTTATGCATTCAAATGCAAGTGCTTCATGCAAGACACCAGTCAACTCTCTCTAATCAAATGACGGTAAAAAAAAAGAGGTCTAACAACCTCAGCACAGAACACGAAGAGGTCTCATAACCTCAGCAAAGAAAGAAGAGGTCTCATAACCTCAACACAGAACAAGAAGAGGTCTCAAAACCTCAACAAAGACAAGAAGAGGTCTCAAAGCCTCAGTAAAGACAAGAGGAGGCCTCAAAACCTCAGCAATAAAGGCTAACCAAACATTGTAAGGGAGTAATGACCACCCTAGGTGTCTGAATCATCGTCAACTATCATCAGTTCAATTTCCAACCTATGAGAACCTGAATGTATAGCCTAAGTTAACTGAGCGTAGGATTGGAGTTCATCACGAAGTTTGAGTGGGAACAAATAAACTTTAAGCCTTTATCCTTTGTTTCATGAATCGTGAACGAAGCCACGTTACAACCCTTAAAAGACCTAATTGAGGTAAGGTTGTTTTGAAGGCATACTACAACAAGGTTGATTAACCTGACTCCTATTAATCTTTGCTAATTGTGTGTGTTGATCACTTCATCAGTCATTCCGTAAATGACTAGATCACTTTTATTTTTTATTATTTAATCAATCCACTGTGTGTGTTTCATCAATAAAACTTTGATTTCAAAAGTTTGCATGAATTTTGCATTGAAATTGCCAAATTTTAATGAACAATACTTGTTTGCAAGACAGTTCAATATCAAAAGAATCCCAGTAAATGCAGTCAGCTTGGGAATTTAACTTGATAAAGGGCTCAGTCTGGGGCATCTCCTCCATAGATCAAACATCCCAAGAG
This sequence comes from Lathyrus tuberosus, assembly GCA_022829125.1. Lineage (NCBI taxonomy): Eukaryota > Viridiplantae > Streptophyta > Magnoliopsida > Fabales > Fabaceae > Lathyrus > Lathyrus tuberosus. The sequence continues at coordinate 374,027 of JALAZF010000661.1, forward strand.
CTACTGAATCAGGGGAAAAACCTTTCAAAGTTCAGAATATTGGGGCAAGCCTTCTTGGGGTCATCATATGACAAGTGTTTCAAGGCAAGGACTCCAATGACCCATCAACAGGGGCAAGTTTGTTCCCTTGTAGTCACTACCGCAGTCTAAGGACTTTGTATTACAAAATATGGTTGAACTGGGGCAGTTATGTCAAGATCCATGAATCTCTCCAAGAGTTTGAAGACATTGGAGCATATGGTATGCCAAATCTTATGTAAAATCCTTTTGATGACTTATCCTCACAGACCAGTTAATCAGAAGCAGTCAGGTCGAGATTTGACAAATCTCTCAAAGGTCAGTTAGTCTGGGGCATCTCCTTCACAGATCAACTAGTCGGAAGAGCAGGTTCAAAGACTTTGTTGTGCAAGCGCCGTTAATTTGGGGCAGTTACGCCGAGATTCATGAATCTAAGAGTTTGAAGATATTGAGGCACCTCTTATGCCAATTCTTCTGTAAAATTCTCTTGGTATTTTCTTCTGACGGACCATGTAATCTGGGGCAGAGAAGATTTGAAGATTAATTGTTGCAAGTGCCGTTGTTCATTATGGTGATCATCACGCAAGTCAGGACGCAGAACTACTCAGCTTTTGTGACATCTTTTGCTAGCTCCCCAGTAAGCTGTTACTTCAACTAATCTTGGCAATTCTCAATGGATTTCCTCCTCTAGTAAGGAAGTCAAGCTCATGATGGAAATCCTAGTGAAGTCATGATGCTATACCCTGAGTGGGTTACTTTTTGCCTCAAAGGAAGTCTTAACCTTAAAGAAGAGTTGCAGACTCTTCCTATTCATCCCCTAGTGATGGTCCAATCTGTTGGGGTTGGCTGGGTATCCTTGTCGAGATGTTTATTTCATCTCCAGTCTCGCTTCCTTTTGTCTGTTTTGTCAGCATAAGCATAAGCATAAGCATGGCATGTATGTATAACATCTTAGCATTTTTGCTACCCTTTCTGGTGTTTACCTGTTTTATTCACTTTGGTGTTTATTCCCCCCAAGTGACTGGGTTTGTCTTTTCTCCCCAATAGAGTTGTCAGCCTAGGCATAAAGTGCCCATCCTTTCTGAAATCCCCACAGTGATCGATTCTAGTGGATGATGGTTGCTTCAGTTATCTTGTCCACAATTTGATAAGATAAATCCCCATTCGAGCTCATTCCTCAATGTTTGGAGTCTTGTTTGACCGTTTCTTTCTAGCTTGTTCCTAGATTGAACTTTGGTCCCTGGCAGGTGTGATTTCCTAAACCTAGTTTGAACGTGCATTTATTTAGCACTATGTATCGCAGAAGAATCTTTTATAGATCCTCATTGAAGATAAAATCCTTTCTCCAACAGTGTTGTGATATCAACATCTTTTTGGAATTTATACCCCGCAACAAGTGGCAATCTCCTTGAGAAGCTTGTTTTGCTATAACGACGATAAGTGGCAGTCTCTTCTAAGAAGCTTATCTATCTTTGGTGCTATTCAACCTTTTTGCAACCATTATTCATATTCCCCAGGAAGTCTAATCTTCATTATGCAACCTCAGTAATGTCCTATCTATTTAACTTCTGCCTTCAGACCAACTCAAATGGGTATCTTTCCCAGGTAAACCAACTCACATTGGTGTCTAAAGTCCAGTGATTGCTGGCATTGTTTAAACTTTGGTCAAATATGAACCTAAGCACAGGTCATATATGAACCTAAACCCAGGTCAGATATGAACCTAAAGTCCAGTAATTGCTGGCATTGTTTGGAATCCAGGTCAAATGTGAACCTAAACTCAGGTCAAATGTGAACCTAAAGTTTGAACACCAGGTCAGATATGAACCTAAAGTCCAGTAATTGCTGGCATTGTTTGGAATCCAGGTCAAATGTGAACCTAAACTTAGGTCAAATGTGAACCTAAAGTTTGAAAACCAGGTCAGATATGAACCTAAACCAAGGTCAGATATGAACCTAAAGTCCAGTAATTGCTGGCATTGTTTGGAATCTAGGTCAGATGTGAACCTAAGCTCTGGTCAAATGTGAGCCTAAAGTTTGAAAACCAGGTCAGATATGAACCTCGTCGGCTCTTGGATTGGCTAGAATTTTGGTAAAACAAAGTTGTTCAATGTTGATGTCACATGGGTGATGTCTTAACATTGAGTCTTAACATTGGTTTATGTTAAGTATTTAACTTGTTGAAGTTGTGAAGTCTGATGTCACATGCGATGTCATGACATCAGATATGCAGATCAGTAAAACATCAGGTCTGAGATGTTTTTAGGGTTAAGCGTTTTAGCTGGAATTTGAGAGAGCTGGCAGAGTAATTGGATGCGAATATCTTGGAGGAGATATTTTCTGTTACAAACAGATTTGATGCAGATTTGTAGGAGTGTTTAAAGGATGAAGATTTAAGAAGATTTTGAGAGAGAAAATCTGTCGAAGATTCAGTTTTAAATAACAAATCAGGTCAGATATTGTAGCAGGTCCAAGACCAGATCAAATTGCTATATAAGGCGTATCAATCCTGAAGAAAGTAACGAAGAAAGAGAGCTAAAGACTGAGAGTCGGTTGAGTCTTCGTGTTTGTATTGTAAACCATTCTAGTGTGAATTGGTATTGTTGTTGTTCTTGATCAAAGCTGTGAAGCAGAATCAAGTTATGTTTTTCAAAGTGTGTGATCTTTGAATTATATCACTGAGGTGATTTAGGGATTGAGTAGTGTTCTCATACTTAAGTGGACTCTTAGGTAGAAGGTTCATTAAGTAGTGATTAAGTTTAGAAGATGTCAACTGGGTTGTTGAGTCTATAAATTTGATACTTCTGATAGTGAAATTCATCCCTGGCTTGGTAGCCCCCAGACGTAGGTAGTTAGACCGAACTGGGTGAACAATTGTTTGTGCCTTTTCTATTGTTTTACACTGTCCATTGCAGAGTGTGTTGTTGTGACATCACACGTAACATCACATATCTGGTACCAGAATTTCAATTGGTATCAGAGCAGGCATCCTGCTCTGAATCTGGGTGAGATCTAGGGCTGATACTTTCTGGTAAAGATGGACAAGGAAGTTAGTGGATTTGTGAATAGACCCCCTATTTTGGATGGCTCTAATTATGATTATTGTAAGCCAAGGATGATTACCTTTTTGAAATCCTTGGACAGTAGGGCTTGGAAGGTTATCATAAAAGAATGGAAAGCACCTGTTGTTGTTGAGAAAGATGATGCTGGGAAAGAAAAAGAAGGCAGCTCAAAACTGAAACCTGAAGAAGAATGGACCAAGGAAGAAGATGAGCTTGCCCTTGGAAATTCCAAAGCTTTAAATGCTATTTTCAATGGAGTGGATAAGAATATATTCAGGTTGATCAATACCTGTGAAGTTACTAAGGTAGCTTGGGATATCTTGAAGACTACTCATGAAGGAACTTCAAAGGTTAAGATGTCAAGACTTCAACTTCTGACATCAAAGTTTGAAAGTCTAAAGATGAAGGAAGATGAAACTATTCATGACTTTCATATGAGTATTATTGAGTTGTCTAATGCCTCTAGTGCTCTTGGAGAAAAGATGAATGAAGAAAAACTGGTGAGGAAAATCCTTAGATCCCTTCCCAAGATGTATAAGATGAAGGTGACTGCAATTAAGGAAGCTCAAGACATCAGCAAAATGAGAGTTGATGAGCTTATTGGATCACTTCAAACTTTTGAGTTAGGGCTGAATAAGGAGGAACCTGAAAAGAAGGCCAAGAGTATAGCCTTGGTATCCAATACTCAAGAAGAGAAGAAAGGGAATGGTGCTAAATCTCAGGAGGAGCTGTCTCAGGCCATTGCTATGCTGGGAAGACAGTTTAACAAGGTTTTTAAGAGGATGAATAAGAACTACAAACCTAATGTTAAGAACATCTCCTCTGACAGCAGCAAGTCAAAGGAGAAGGATGAAGAGAAGACTGCTCAATACAAAGGGATTCAATGCTTTGAGTGTGAAGGATATGGACATGTCAAGAAAGAATGTCCTACATTCCTTAAGAAGCAGAAAAAGGGCATGACAGTTTCCTGGTCTGATACTGACAGTGAAAGTGAAGAAGAGTCAACCAAGCATGTCAGAGCCTTGACAGGGACATATGTGACTGATGGAGAATCAAGTGATAAGGAACTGACTTTTGAGGAGTTAGCAGCCTCCTATCATGAGTTATGTCTGAAGAGTGCAAAAGTATGCCAAGAAAGTGAGAAACAAAAGAAACAAATTGTTCAGCTTGAGACTGTCAAAGCTGATCTTGAAAATGAAGTCTTATTGGTTAAATCTCAACTTGATCAAATGAAAAAATCTGTTAGAATGTTGAACAGTGGATCTGATACTCTTGATAAGATCCTTCAGGCTGAAAAAGTAGCAGGAGACAAATCTGGCTTAGGATTCGTTGAGGAGAAGGTTTCTGCTGAAGCTAGTACTTCAGGAGCCAAAAAGGACATGTCTCAACCAATGTCTCAACATAACAAAAAGAGACATAATCCTAAACCCAAGCAGGCTGCTCACCAACAGCATCAGAATGTTGGGATTAGGGATGCTCATGGTCCTTATCAAGGGAAGGTACACACTTATGGAGCTAGGAAGTATATGCCTCCTCAATACCATAGGAGTATGCAGGCTCCTAGGTTCAACATGTTCCATCAGATGTCTCAACATCAGGGGAACATGTATGACTTTGAATATAATAATGTTGTGCCTCATTATTATGGAAGAAGGAAGCCACATCACCATAGAAGACAGCCTAAGAGACAGAATCCTCACTACAGGAGACAGGCAAACTATGGAAGAAAACAGCACCAGTACTATGGATGGCAGCCACAGCAGTTTCATCATCAAGGTGGCAGGAAGTTTAACAACTTCAGAGAAGAAAGAGTAAGGTGCTTCTATTGTGGAAGATTTAGCCATATGCAATTTTCTTGATTCAAGCTTCATGGTTATCCAAAGTCTATCCCTCAACCTAGACAGAAGGATAACATGCCTAAGGTTGTTAAGCAGTGGGTTCCTAAAGTAGAGGTTAAATGTCTATTGGCTCACTTTTCAGATAGACACACAGCGAAGGATGGATGGTACTTTGACAGTGGCTGTTCAAAGCACATGACTGGATTCAAAAACCAATTGGTGGATGTCAATTCTTGTTCCTCAATTGATGTTACTTTTGGAAATGGAGAGAAAGGGGTGGTAAAAGGTGTTGGAAAAGTGAAGTGTCATGATGGACCTGATCTTGACAATGTGCTACTTGTCAAAGGTTTGAGTGCTAACCTGATAAGCATAAGTCAGCTCTGTGATGATGGATATAAGGCCAGCTACACTAAAGATGAGTGTTGGATAACTAATGAGGAAAATGAGGTAGTTGTGAAAGGAGTCAGATCCATAGATAACTGTTATCTATGGGTACCTCAAGAGTCTAGCTTATCAAGTGATGTTAAGGTTGGTGTTGTGACATCAGACTGTAACATTTGCTGTGAAGACTTAAGCAGAAAATTGAAGTTGGTGGCTTATGGAGTGAATTTATTAGAATTCAAAAATGTGTTTTGGTGGGGAAAATACATTTATTGGCTTTTAAGTGATCCACAAAATCAGGCCCCTTACCTTAGGCTAGCATTCCCTATTATTGCTCTCTCACGCTCTTTCACTCTCCACACTTCAAGTCCTTTCATCTTCCCCCCAAGAACAGAAATTACAAAACACCTTTGGTCACCAGTTGCTGTGCAGAAACGATGTCTAAACAAGTGTCATCTCCATTCAAGAAGGCTGCGTCCAAAAGTTCCACTCTTGCAAATTCTAGGGTTTCGCCAGAAGAGGTGTATGTGAATGAAGCTATGGACATTGCTCCTATCTCTATGATTCCAGCTTCTGTAAAGACAAGACCTGAGAAGTATCAACCCAAGAGACCATCAAAAGGTAATAATTCTAATCAATCTGCGAGTAGTAAATTTGATGATAGCGAAAGTAGGGCCTTTGTCACTAGTGTGTTGTTTGGAGTTAACCCTACTCCTAGGACTATCACCCCTCTTCCTCAAGCTGTTGAAGAAAGGGTAGATGTGGACAAGAGCATTGATCAGATTGTCACAAAAATATTTGAGAAAGGGATCCCTGTGAAGGGAATATCTAGACCTCTGAGTCAAAGGCCTGCTGAATCTGTTAGAGAAGAAGGTGACGTTGAGACTTCTAAGACAAATCTTCATAGATTAGCTGTTTCAGTCATTGAAGATGCTGAGATTAAAGATGAAGGTGAAGCTGAAGCAGAAAGAGAAAGGGATACTCATGCTGAAGATGAAGTTGATGTTGGATATGATGTTGAAACATCACCTGCTAGGGATGCTACTCCTAGTCCCAAAGGGAAGAAGAATGCTGATGTGGTGGATGTTGTTGACTTATCTGATAATGAAGTAATTGGTAATGCAGTTCCTGGGATTGCCAATAGATTGAAGACAAGAAAAGGAAAGATTGTGGAATCTTCTCCTAAGATGACAGCTGAAGGCAAGAAGAAAAAGGCATCTGTTGTTGGTCCAACTAAATCTTGGAGCAAGGTGACTGTGTCCTCCAAAAAGAGGAAGGTTAGAGAAGAATCTGAATCTGAGTATGATGTTAAGGAAGATGTTCAAGACATTATACCTGTCAGAAAGTCCATTTTGAAGAGAATTTCCGATAAGGTTCCTGAAGTGCCAGTAGACAACATATCTTTTCATTATGCTAGCAGTGCTTCTATGTGGAAATTTGTGTGCCAAAGGAGATTAGCTTTGGAAAGAGAGTTGGGCAAAGATGCATTGGAGATGAAAGAAATTATAGAGCTCATTCATGCTGCTAGGTTGTTGAAGACTGTGACAAAATTCTCTAAGTGCTATGGTGGACTTGTTAAGGAATTTGTTGTTAACATTCCCATAGACATTGCTGATAAAAGAAGTGGGGACTTCATGAAGGTGTTTGTTAGAGGTAAGTGCATTAATTTCTCTCCTAGTACCATCAATAAGTATCTGGGAAGAGATGATCAAGAGGGTTGTGAACTGGAAGTGACTGATAATGATGTTTGTAAAGAGATCTCAGCCACTCAGGTAAAGGTTTGGCCACTGAAAGGTAAATTGACAGTTAGCAAACTCAGTGTCAAGTATGCCATTTTACACAGAATTGGAGCTGCTAACTGGGTGCCTACTAATCACAAAACCACCATAGCTGTGGGATTAGGAAGGTTCATTTATGCTGTTGGGAAAAAGGTCAAGTTCAATTATGGGAATTACATATTTGAGCAAGTTGTGAAGCATGGTTCCACTAATGCTATCAAGATGCCTATAGCTTTCCCTTCCCTTGTCTGTGGAATGATCTTAGATCAACATCCTGGAATTCTAACCAGTTCAGATGTAGCATGTAAGAGAGAGTCAGCTCTATCCTTGCATCCCAAGCTGTTTGTTGGGAATCATGTTCCAGACATTGTTGTAACATCAAGTTCTGGTGTTAAAAAGGCCAGTACTAAAGCTGAGTTGATTGAAGAATTGAAGGCAACATGCAAGGATCTTGATGTGATTATCAGTACTAGCACTGCTAGGAAGTTGAGAATTGAGCAGATGATCAAATCCTTGGAACAAGGTGAAGATGATGTGAATGGCAACGTTGAAGATTCGGGTTCAGAGGAAGATGAGGAGAATGGTGAAGATGGGTCTAGCTCAGATGAAGATTAAATTTCTTTAGCTGTTTCTGCTAGACAGTAGTTTTTTGCTTTTGTTGTTTTGTTCTGCACTTGATGTGCTTATTTATGTAATTTGAATATTTTGGCTTTTTAAAGCACTTTTTATGTTCCATGATTTGTCTTGTCTTGAATGTTGACTTTAGACTGACAATGAGAGCTAGTTTAGGACTAACTGGTAGTTAGTAGGTGGTTGTCCAATTATGGCTAAAAAGAGGGAGAGTTAGCCCATGCCAAGTAGTGCTGCTAGTTGTGATGCAGAAGTGCAGAAGTTGAGGGGGAGAATGGTTGAACAGCTCAACTGAATTTGTTTTGTGAGCTGATGGAGTGTGTGCAGCATTTTGAAGCTGTTTGAAGAAGTGCTGCTAGGAGTTTTATACTAATTTTTATCTGCTGTTGAAGTCTCTGATGTTGCAGAGATTGTTTTAGCCAAAATTAGCCAAAGGGGGAGATTGTTGGCTCTTGGATTGGCTAGAATTTTGGTAAAACAAAGTTGTTCAATGTTGATGTCACATGGGTGATGTCTTAACATTTAGTCTTAACATTGGTTTATGTTAAGTATTTATCTTGTTGAAGTTGTGAAATCTGATGTCACATGCGATGTCATGACATCAGATATGCAGATTAGTAAAACATCAGGTCTGAGATGTTTTTAGGGTTAAGCGTTTTAGCTGGAATTTGAGAGAGCTGGCAGAGCAATTGGATGCGAATATCTTGGAGGAGATATTTTCTATTACAAACAGATTTGATGCAGATTTGTAGGAGTGTTTAAAGGATGAAGATTTAAGAAGATTTTGAGAGAGAAAATCTGTCGAAGATTCAGTTTTAAATAACAAATCAGGTCAGATATTGTAGCAGGTCCAAGACCAGATCAAATTGTTATATAAGGCGTATCAATCCTGAAGAAAGTAACGAAGAAAGAGAGCTAAAGACTGAGAGTCGGTTGAGTCTTTGTGTTTGTATTGTAAACCATTCTAGTGTGAATTGGTATTGTTGTTGTTCTTGATTAAAGCTGTGAAGCAGAATCAAGTTGTGTTTTTCAAAGTGTGTGATCTTTGAATTATATCACTGAGGTGATTTAGGGATTGAGTAGTGTTCTCATACTTAAGTGGACTCTTAGGTAGAAGGTTCATTAAGTAGTGATTAAGTTTAGAAGATGTCAACTGGGTTGTTGAGTCTGTAAATTTGATACTACTGATAGTGAATTTCATCCCTGGCTTGGTAGCCCCCAGACGTAGGTAGTTAGACCAAACTGGGTGAACAATTCTTTGTGCCTTTTTTGTTGTTTTACATTGTCCATTGCAGAGTGTGTTGTTGTGACATCACACGTAACATCACATATCTGGTACCAGAATTTCAAACCTAAACCCAAGTCAGATATGAACCTAAAGTCCAGTGATTGCTGGCATTGTTTCAATCCAGGTCAAATGTGAATCTAAACTCAGGTTAAATGTGAACCCGAAGTTTGAAAACTAGGTGAGATATGAATCTAAAGTCCAGTAATTGCTGGCATTATTTCAAACCAGGTCAGATATGAACCTAAAGTCCAGTATTTGCTGGCATTGTTTAAAACACGGGTCAAATGTGAACCTACACCTTTCTTGAATCGTTGTTGTTTTCTCCAAGACCAGTGTTTACCGGCGCCTTTTTTTTATCATTATTAATACCGTAAGCCCAGTGTTTACTGGCGTGTTAATTTTGATTTTAGTCATTATCAATATCTCCTTGAAAGTCCCTGTGATTGATCATCATTTGACGCACACAAAATTCATCTCTGTCTTTTTTGGCTTTTCTTAAAGATCCCGTTTGAACTCTTCAGTATAAGAAATCCCCAGAAAATCTTTGGTTGGGTGTTTATCCTCTTGTTTCAAATTGATCCCTAGGGGAAATCATGTCTTCTTTCTGGTTTCATGCCCAGTAAAGAGTGTGTTTTTATTTCCTTAGGGTCGTCCGGTCACCTATGAACCTGTCGCCCATCTCCCTAGATCTTTCCCCAGTGGAGAACCCCTCTCTGGCTCCTATCTACAGTGAGGATCTGCAGGGTTTCCCCCTTTATTTTAATATCCCCAGTATTTCCTTATAGTCTCCCCAGTGAGTCTCTTTTGTTGGTTAGTTTGCCTCCCCAGTGAGTCTTTCTCATGGGTGCTAACCTACATCCTTCCCCAGGTGAAGCTTACATGTGTTTGGTTGCTCTTTATCCTTTGGTGTCTTGTTTGTATGCATTTTTGCAATATCAGGGCATCATATCATCATACTAGAGGTTCATGGCATGTCAACATCTGCATGTCCGTCGCCTGTCCTTGGCATCTGCATTCCATCCAAGGGAAAAATTTTCGGTTTGCTATATTTAAATACCTTTCACCTTGATGTCCCGAGGATTTCCATTCCTCGTGCCATCTGGTAAATTTATTTAAATAGGGGCAACTGTTGTACCCCAAATTTTACCCCTTAGATGTCATATCATTTTGCATTTGCATTTAGATTCAATCATCTGTGCATTATTAACTAACCACGTTATATCTAGCTAGTTTGTTCTTTTCTGTGAAAGCCAGGGTTTGTACAGGAAAGAGAACAAAAGTCAATAAGCCAGGATCTCACATGTTTCAGGGTCTCCTAAGACACTCCTTGGCTCCATACAACCATTGTAAGTGTCACTAACCGACTGAGAGTGGTGGGTGAAGTCATCTATTCAAGAAAGATAGTTGAGGCTCCAAATGCAACCACTTGAACTTACTTGCCTCCAAGAGGTCTCATTCAACAAGAAATCAAGTGTGTTTGGCTCTCATTGCAAAGACCATGAGCCACAAAGTCATCTGACCCCAGACTAGGCTTTTGTCAGGACAAGACAACCATTGCCCTTGAACTTGATCAAGACATGTTCCCAAGCCTTGGGAAATGATTCCATATGATACTGGACATCCTTAGAGGCCATCTATGAGCCTTGGAAAAGATTATGGAAGCAAGATCATTAGAGATCATCCAGTTGTATTCCTAAGGGAAATGAGGGTTTTGACTGAGGCCTTTGACTTTTGAGATTCTGATCTAAAATGAAGCAATCAAGCCATAATCCATCATGACATGTCTAATTGTTGAGTTAGAGCATGAGAAGTTGACATTTGAGAGGTTTCTTGCAAAGAGGGCAGTGTTTGGTCCTTAAAACTTTCTAAGTGTGGAAAATTCACTCCTTGTGCAAAATTGGGAAAGCCATAACTTTCAAACCACACATCCAAATTGGGTGACTCAAATCTCAAATGGAAGCTCTCACCATGATCTTCAAAGTGTATTAGAGGACCTTTCTTCAAAAGAGGCATGATTTTTAAGTTATTAGACTTGGAAGATAAAACATCTTTAGGACTTAGTGAAATTTTGGTTATTTTGCCCTAGTTTTCACACCAACTTCATGGCCATTTTTCACATTGTTCCAAACTTCAAATAAAAAATATTTGGACATGAAAGTTGTTCCTTGTTCTTCAAGCTTTCCAAGCATGTGTAGAACTCCTCATTTGGATGACCTAATCTCAAGTTATGATGTTCTAAAGTTGGATGTTTCAAATTGTGAAAGTTCCATAACTTAGAAAACTTTCTAAGTCTTTTTGGACAGCCCCATGTGCATGACTTCATGGTACTTTTTCTTAGTGTTACAAGCCTCATCTCAAGGTATCTTCCACATGAGAATTGTTCTATTATCTTTCTACTTTACATAGAACCAAAAATCTCACAAATTGGACAAGTGCTCACCATGTTACAAGGCTCCAAAGTTAGTGTCGTAATTATGCCATTTCCCATTACTTAAGATTTTCTAAGTTAGCTCCTAAGTGAAATTTTTGGATAGGTTTTTAAGAGGTCTTTTCATCAATTTCTAAGGATCATTTCAATTTGATTTTCAAACAAGAAGTGCTCTATGATCCATGAGCTTTGCCACGAGCCAAGAATCTCCTAATTTGGTGCAAAATGGAAGGAGCTATGGACATGTAAAGTAAGCCTCATGAGATGATGCCAAAATTCATTCCTTGTCACAAATTCAATGTATTCACTAAGTTTTTTATGTAGCAAGTTGGATCAGTAAAATTCATGCGCATAAACCATGCCTTGTAAGATTCCAAAGTTTGCCAAAACAAGAGTAGCATACATGACATGCTTTAAGTGCAGTTTTCAACATTTCACAAAAGAGGAAACAAGTCAAACTCATGCATCAAGGCTGTTGCTCTGCTCCTCTTTTCATGCTGAAACAATGGCCATGACAGAACATTCTGCACATCATGACAAAGCTCTACCAACCTTGTCTTGCAAAAATCAGAACATCTCTCTTTTCCCTCCCATTTTTTTAAATCTCATCAAGTTTTAACCATGCTCTTTTACCTCAGTAACTGATGAGGGATCACTTGAAAGCTTACCATATTTAAGCATAAGTAGAGAGAAACCCTAGAGGAGGACATCAACACAAGAGAACAGAACACAATCTCAGGACACACATTAGAATACATCACCCAAATCACTAGCAACTTGGATTTCTTAGCAGCGAAGAAGAGAGGAGAAATAACTCTGCAATAGTTGACATTTGGAGAAGGAGGAGAGCTTAACCAGTCACATTCCCAAACTTCCAAGTGAAGAGGCAGTGGACCTACTCCACTTGGTAAGTCTCACTCACTTTTCCTTTATACTCATAACTGCATGCTCATGTATAAGTCATAGATGATTCCTTACTATTGTTATGTCGTATGCACTAGCCTAAGATGATAATGTGAATGTTCTTGTGAACTGGTTTTGGCATGATTATACCTTGTGAGGTTTGGTTCCAATTCTGAGTGTATCAGTTCCATTTTGTTTTCATCTTGTTGAAATCATTTTGGTGAGTGGTTTGGGTTCTTAGATATTCTTATGTTATGAGTGTTGCTCTGTGAGGCTTTGTTTCTTAGAGTATTGATTGAATCTTGTTAGCAAAATGTTAGCATAAGAAGTAAGGATGGCATGTTTGGAACCATTGAGTTTGCATTAGCTTTATATTGTCAAGATTATGTCAGCCCTGACTACATGTTTTTGTGTCCTGTTTTCTCCAAGCTCCAGCCATTAGTTTATTTCGTTTAGGGTTTAGAGGTGTTCTCCTAAATGAGATTTACATTTTGGTATTTCACTTCATGAGTTTTGGCTGGAAAATGAATATGAAATTGATTGAGTAAGTGAGATGATCACATTGGTTTGTTCTTGGTATTTCACGATGGCTTTTAAGTTTCTGCATGAATGCATGGATTAGATGAAGGCGTGGCCAGTTGATATTGCTTAGGTCCTTTTTTTTCTGTTTGCTATTTAGGAATTTGGTGACCAATTGATATCCAGGTCACGTAACTTTTGTACACGACATTAATGTTTGGCTGGTGTTTTTTATTGAAACTATCATTTTTCGCTCATGGTATATCTATCTTTGGGGTGGGCTTATACATTGAATGTATAGCCACCCCAGTGGTAAGAAGCGTACACTTTCACCAAGGGGTCTGGGGTTCGAATCCTCCTCGCCCCAGACACCCTTTTGGCATTTTTCCTTTTCTTTGGCTCTCACACTATTTGGACCTGGGCCTAACATGTTCTTCTAACTCCACCCCCTATCAAGAGGGCCCAGGCACCTTATGTAACATTCAACTCATGATAACATTTTCTAATACACCCCTATGACGTATTTCACTTCCAATTTATTTTTATTTGCAATTTCTTTTTATTTATTTAAAGTATTTTTCTCTAAACACAAAACTTCCCAAAAATATTATATTAGTATTTTAAAGTTCTATTTTTCCAACTTTAATTTTATTTCCACTTTAATATTCTTTTTTTTTTTTAATTTTGGGTAAATGTTAAGAATTTTGTTTCATGCTTAAGGTTTGAACTCATCTTCTTTCCACTTTTGGGACAAGTTTCTAAGTGTTTTAAGTTTTTTTTAGGAGGTTATTTTTAGTGTGATTGTCAATCTTGTTAAGGACTTTTTGAAGTGGGTCTTGTTTGAATTTTGGTTAATACCTCATCACCCTTATCCATGACTTGTAGCATTTCTTAGAATCTTCTTACAAGATGAATTTGTGTTGACATGATTGCCTCACTCTCAATTTCAAAACGTTGTCATACTTGTGTTCATTTGCTCATGTTTGTTATGAACTATCTCATTATCTTTTGCCATGCTCATACATGGATGCATATATCATGCTTTGATGTTATTTTCATTTGATTAATGTCTACCACCTTTGAATCTTTGAACTCATATTATTCACTTAATTTCAATCCCATCTTCAACTCTTGTTTACAAGAGATTGTATCCCCCTCCTTCCAAAGGAAAGCCTCTCTATTGACCTCAAAGTCATAGAAAGCTCATTACATCTTGGCCTCATAGCCATCTTACCATCTTAGCCTCCTTAGAGCCATCTCTCTCCTTGACCTCCTAGTCATAGGATTCCTCCTTGACCTCATAGTCATAGGATTCAAACCTTAACCTCATAATCATAGGTATCCCATCTTCCTTTGACCTCATAGTCATAGGACATCAGATCTAACCTCATAGTCAATCCCACCTTCAACCTTTGACCTCATAGTCATAGGTAACCTTTGACCTCATAGTCATTGGTGACATCTTTTCCCTTGGCCTCATAACCATTCACCTATCTCACAACTTAGACTTAGAGAGTTTCTTAAACTCTATGTGAGCTCATACTCATTCCCCTTAGAACTTTGGCCATAGTCAATGGTTCCTCACCCATAGGTAGGTCACCTACGGTTGCTCTGATTCTTTAGTCAGATACGTAGCTACAAGATGCGACGTCTTGGCGAGCAAACTTAGTGTATATACCCTTAGGTCTTTACCTTTAGCACTTAGGTCTTTACCGTATCCTTAGCATAGACTTCCTTAGCAAGCAAGCATAACATAACACAAACACCAATAAGAGGTTCCTGTAGAGTACTACAGATACTTAGGGTGCTAATACCTTCCCTTAGTATAACAAACCCCTGATCCCCGATCTCTTAACTTTGTCTTCACATAGTGCAATTAGGGTTTTCTTCGATCTTTATCCTTTCCTTTGGATAAATCAAAGCTTGGTGGTGAATTTCAAAGATGTGTGATTCAAGTTAATTAATAGCTTGATATCCGATTCTCACCGCAACAACCTTCTTTATGACATCACTTGTCAAGAGGTCCAGCAGAAGATGTTGGAATGAGTGTGGTAGCTGACTTGGTTGTAACCTCATGGGCTTCACATAGCTTAGATGTGTAGCTACATATGAAAGTGTTTGACTTGTGTGATGGTGTAAAATCTTGTAAATCAAAATCTTCACAAGTTGTATTTATTTTAATGTTTCAATGATGTAACCTCCTTGGACTACACTAGAAAGGAATTTGTAATTTGAACCGTTTGAGGTCATTGGAATTTTATCACCCTTGTATTTAATATTTGTAGTAACTCTAGGACTCTTTTAAAATCAAACTCCAACAATGAAAATGGTCTTGTGGCTTGTGGTTAGTCTAATCAAAACTTGACTTATAAAGGCAACAAACCTTCCAAGCATAACACTCACTTGGGTATAGCATGGTCATGATTTAATAACAACTCAACCCAAAACAAATTGGTTCCCTGATCAGTTTAAGAAAAAATTCCTTGGATCAAAATTCAAATGTGATCAAAGTCCACTTGCCAAACAAACTTGAATAAAAGGAAACCAAATATGATTATGGCCCACAAATCAACTTTAATCATGATTTGAAAATCCCTTCCAATACAATTCAAGTTAAGCACACCTTGATCACAAATTAAATTATACAATGAAACTCATCCAAATCTTGGCATCAAGACTCAAATATGACTCAAAGATAGAACATCTTTCCATTGGAGCATGAATGGTCATTCCTTGAACCAATTTGAAACAAATCTAAACCATAGCTTTGCTTGAATCAAACACCTGATTTTATGGGCTTGTCTTAAAATACATGGTGTAAAACTTATAACTTCAGTGAAATAGCCTTTGGAAACCATTTGAAAAATAAATGATCATGCTCTAGAATGAATCTACTCCCATACTTGGACAATTGATCATGTCCTGGCTACCTTGAACATAAGCATGAGGACACAACCTATTTCACCTCTTCTTGAAGCACAAAGATCCTTACAAGAGTTCTCTGAAGTTAAAATCAATGACCTTATATCCTCTGAACCTTTCTTAGAAAACCTGATTTCACAAGCGACCAAGCAAAACAAAATCTCATAAACAGTTAGGTATGCATGTATGATTGACCTAAGATGACGTGCAAAAAGAGTATGACATCTAAGGGGTAAAATTTGGTGTATGACAGTTGCCCCTATTTAAATATCTTCATCGGATGACGTGAGTGATGATCATCCTCACGAAATCATGGTGAAAGGTATTTAAATATAGCAAATCGAAAATTTTTCCCTTAGATGCAATGTTATGCTAAGGACGACAAAAACTATGCAAATGCTGGCATGCAATGAACTCTAGTATGATGATATGATGCCATGATAATGCAAGATGAAAACGAAGCAAGAACAAAAGGAAACAGGTCAACAAACCAAAAGTAAAAACCCACTGGGGATGACCAAGAAAACACCGGGGAAAAGAACAAACTGGGGAAGTCTAAAGTGATCGAGTACTAGGTTCAGATGGAACCAGATACCACTTTAGAAATAGAGATTCTTACTGGAGATAGAATAAAGACAGATGGTCCCATTAGGGAATATCCAGAAGGGTTCATCTACGGGTTCAGATGTGACCGGATGACGCTAGAACAAAAATGGGTAGACAAAATCTTTACTAGGGATAAAACTAGATAGAAGCATTATCCTCATTGGGGATCAATTTGAACAAAAGGTTGACTTCTGATAAGAGGAACTAAACAAAAAGATTTTCTGGAAATTCCTTAAAATGAAGAGTTCAAACGGGATCTTCAAGAAACACCAGAAAAAGCAGAGATAACACAAACTCTATACGCGCCAAAAGAACTGGACTTAAACCACAAGCAAAGGTAATAACCGACTTTTGACAGGTCTGTACTGGACTTTCAAAAGGGACGTCGGTTATAACCAATTTTCCGGTATCAAACAAAATTGAATAAGAGAGCCAATAATGATTGGAGTTTGACGAGCAAAACCAATAACCACTGGACTTAGGTATCAATAATGATTGGATTTGTAAACAATGTCAGTAATCACTGGACTTCAGGTTCATATATGACCTAAAAGGAGAAGGACACAGTTGACAAAATGGAGTCTTTCTAATGAGAAAATCATCCAATGGAACAAGGTAAGATTAGAAGTCTTCTTATGAGAAGATCATCCACAAAAAAAAAACAATAGAGTCTTCTTCAGAGAAGATTATCCACAAAAAGAGTTATGACGTTTCTTTATGAAGACATCAATCAAAATAAAACGCCATTGGAGTTTTCAAATAAGAATAACATCCAAGCTTCTGGAAACTCTCTAGAATGAAGATTCATATGTGACCTTCTAAGAGCCATTAGGAAAATACAGGGTAATTAAACTCTTTGTATGCACCAACGGTAATTTGGGCTTAGTTCGTAAGAAAAGGTTATGACCAGCTTCTAACGAAACGATGTCAGTCATGATTGGACTTGAAAAGAGAAAGACAGTAAAGTGAAAGACAGTTATAACTAACCAATTATGATTGGTTTTGAACAATTCTAGTAATCACTGGACTTTCGGATACCGGTAATGATTGGATTTTAAAACAATGCCAATAATCACTGGACTTTAAAGAGAATTGGTAATAACCGAAGATTCTACGACCAATAATAATTGGAGTTCAAACGATGCCAGTAATTACTGGACTTCAACGGGATTTTGGTAATAACAAATGAAACGATACCGGAGGCAACAAGTTTAAAGGTGTCGGTGACGGTTGATCTGGAAAATAGTGTGGTATAACTGCACTTCACAAGAATACTGGTAATAACCCGACCAATAGCAACAAATAATTAAACTACGGGACAAGCGTCAACAAAAAATGGCAGTTCGCCAGAAATTTCTAGTAATGATTGGACTTCCCGGGGATACAGACAACAACAAAAGTTCAACAAAATGCCAGTAATAACCGGACTTAGACAGGAAACTGCTGACAACCCACGGTCTCAAGAAACCAGGGAAAAAGTTGAATGCACATGATATGGTATGATGCGAATGCTCGATGATATGCAAGGGCCGACTCTAAAAAGAGATAAGAAACTGGAGACTCAAAGGGGAATTGATAAAAATATCCACTCCACTGAGAAGGTAAAGAGTCACACTGAATCTGGGGAATACAGCCGTCCTGAGGTTCTCTATGGAATACACCCATTTCACTTAGGGAGGTAAAAAGCTATAGTAGCTTGTTGAGGAGATAAAAATCTTCATCATTCAAATACTCATCCATGGAGGATACTGGGAATAACTCTCTTCGATCTTGGTAACCATTCACGACCAAAGGATCAATCCAAAGGGGTATTGTCAATCAAATCATGCTTCACTGGGCAATTTCATGCAAGATGGTCTATCAGTGCTTCTGCCACATTAAGACCTCTTAGGGAGCATGTGATTTCACTAAATCATTCCACAAGCCAAAGAAAATTATTTTTTCATCGTGTTTTCAAGAAAAATTGTTTTTATTTCAAAACTTTCCGCTTTGAAAATCATTATTAACAAATAAATGACATTTTGCATAACAAAGAAAAGTAGAGGAATGGTAAATAACAAGAATTGAATGGTCCAAAATCTGATTTTATTCAAGAATGGTAGCTCGCAAATGGCAAAGCTCCATGGAACATTACAATATGAAAATGACAATAGGGAAAAGTTACATTGAATCCAATGACCACTACTAGCCCTGATAACTAAGAATCCTCCAAATCCTTACTTCTAATGAGAGCAGTGAGCTTGAACTTCTGTTTTAGTTCTTCTGCATTGGTGATAACCCATCTGATGCAGTGAAATGCCTTTTGTCCCTAACTTTTGCCTGGACTGCCCTTTCGGGTTTTCAATCCACCAGGACACTCATTTTTGCCTAGGTCGCCCTTTCGGGTTTTCAACCTAGTGAGCTTTTATTTATTTTTATTTTAATCCCTAACTTTTGCTTGGATCTCCTTCATAGGTTATGATCCACCGGGATACCCATTTTCTGGCCTATGCCACACTTTCGGGTTTTCAACCTAGCGGGTTCTTTAGGCATAATATTTTATTACTGCATCAGAATTTATAGGGTGTGAGAGTTGTTCACCATTCATTGTTGTAAGAATTAGCGAGCCTCCAGAGAATACCGTCTTCACCATAAATGGGCCTTCATCATTAGGTGCCAATTTTCCAAGCATATCCTTCTGAGATGGCAAGATTTTCTTGAGTACAAGTTCTCCTTCTCGGAATTCACGGATATGGACCTTCTTGTCAAATGCCCTTTTGATCTTCCTTTGATACAACTGACCATGACACATCGCAGTCATACGCTTCTCATCGATAAGGTTCAGCTGATCAAATCTTTCTTAAACCCACTCCGATTCATCAAGCTTGGTTTCCATCAGAACCCTCAGAGATGGTGTTTCAATTTCAATGGGAAGAACAACATCCATCCCATATACCAAAGAGAAAGGGATTGCCTCTGTCGAAGTTCGAACTGAAGTCCTGTATCCATGCAAGGCAAATGGCAACATCTCGTGCTAATCCTTATAAGTCTTTACCATTTTCTACAGACTCTTCTTGATGTTCTTTGATCGGAAAAATAGCAAGTGTACTATTTTCACCGATGTAGTAATAATAGGGGTTTATCCCCAGTATCGATCTCGAGGACTGCATAGGAAATATAAGTTTGATAATGATTCAATTAAACAAAAATTCCTTGGGGTTTTGGTTTTGTTTTGAGAATAATTAACTACAGAGATAGAAGAGAACAGAAGAATAAAATTGACTTTTAAACAATATAAGAAAGCATGCCAGGGCAAGGTGTATGAATTGCTTTGCATTAACCTAAATCCTTATTCGAGGAGACATTTCTTAAAACAAACTCTTACCGAATCTTTAGAATGTTTTTCACTAATTCCTTAGTCAGAAAAACCTTTGATATTCATCCTTTACCCTAATTCCTTAGCAGTTTAGGAAGAATATCAAGCATTGTATTTTAACAAGATTGTTACGGTTACTACAGGGTATCCCTATTCCTAGGCAACATCTACAGTAATATTATTATGCAAAAAAAAGCGTTAAGTTGGTTTGTCCGACCTAAACTTTAACCATAAATAAAATTCCATTGGTCCGATAGAAAAAGCATTAAGCACTTTGCACAATAAAATAGATTAATAAAAAGCACTTGTCTCATAAAATAAAGGAAATATAAGTCAATACAATAGTAATTCAGGGACACCCCCTAGCATTGCGGGGTTTAGCCGCTCATAATATTCAAAGAGATTACAACAAAAAAGTTAGACATTACAAGATAAATGGATTGCTTTTATCTTCAATCGCGAATGCTCATGAAAATCTATGTTCTCCGAATCCCTTGAAAGCACCAATCCTGATCGGAAAATTCTTCCGTATTCTAAAAGTATTTTCCCTTTCCAAAAACTAGTCTAAATAGTCACAGATCACACAATAGTAATAGGAAATGCCCAAAATACCCTCCGGGATATCAAAAGTCAAAAAATAAGAAAATTCACAAGTGACACACCTCAGCCAACACGGGCCGTGTCAGCTAACACGGGCACCCATGTTGGCCCTCTGTTCCTCTGAAAACAAGTGACAATGCTCCAGGCTTGCTGACACGGGCCGTGTCAGCCTTCTGTCTCTTCTCCAAACTTCATCCTTTGGACGCTTTCCTGACACGGCCCATGTCAAGTGACACGGGTGGCCGTGTCAGGCCATTGTAACTTCTCCAAAACTCGTCCGCAAAGTCCAAAAACCTGTTTCTTCGCTTGAGACCTTTGAGCTTTTCCATATAAACCTGAAATCAACAAAAATACCAAACAAACGCGTAAAATGTAACAAAAAGGAAATAAAACAACCATGAGAGAATAAAATAAGATACGTAAAATTAACTTGAAGAAACACCGAAAAGACTAACGAAAGTATTACCGATTCATGGAAAAAGTACCGAATAAGTGGTGGAAACATAGTAGGAATGGTGACCAATCATTCTTATTCGCAGCTTCGACGGCTCCATTCATCTTAGGACAGTAGGGAGAAGAATTGTGGTGCTCAGTCTTGAAGCTTTCACACAACTCCTTCATTGTCTTATTGTTCAAGTTTGTCCCATTATCTGTTATGATGTTATTTGGAATTCCATAACGACAGATAATCTCTTTGCTGATGAAGCGAGCAACCACTTGCTTGGTTACATTGGCGTAAGATGCGGCCTCAACCCACTTTGTGAAATAAT
Source organism: Lathyrus tuberosus (assembly GCA_022829125.1). Lineage (NCBI taxonomy): Eukaryota > Viridiplantae > Streptophyta > Magnoliopsida > Fabales > Fabaceae > Lathyrus > Lathyrus tuberosus. Next base: position 395,125 of record JALAZF010000661.1, read on the forward strand.
CAATGGCCACCAATATGAACCTATGACCATTATAAGCTTTAGGTTCGATTGCCCCAATCATGTCGATGCCCCACATAGAGAATGGCCAAGGCGATGACAAAACATTTAACAATGTAGGAGGCACATGCACCTTGTCGGCATAGATCTGGCTCTTATGACATTTTCTAGCATATTGGATGCAATCAGTTTCCATAGTCAACCAGTAATATCCAGCTCTCAAAATCTTCTGTGATATGGCATGTCCATTGGCATGAGTGCCAAATGATCCTTCATGAACAACTTGAATCAACAGGTCTCCTTCTTGTTTATCAACACAACTAAGCAAGACCATGTCGTGATTCCTCTTATAAAGCACATCATTGCTGAGAAAGAACTTGGACGCCAGTCTCCTCAAAGTCTTCTTGTCAATAGCCATAGCATTAGCTGGATATTCCTGATTCTTTAGATAATTCTTGATGTCATAGAACAACGGCTTCCCATCTACTTTTTCTTCAACCAACTGGCAGTAGGCAGGCTCAGTTTGCGCTCAATTCGGATAAGTGGCGCTTCATTGACAAATATGACCTTCCACATCGAGGCTAGCATGGCCAGAGCATCAGCAATATGGTTTTCTGACCTTAGAACATGACGGAAAATAATCTCATCAAAGTACTGAATCATCTCCACAATATAGGCGTGATATGGAATCAACTTTTCATCTCAAGTTTCCCATTTGCCCTTAACTTGATATATAACTAAGGCTGAATCCTTACTGACTTCCAGGATCTTGATTCTGAGATCAATAGCTGCCTCAAGGCCTAGAATGCATGCCTCATACTCAGAAACATTGTTTGTACATTCAAAATCTAACCTTGATGTGAATGAGGTATAACCACCATTAGGGTTCATCAATACCGCACCTATGCCATTCCCAATGTAGTTGGAAGAACCGTCAAACATTATCTTCAATCGAGAACCTGGTTCTGGGCCCTATTCTGGACCTGGTTTTTCACAATCTTTCTTCACCAACATAATGTCCTCGTCCAAAAAATCGAACTTGAGAGGCTCATAATCTTCCATAGGCTGATCAGCAAGGTAATCTGACAGGATACTCCCTTTTATAGATTTCTGGGTGACGTATTGGATGTCATATTCGGACAACACCATGTGCCAACGGGCAAGTCTCCCTGTCTGAGCAAGTTTCTCAAAGATGTACTTTATTGGATCCATTTTCGAGATCAACAAAATAGTATGGCAAATCATGTATTGCCTCAAACGTCGGGCGACCCATCCCAAATCACAGCAAGTGTTTTCTAAGAGTGAATACTAACTTTCACAATCAGTGAATTTCTTGCTTAAGTAGTAAATAACGTTCTCTTTGCATCCAGTTTCATCGTGTTGGCCTAACACGCAACCCATTGATCTTTCTATTACAGTCAAATACATGAAGAGCGGTCTGCCTGGGATAGGTGGGATCAAGATAGGAGGCTCTTGTAGATAACTTTTGATCTTGTCGAAGGCTTACTGATAATCTGAATTCCACTCAATAATCTCGTCTTTGCGGAGCAACTTGAAGATGGGTTCACAAGTAGGAGTCATGTTGAATATAAACCTGGAAATGTAATTCAAACGTCCAAGAAAGCATCTAACTTGTGTTTAGGTTTGTGGAGCTGGCATCTCTTGGATAGCTCAAACCTTATCAGGGTCCACCTCAATCCCTCGTTGACTAACGATAAAACCAAGGAGTTTTCCAGATCTTACACTAAAGGTACACTTGGCAAGGTCCAGCCTCAGCTGATATTTTCGTAGTCTCTTGAACAACTTCAACAGATGATCTAAATGGTCTTCCTCATTTTGTGACTTAGCAATCATATCATCGACATACACTTCAATTCCTTGTGCATCATATCATGAAAAAGAGTAACATCTCTTTTTGATATGTTGCCCCTACGTTCTTTAAACTAAAAGGCATGACCCTATAGCAATAGGTCCCCCAAGGAGTAATGAAAGTAGTCTTGTCCAAGTCAGCAGGGTCCATCCGGATCTGGTTGTAGCCAGAGAAACCATCAACAAATGAAAAGACTTTGAACCGAGAAGTATTATCCACCAGAGTGTCAATATGCGGTAAAGGGAAATCGTCTTTCAGACTTGCCTTGTTGAGATCCCTATAATCTACACACATCCTCACTTTACCGTTCTTCTTGATCACCGGTACAATATTGGCTACCCATTCAGGATACTTTGAAACTGTTAGAAAATCTACATCAAGTTATCTTTTAACCTCATCCCTAGTTTTCAGGCCATATCAGGTCTACTTCTTCGAAGCTTTTGCTTTACCGATGGGCACTCAGGCTTGAGCGGTAGCTTGTGAACAACTATATTCGTGTCCAAACCAGGCATATCCTAATAAGACCATGCGAACACATCAACATACTCTTCGAGAAGCGGAACCAACCTCTGTCAGATCTCTGCCCCTAATGTTGCCCCAATCTTGACCTCTTTCTTATCTTCGTCAGTGCCAAGATTAATGGTATCAACCTGTTCCTCGTGTTGCTGAAGGTCCGTGTACTTGTAACGAGTGATTTTTGTCAGTGACGCGACCACCTTATCGATGGGTTTTCCTCACCGCAATGGTAGGAAGGGGTGTTACTTTCTGATTTCTTATTTATCCCGTGAAGCTGGAAGGGAAAGGGAAGTTATCTAAAACTAACCTTGCACGCGAATGTTTAACTGAACAAATGCTTTAAAGAGATTGGGGGTCCGGGGTAAGGTTATACAATGGGGAGTTGTCAATTACCCATCCTATATGTGGTTATCCACAGGATATTAGCTTTAGGTTTTGCTTTGTACTTGATGGTGTTTATCCATTAATGGGTTGGGAAAGTTTCTTGGAAAATATGAGCGAGTGAGTGAGTTTTTGTTGATGTTCGGGTTACTCTCGATGTTTTTGGTAAGGTACTGGACCTAAATTTTGATGGATGTATGAAGGTACTGGACCTAGAGTTTTTGTTTAGTATGCTCGCTAAGATTTCGCAATCTTATGCCTACGTATTCCAGTTTAAATGAAACAGGGAAATCAGAGCAATCGTAGTTCCTCCTATTCTAAGGGAGGAAAATGATGTTTTGGTGTCTTGTTCAAAGCCCAAGATTGAAGCTAAACAGATTTATTTGAGTCTTGTTCAAAGCCCAAGATTGAAGCTAAAAGGTCTGACTGAGAGAGAATTTATTATCTCTAAAGAGGGATTGGGCTTCCTCTTAGGGGATTGTTAATTTTGTGTGCCTTGATGAAAGCCCAAGATTGAAGCTAAGAGGTTGATTGACTCCACTAGGGAAATCCTTATACAAAGCCTAAGAGGAGGCTGGAAATGACCGATTCAACAAGAGAGTGTTTTATCTGTCTTGTACAAAGCCCAAGATTGAGGCTAAAAAAGAGACTGACTCTTTGGGGATATCATTATACAAAGCCTAAGGGGAGGCTATAAGTTTGACTTTTCCAGGGAAAATGTTCTATCTATCTTGTATAAAGCTCAAGATTGAGGCTAAAAAGGGATCTTGACTCCGCCGGGGAGGTTTGTATGTGTCTTGTACAAAGCCCAAGATTGAGGCTGAAATGGGAAATTTAATTGACTCTGGTGAGGAGATTTCTATGTGTCTTATACAAAGCCCAAGATTGACGCTGAAATGAGTTTAACTCTGCTTGGGAAATCATTCCTCAAAGCCTAAAAGAAGGCTGGGAGGAAGTGACTTCGCTGGGGAGGATATATGTCCCAAGCTAAAGAGATGAAGATTTATGTCTTGTACAAAGCCCAAGATTGAGGGTAAAAGGGTTTGACTCAACAAGAGAGCACTTTTATCTGTCCTGTACAAAGCCCAGGATTGTGGCTAAAAAAGCTGGAGAAATTATTCTATACAACTTGAGAGGAGGCTAGCTATGGCTAGGGGAAATATTTACATCAAACCTACGAGGGGGCTGAAAAAAAAGATTGACTCAACAAGAGAGTATTTTTATATGTCTCGTACAAAGCCCGAGATTGAGGCTAAAAAGGTTGACTCAATAAGAGAGTGTTGAAAGGTGACTGACTCAACAAGAGTGTCTGAAAAGGTGATTGACTCAACAAGAAAGTCTAAAAAGTTGATTGACTCAACAAGGGAGTCTGAAAAGTTGGTGGACACAACAAGAGAGTCTAAAAAGTGATTGACTCAATAAGAGAGTCTGAAAAGGTTAGATGTAACGCCCCAATTTTTGTTAGATTTATTTAATCGAGTCGATTTAATTATTTTTGGTCTTTATATTATTTTATTCTTCGTTGTTATGTTTTATCGCGTTTTGGGAACGTTTGCAAGAAAATTGAGTGTAGGGGTATTTTGATCTTTTTGGCTTGGTGGGTTATTGTTTTTCATAAAATAGGAAATATAGAGAAAAATACAGAGAATAGAAAGAAAAGAAGGAAAAGAGAAACGAAAGAAGAAAAAGTGGAAAAACTTGGAGTGTAAGAAATCGAATCAACCGACACTTCGAAGCACGATTAATCGGGTAAGGGTGTGAAACTCGATTATCTTATCATTGTGTATGAATATGTATATGTATGTTTGAAGTCTACTTGTCTTTCCATAGTTTTCAATTCTAGGTTGGTAATGAGAAAATCATTGGGAATCGATGTTTTCGCGGTTGGAATGTGATATAAATGTTGTAGGATATTTGTTGTTATGATTGTGGTATGTTTTAGTCCTTATGTTATGGTTTGGAAGTGATTTTGGTTGAAGAAATATGGTTTTTGGACCCATAACAGCGCTGCAGAATTTCTGAGTTTTCCTTGGTTCGCCTAGCGAACCTGGGGCGAAGCGAAAGCGAATGATTTTTTAGGGTTCGCCTAGCGAGCCCGTCAGCGAAGGTCAGCGAATGTTCGCCTAGCGAACTTTGTATCTTTTCAGTTATGATTGTTGCTGCCTTGGTTCGCCCAGAGGTTCGCGAAGCGAACGGCAAGGCGAAGATTTGCCAAGGAGTTCACCTAGCGAACTTTGTGTCTGTTTTGGTCTGGTTGTTGTTTCGCCTGGACATTCGCCTAGCGAAGGTGGTACCGAATGCTCGCTAGAAGGTTCGCCTAGCGAACATGACAGTTTGTGCAGTTTTGTTTCCTTCATAACTTTTGATCCATAGCTCGGATCGAGGCGCGGTTGGATGCGTTGGGAAGCTAAGGAAATTTTCTTTCTTATAAAAAAAATGGGTTTGAGATTAGTGGCCGATTTAATTGTGTCGGGAATGTGGAAACATATCGTTTTCTCGACTTTTATCTTCGTAATTGTGCGCGATCGATGTGTTATCATGCAATATGTTTTGATATATATAACATATAGCTTGTGTGCTGTTATATGATGTGAATGCATGTAATGAAATGTTGCGATGATGGTTTATGGCCTTATGGCAAATAAATGCATTGTTTTGGGTTTGATTGTATATGCATGATTATGGATGTTGGAATGGTTCCCATGGTTATGTATGTTATGCATTTGATTGTCATGAGTCATTGTATGCCAAACATCATGATATGCATTCTTGTGATGTCGTGTGCCCTAGTGGGTGTGAGCGACGAAACAATTCCAGAGGGAATCTGCTGTAACGGTCGTGTGCCTTATACAAAGAGGACCTAAAGCGATGTTATAGACGACCGTGTGCCTTATACAAAGAGGACCTAAAGCGATCGGATCGTGTGCCTTATACAAAGAGGACCTAAAGCGATCCATAAATATCATGTGCCTTATACAAAGAGGACCTAAAGCGACGAGGAACATCGTTTGCCCGACGGGGAGTTACACTAAGTAACAAGCGATGATTCCAATAATTCCTGAGTGAATTAATGATGAGATGATGGATGGAACGGTACCACATTGCATTGCATAGAGTCGTTGTGTCGGTCTCTCTGCATTTGCATAAATCATGAATGGATTGATTATGTGTGGAATTGTGAATGGAATTGTGAATGGAATTGATGAGTTGATATATATATAAGTATATATATGTTGGTGATAAATGCATTGAGCATGATTGATATGCCGTTGTGATGGATGTATGAGATATGGATTGTGGTCTTCTGTATTTGAATTATGGTGTATGTTGTGGTGAGAATGTTTTACATGTGTATTTTGTGTCATTATATATATATTTGTATGCAACTATATTATAATTATGTTTCTCACCCTTCTGCTGTTTTGAATGCTCTATGAGGCATTGCAGATTAGATGCTGGAGGTCTTTTTGTGAAGATTATGTCTTCATTCTTTTGTCGGTCGGCTCTGATATGTAGCACCGGGTAGTCGGGGAGATCGTTGTGTGACTATGTAACTTTATGTACATATATCTTTTTGGATTTTACATGTATGACTCTGTGTATAACAGACAAACTTTTATGTTTATATATATGAGATTTCAGTTGCAGATTTTCCGCTTTTATTATGTATCTGAATAGTGGGTGATAGGAACTGAGTTCCTCTGCTTATGTTGCTACCTGAATATTGCATATCTATTTGAGTAGGTTATTTTATTTCATCATGTTGATGTGACGCTCCCGTCTATGCTATGAATGTTTTAATTATACTCTGATTATTTGTTATCGCTTTAATTGCTCGGGTTATAGATTAGGGGTGTTACATTAGCTTCGCTGGGGAGAATCACTTGTAGAAAGCCCAAGAGGAGGCTAACTGTGTTGAGGAAAGGTCATTATACAAAGCGTAAGAGAAGGCTAGCTTTCTGCTGAGGATTATTGAGATCCCTAGGCAGGTCCAAATGGGGAAAGCAACTCTTGCTGATGGTTTCCCGAAAAGTTGAGATATCAGATACCTTGAGGTTCTGATTTGGGATAGTGTTATACTGATGATAAACTGACCCTAGTTGGGGAATTTTCAGGAGAGAGACTGGGTTTTAACTCAGTTGGGAATTGATCGGATGATCAGGGTTCCTCCCACGTTTGTAGGGAACTTGAGAATGTCTTTGAGACTCAAGGGGGTTTAGGCTGTCCAAGTCTACTGGTGCGGAAGAGTTTTATCTTTTGTATGATGCCCAAGAGGAGGCGGGTGTTTTTTAAGGGATGAGAATCAACCCTAAATTGGTCTGATGTTTTGACACTGGAAAGACTGTTCTAGCAAAGGATGACTAGGTTCTATCTTATACCTTTAAGAGGTCTTCTGGGTCCTTGTATTAAGCCCAAGAGAAGGCATGGGAACTTCTAGGAAGCCGGATGGTCCTTGCATAAAGCCCAAGAGGAAGCGAGGATGCTTTTAGGAAGCCTGTGAGTCCCAAACCAAGAAAAGTTCAAAAATTCTATTAACCGAGAATAGATCATTTAGTGAAAGTTCTAAGGTTTGAAGAAACTCAAGAGATGCTATTCATCGAGAATAGATCAACTCCGGGGATTAGAATTTCTTTGACGATTTCTAAAAGTGATAGTATGAGAAAAGGTTCACGAAGAATACTGCCTTTCTCTTTGTTCCATATTGTTTAAGCCCAAGAGAAGGCAAGACTGTATCTGGAAATCTTATGGGGATATAGTTTTGATTGTAATTAAAGAATGGCCAACATGGCTTTACCTAGTTCTAGACCTAGTTGCCGGGGAAAACTCTAAATAGCTATACTAGTATGTATACAGTTGATATATGACAAGTATTTAAAAGGATATGAAAGAAGACTTACAGAGGAGCAGCTTCCCACAATACAATTATATACATATGAAGGCGAGTAAATGAAAGCTATTAAAACTTACAGGTGAGCAAGCTTCCATGCTGTAATGTTAGTTGTAACACCCCATTTTAATTATTTAGACGTCTTGTGTTATTTTAATTATTGGCCTTGTTTAGGGTGCGTGTTTGAGTGCGTCTAAGGGTTGCCCTTAGTTAGGAAGGTGAGTTGGTGAGATAAAGCCTTTAGATTAATATTAATAGTGGTATAGTTAATAATAATAATAATTTAATTAATAATAGTAATATTGTTATTTTATTATTATTATTGTTATTATTGCTATTATTATTAATTAATTTAATTAAAATAGGATTAAGAGAATTAGAAGAGGTTTAGGGAAAATAGAAAGGTTTTGGCACGTGAAACAAGGAATAGAGAACCAAGAGGAGAGAAAGAACAAGGTGTGCTAGGGCTTGATCTTTTTCCCCAATTGTCCAGATTTTCTGTAGAGATTCGAGGTAAGGGGGAGAAACGGGTTTAATATTGGTGATTTATTCATGATAGGGTAGTGGGGAGTCCTTAACCCCGTAGGAATTTGTATGCAAACTGTTGTGTTGTTGATCTGTTGTATATGCCTGCTATGATGATGAAATCGTGCATGTATGGATTGGTGATAATATGAATTTTTGCTGTTGTTGATGTGGTGTGAACATCTGTTACAGATCTGTTGTTTTTTATTCAAATTGGGAGAACGATTTGAGATTATAGACCTGTAATACATGTAGTAATTCTAGGTACAAGAGAAAAGATGAAAATTGGACCTGAAATTCATGTAGAAACGATTATAGGACTGGTTGGAAGTGAAGAAGTGTGGAATTCGTAGCAGAATGCAGACTGGTGAGGTTTCTAGCCATTTGCGTAACAGATCTGGCCATACGCGTATTGGGCATGGCCATATGCGTATGGGAGTGAAAGAGGAAGGGTGTTACGCGTAAGGGTGGCTGAGGGAGAGGGTTTTGGTACGACCCTCTGCCCATACGCGTATGGTACGCGTATGGTGGCATGGTAATACGCGTATGGAGTAGCCTTACGTGTAGGGAGATCTGAGAGTTGGAAATTGAAGGAAAATGGGTCTCTGCCCATACGCGTATGAAGTTGGGCAATGCGCGTATGGCAGGGCGAGGCAGGAGGCCTTACACGTATCATGTGGGGGCATACGCTTAAGGTAGGGCGAGGGAGCAAGTCATACGCGTATGACTCAGGTCAATACATGTATGGACAGTCTGAGTACAGATTTTCACCGTTTTGCGATTTCTTTCCCGTTTTCGCATCCGAATTGTTTTCTCTTGGTTTGAGAGGTTGAGAATAGGTGCCCTTCGCTGAGAAATAAGACATGGGTGATGAAAATATTAATTTTAATAATTTTAATTAATTAATTAATTGATTGGGTGTTTGGTGTGTATGAAGCAAATTACATGACGATGGTGTTGATGATATGTATGATGTGATCAGGAGGATCGTGTGTATGTATTTACGCTTGTATACATGTTTTGTTGTGCATAATTGAGTCTTGCATATTCATGGTGATTGGTGGGATGAATTATTGCTCAGGAGGAGTGTATGTGATTCATCCGTACTCCTATATGGAGAATGGTGGGGGATAGATCATTGCCAAGTAGAGGTGTATGTGATCTATCCGGGATTCGATTGAATGAACCAATGAGTCGGTACCGCATGCATGGTGTCGTGTTGCATTACATTATTATTTGATGTGGTTGATGATATTGGACAGTAGGTCGTGTTGGTGTGTTGTTGACTTATATATGTGAATGCTACCTTGTCATCATGTATTTATTCACCGATGATATTGAATGTGATTTCTCACCCCTTTGTTGTTGTTGTGTCTGTGCTTCTTCGGAAGTACAGATAATCCAGGTACTTAGATAGCTTGGATATTGATGTTGCTGATCGAGTCCATAGGAGTGCTCTGATACGTAACACGGGATTTTGGGGGATTTCATTCATTTGTTATTTGTTATTCTTTTTGTTATGTATCTTTATTTTTTATGAACATTATGGTGAACCACGATTTTATGTGGAGTTTTGGAGTTATTGGCAGATGGCCGTAAATCGAATAATTGAATAAATTTTCCGCTGTTTAACTTTATTTAAATAAAGGAGATTTGTTTTGTTGGCTCTTAATGTGACATTCCACTTGGTGAAAACTCTGATTTATCTTTAATACTTTGTTTATTTTTAAAATGGGAAAGTGGGGTGTTACATTAGTTGTTCAAAGAAATTAAAGAAAGTTTTGATAACAACATGTATATTTGAATCTAAATCAAAAGGGAAGTTGTTTTTGAAAAGATTGTTGGGGCTTATACTCAAGGAGAGGCCCAAGGTTTAATAGTGATCGCACCGTTGTTTTGAATATCGTATCGGGACTTATACAACGACTGAGGACCAAAAAGGTTTTTGTACAAAGGGATGGGTCTTACAACTCAAGGAGAAACCCAAATTATTTGAAAAAGGAAAAGAAATGGGACTTACAACACGAGGGGAGGCCCAGATGAAAATGTTTTGAAAACGGCGATCGCGCTGAGATTTTTGAAATCACAGTGGGCCTTATACGATAACTGAGGCCCAAGTTATTTTGGTTTCAAAAAGGGATTGGGTCTTACACTCTATTGGAGGCCCAAAAGTGTTTGAAAATTTAAAATCAAGAGGGAACCCTAATTTTAAATAAAAATGTCATTTTTCAAAGGTAATTTAAATAATAAATTATAAAATATCAATTATATTCAAAAACAAGTTGTACACTTTGGAAAATATTTTGAAAAATCATGTTTAATTACATGAGAGTTTGAAATTCAATTGGTTTTGAAAGATCAAAGTGGGAATTTTATTAAAAAAATGTTTAAAAACAATTAAAATGAAATTAATTACAAAAATTCTAACTATATTAAATAAATAATATAAATTGGATTTTTTCTTGCAAAATAAAATATTTAAACATTTTAGTGAATTTTGAGAAAAAGAATCAATTCAAAAAAATAAATATTCAGAGAGAAATTAATTTTTGAATCAATTAACCAAAATAACTAAAATTCAAAATTTTGAATTATGGCGCCAAGAACACCAACTTCTTGCCCGCGACCTCTGTTTTTTCAGATTTGCGTTTTTTCACTTTTCTCCATGATTTCTCAATGGTTTTGCACGATTCAAATACCAATCTTGTTCGCCTTTGAACAAGGATCACAACCATATAGATTAATTGCATTTATTTTGAGTATTGAGTGAGAAATCAGAAGAAAATCTCTAGAACCCTAATTTCTGCATGAACACAATGAAATCTCACACACGATTGATTCATGCCAATTGATTGAGGGTTATTACTCCATACATTTTTAGGAACATATGGCAAAATTATTGTGCAGTAAAATATGCATGCATCATGGAGTTTGAAGAGTTCATGCTTACCTCTTGCAGCTGGTGATCGAGTTCTAGGTTGGAGGTGTTACAGCTTGGTTCCAATGATGTGGACAACTTCCTTAGGTGCTATGGAATGTGTCTGAATGCTTGGAGTGGATTGAATTGAGCTGGAACTTGTTTTGGCACCTCAACTGCAAATCTGTCAAAGGCTTGTGCAGATGGCTGGTGATTTTGAGAATTTGATGTTCCAGATGTGATTTTGTGTTATGGATCACTTCTATATGCTATATGTGAGGTGTGTGAACCATTGGTTGGGTTGGAATTCCTCTCAAACTCAAAACTCGATGGTGACTTGAGTTAGAAGGCAAAATTGGAGTGAAAGTGAGATTTTGAGGAAAGCATCAGTTTGGGTGCTTTGGTGTACTCAAACTGAGCACAAATGAGCTCTATTTATATTAGAGCACGTTTGTTTTGCAAGCAATAGTGAATGGCAACTGGTACAGGTCTGTGGCCAATTGTGATCAAATGGAATCTCAAGTATCCTATAGCCATTGACTTGAGATTAGAGCACAGGCTTTGTAGCTTTGGTTCAGAGATAAACTTGGACTGAATTCAGTTGGAATAGGCTCAGTTCATGCCACCTTGGTGCATCCATTGAATGCTTGGAAACAAAATTGGAGTCTTGGCATCTTTGTAGCCTTTTTAGGTTTGGCATGACTATTGTAGATTCTTGGACTTTGGAGTCTTGGGGATCAGATCATTCCCTTCTTGTTTTATCCTCAGATGTGTCCAAATTGATGACAAGGCTTGGATTGATCAGATTTGGACAAATCGAGCCAATGTGCACAAATCTGCCTTGTAAAACCCAGTTCAGGATGCCATGTTCCAAGGGTTGTATCTCCTTGCTCAAATGGAATTTGGAGATGATCTGGTACTTGTTGGAAAGCCCTCATGGCATACTTTAACTTTGATGTCCACCCCTAGACCTGGTTTGACTTGGATGAAGGTGAAAGATGTCCCTACATTTGGGAAAAAGTAAGGCAGATTTTGACTTAGTGAAAATTTCACTAAGTGTTGGAAAAATGTAATTTTCATGTTTTCAGCCATTTTGATCACTCCATAACTTAAAATCCATGAGGAATTGGAATGAGCTGTAGTTGACACTTTTAAAGTGTGTAATGAGATCTACAAATCCAGCTTTGGACCATCCAAAATTGTTGCTTGGATCTCAAGTTATGGTCCTTGAAAGTTGGTACCCTAGCCACTTTGTTCCATAACTTAGAAAAATTCTAAGTTTTTTATGGTTACCCCTTTTACAAGTTAACTCATTTTCTTTGATTTTTCTTGATGAATGATGATTCAAATCACATATTAACATTGTTTTAGGGTCAATGAACCATAAAATGTGAAAAATTCCAAAAAGCCAAACTTGACTTTGTGCACAGTTGACTTTTTATCGGATGAAATCCAAACAGTGCAATCCTTTGTGAAATCAAGTCCTTGACCTAAATCAAACCTGATGGATATATTCCATAGGTGTTGTAGGGTGTATTGAATCATGTCCCAAGGTTTGGTAGCATGTCTGGGTCAAAAGTCAAAGGTATAGTTGACTTTTTCCTCGAAACCCTAATTGTGGTCCAGATGAAATTGAAACTTATGGATCAAGCTTCTTTGATCAATCCATTGATGTAAATGGATCAATTTAGTGCATTGGAGACCCTTAAATCATGTCTAGAGGTCTTGGCTCATGTTTTGTCCCAAAAGTCAACTTAGGGTTGAATTAGGTCAAGAAACCCTAATTCCTGATTTTTTTTATGAATGCTTCCCCTGAGGTTAAATTGACTTGATGATTGGGTCCATGAGGTCCCTTGGAGTATCTTAAGTTGTGCTTTGAGGCAATGGCTCATGCCTAGAGGAAAAATTCCATCTGGAGGCCTCAGTCGACCAAAACCCTAATTTGGTGACACTGGCGATCTTGAGGCTTGATCCACTTGGAATGTTGCAACTTTGTGATTGATTCTTGATGTGGGAGTCCTCTTGATCTTTTATCTGGATGTTTGAGAGGTTAGACAAGTTGAAGATCATGTCATTCCTTGATTGATCCTTTGTCTGAGTGCTCTGAGAGGGCTTAAAACCCTAATTCTTGATTGTGGTGAATGCTCAACAATCCTTGAGGAGATTGATGAGGCATGAAGGTACATCCATATTATGATGATGATTTGCACAATAATGGGAAATCTTGGTGGTCAAAATTTAGGGTATGACAGATCCCCCTATTTAATCTTCTTGGACCCGAAGGTGGGAATGACGAAGGTATTCGGGCATTCGGGGTACAAGAGGATTAAATATCGGAATACCCGAAATTTTGATGGTGGTTATGAATAGCAGTTTGCTCATCCATCTTATTTTGCTAAGCAATTATGCTTTAGAAAAGGTGAAAACTTCCCCTCGATCTTGGTCTTCAACCATGGAACTGGTCTCAATTTCTGATATAAACTTCCCCTCGATCCGGGTCTTCATCCACGGAGCTGGTCTCAGTTTCTTTTGTCCATAAACTTCCCCTCGATCCTGGTCTTTAGCCACAGAATTGGTCTCAGTTTCTGATATAAACTTGCCCTCAATCCTGGTCTTCAGCCAAGGAATTGGTCTCAGTTTCTTTTTTCAATAAACTTTCTTAACAAGGGACGCCATTTGTGGCGGTTTTCCTTAAACTTCTCGCAGAATTTTCTTGGGGAGATGTCATTTCATGGGAAAGAGTTTTGGTGTCAGACTTGCTGGGGGAACCAATTTGTTTGAGCTGTAGGGGTGTACAAACTTCTCTGTTTGGAGACGCCATTTGCCGACTCTACTGGGGGAACACGAGTCTCTTGAGAGACTGTTTCCTGCTTGGGGACATTACATCATACTTTTCCTCGAGATCTTCTCGGAGAAACACCATGTGATTTACTCTAATTTTGAGGTGCTGATGACCTTTTCGTCAGCAAATTCTCTGGGGAGAACTGCTGTATTGCCGAATCTTTGATAAAGGGGCTTTCTCTGGGGATTTTCCTTACTCCGGGAAAGCGAAGATATCATCTTCAATGGTGAAGAGTGACACTTGTCGAAGGTCTTTTTGTCTTTCAGAGGTTCAAGTTATCAAAGTGGTCAAGGGTCGTCCCCATTCCAGAAATAAGCTGGAGGAGAGATTGTTCAGACAAAACATTTCCTGACGAGGAAAGAACTAACAACTCGATTGAGAGGACTTTTATCACTAGGGGATAAGACCGGCTGGAGTGATAGTGATGCAACATGAATATGAATGTAAATCAATAATGCATGATGTATGTACGTTTATGCTGACAAAACTGACGCGACATACAGACTAATAGATGAACACAACTAGATACTCAGCCACTACATGGGACGAAGAAATACCATTTGTTTAAGATAGCAATTCTGCCTTGCTTAGGAGAGATAGTCCCCGTGGGGAAAACCGTTGGTCGGGCTTAGGAGATAAGAACTCGGCCGGGGATATCAGATGGAATACTCGCATCTGACACAGCTGATCCTTCATTCAGGCGTACTGGTTTTAGAAGGAGTACTTTGATTCTGCACTTTGAGGTTCAATTACTTCTTGAGAAGCAATCGATGCTCTTTCGATGTTCAGCAGTCAAAAGAAATTGCCATCTTTATTTTAAAAGCAGAAAAAGTTTGACAAGCAAATTCATTTTTGTTTTATTTCAAGAATCGTTAATCATGTTAAAATGTCGTTCTGTAAAGCTAAAACAAATAAGAATTACAAACAAAAGCACTAGGGCTCAAATTTTATTGATAGGATGGAAATCAGCCAAACGCGTGATTCCATGGAGTATTTACAAAGTTAGAAAATGGTAATTTAAGGTAAAAGGGCTACATTGAAACATAACGACCGCTATCCTTCTACCAACTTTGAATTCTGGACATCCTGAGCTTCCGTCGAAGATGACCTTGACTGGAGTTTCTTCTGATGGATGGCATGACTGCTGCTGAGGGATTCACCCCTTTGTTGGACGTAGTTACTTGCCATAAATCCCTAACTTTTGCCTAGATTGTATTTTGAGATTTCCAATCCATCGGGATGATTTTTTATTATGTCTCTAATTTTTGTCTGGATCGCCCTTTCATGTTTTCAATCCACCGAGACGTTTTTTTTTATTTAGGCGAAGTATTTCTTGACTACGTCAACATTTGTGGGATAGGTAAATTCTTCTCCATCCATGGTTGCGAGTCTTAAGGTGCCGCCTGAGAATGCTTTCTTGACCACATAGGGGCCGTCATAATTCGGAGTCCATTTGCCCCGGGAATCAGTGTGAAAAGATTGTATCTTCTTGAGCACGAAGTCTCCATTTCTGAAGATGCGAGGTCAGACCTTTTTGTCGAACACCTTCTTCATTCTTTGTTGATACAACTGACCATGGCATAGTGTCGTTATTCGCTTTTCTTCGATCAGATTTAGTTCGTCGTGTCGACTTTGACACCATCCAGCCTCTATTAGCTTAGCTTCCATCAATACCTGGATTGATGGGATCTCTACTTCAATAGGAAGCACTGCCTCCATGCCATATACTAGAGAGAAAGGGGTTGCCCCTGTTGAAGTGCGGACAGATGTAGGATAACCGTGAAGAGCAAAGGGTAACATCTCGTGCCAGTCTTTGTAGGCTACAACCATCTTTTGAACGATCTTCTTGATGTTCTTGTTAGCCGCTTCTACCTCTACGTTCATCTTGGGTCGGTAGGGAGATGAGTTATGGTGTTCGATCTTGAACTCAGCATACAACTCCTTTATCATCTTGTTGTTCAAGTTGGATCCATTATCAGTAATGATCTGGCTTGGAACACCTATATGACGCTGCTTTGACCCACTTAGTGAAGTAATCAATGGCTACCATGATGAACCGATGTCCGTTTGAGGCTTTGGGTTCAATCATGCCAATCATGTTGATTCCCCATATAGAAAAAGGCCATGGGGAAGAGAGAACTTTGAGATGTGTTGGCGGTACATGGATTCTGTCTGAGTATATCTGACACTTGTGACATCTCCTCATGTACTTGTAGCAGTCGGATTCCATGGTCAACCAGTAGTACCCTGCTCTTAGAATTTTTCTCGCCATTGTGTGTCTGTTGGCATGAGTGCCAAAGGATCCTTCGTGAATTTCTTTCATTAGCGTGTTTGCTTGTGGTCTGTCTACGCATTAGAGCAAGGCCATGTCAAAGTTTCTCTTATAGAGTGCGTCACCACTCTGGAAGAAGCCGCTTGCTAGCCTTCTGAGGGTCTTTCTGTCTTTTTTTATTGCCCCAGGTGGGTATTCTTGTTTCTGAAGGAAGCATTTGATATCGTGATATCAAGGTTTATCATCTATGACTGCTTCAATTCCGAAGATGTAAGCGGGCCTTTCAAGGCATATTATGTCAATCTTAGGTATGTCGTTCCATTGACCTACGCTAATCATGGAAGAGAGAGTGGCTAATGCATCAGCCATGTGATTCTCTTCACGAGGGATATGATTAAACTCGACTCGATTGAAGAATGGTAATAACCTTCTCGCGTAGTCTTTGTAAGGAATCAATCCTGATTGGTATGTGTTCCAATATCCTTTGATCTGATTGATAACCAGGGCTGAGTCGCCATATACATCCAAGTTCTTGATCCTTAAGTCGATTGCTTCTTCGAGACCCATGATACAAGCTTCGTATTCGGCCTCGTTGTTTGTGCATTTAAACGTCAGTCTAGCAGTGAAAGGAATGTGGGTTCCCTGAGGCGTTACAATGATTGCCCCAATTCCGTTTCCATAATGGTTGACAACTCCATCAAAGATTAGTCCCCATTAGAAACCTGGTTCTGGCCCTTCACTGGGTAACGGTTCATCGCAGACTTTCATTTTCAAGTACATGACATCTTCGTTTGGGAAGTCAAACCTGAATGATTCTTGATCGTCAATTGGTTGATGTGCCAAATGATCGGCTAAAATACTTGCTTTGACGTCTTTCTTTGCATGGTACTCGATGTCGTATTCCGACAACAACATCTGCCAACGGGCAATCCTTCCCGTGAGAGCATGTTTTTCAAAGACATACTTGATCTGATCCATTTCGGAGATTAACCAATTAGTGTGATAAATCATGTACTGGCGAAGTCGTTTGGCTGCCCAAGCCAGAGCACAGCAAGTTTTCTCAAGCATAGTGTACCGAGTTTCACAGTCGGTAAATTTCTTGCTCAGATAGTAGATGGAAGACTCTTTTCTTTTTGTTTCGTCTTGTTGACCAATCACACAACCCATGGAGTCTTCCAAAACTGTTAAATAGATGATCAGTGGTCTTCCCTCCACCGGGGGTGACAGGATAGGTGGATTCAACAGATACTCCTTGATACTGTCGAAAGCAGTTTGGCAGTCTTCTGTCCAAATGCAATCCTGATTATTTTTGAGTAATTTGAAGATTGGTGCGCATGTCGCGGTCATGAGGAATATAAATTTGGAAATATAGTTCAGATGTCCCAGGAATCCCCTGACTTGTTTTTCAGTCTTTGGAGAAGGCATTTCTTGAATGGCCTTGACTTTGTCAGGATCAACCTCAATTCCTTTCCGGCTGACGATGAACCCTAGCAGTTTTCCTGAGCGAATTCCAAACGTGCACTTATTGGGATTCAAGCGGAGTTTGTATTTCCTCAAACGCTCGAATAGTTTTGACAGGTGGCTTACATGCTCCTCTTTCGTTTTAGATTTGGAAATCATATCATCGACATATACTTTGATTTCTTTGTGCAACATGTCATGAAACAGAGTAGTCATGGCCCTTTGATAGGTTGCCCTGGCGTTCTTTAAACCGAACGACATTACCTTATAAAAAAAGTGCCCCATGGGGTGATGAACAAAGTTTTCTCCATATCTTTTGGCACCATTTTGATTTGATTATAGCCCGAGAATCCATCCATGAAGGAGATGACTTTGAACTTCATTGTACTATCTACCAGCATGTCAATATGTGGTAAGGGAAAGTCATCCTTTGGACTTGCTTTGTTCAGATCCCTGTAGTCTACACACATTCTGACATTTCCGTCCTTTTTTGGAACTGGTACTATGTTGGCTAGCCATTGAGGATATTCTGATGTAGCGAGGAAACCCGCGTCAATCTGTTTTTGTACTTCCTCTTTGATTTTGATGGCCATGTCTGGATGAGTCCGTCTTAGTCTTTGTTTTTACCGGCGGACATTCTGATCTCAACGGTAGATGATGTTCCACGATGCTGGTATCCAACCCTGGCATATCCTGATAGGACCAAGCGAATACATCGGGAAACTCTTTGAGAAGCTTTATCAAATTTTCTTTGACAGCTGGATTGAGCAATGCTCCAATCTTGACTTCTTTTCTCTCTTCTTCTGAACCCATGTCGACCATTTCCAATGGGTCTTTATGAGGTTCAATGGACCTTTCCTCTTGCATGAGTAGTCGGGAGATCTCTTCTGGAACTTCCTCGTCATTTTCTTCTTCATCCTCAAATACCGGGAATTCAAAGTTGGGAGAAGGCATTGGATCGTATGTTTCAATGGGGATTAAAACAAGCAATCTGCATGACGTGATGATTTTGTTTTAGAAGAGATAGAGAGAATGCAAGAGTGTGTGCAGTGTAATTTCTGAAAAACGCTTGTTTTTATTATTTGAGTTGTTTTTAGGATTACCATTTTCTGAAAAAGCGAAAAGAGAAAACAACATTAAAATGCAAAAATTACAGAACGACGTTATTTTATTTATGATCTTGTCGATTCTTGAAACTACAGCCCTATAAAACAAAACTCCATCACTTTGGGCCAAGTGAAGAGGTACATTTACAGAAAGTGAGCCCTATCAAAACATCCATTTCACCTGGGCAGGGTGAAAGGTTAAAATAAAGATGGCAATTACTTAGACTTATGGACGACTTTCGGGACATCTACAGCAACCCATTGGTGGTGAACTCCTCGGTGAATCACAAAGTCTGGTACCTTCCTTCTTGGCTTGTCTTCAGAAATGAAGTTGATTTCTGGTGGACCAGGATCGTTGGAATCTGTCTCCCAGGCAGAGATGTTGTAGGAGGATTCTTCAGCCGTATCTTGCACATTGTCTGTACTCTCAGGTATATCTCCCCATCCAGTTGGCTGGATGTCTTCGAGCCTGATACGAGAGCTTTTGGGAGTGGTGTACTTAACCACAAAGTCGTATTTGCCACTTGGTTGTCCTAAGGTGTCCCACACTTCTTTGGAACTAGAGGAATCATCCCTTTCGATGACGTTAACCTCAGGAAAAGCATAGTTAAGGAACTCTTGTCCTGCAATCTTTGTAAATTCATCGTTGTACTGGATATTTTCTGAATGCCCTGAGTGATGCTCCCATGATTCGGTGGGTATGTAGGTATTATTTTCAATGATGCTTAGCTGATATGCATCGTTCGGCTGACTCTTTTGCCCCGAGTCTCCTGGGTACGGCTGCCAGATAGGCAGGCCATCCATTGGGCCATAATAGTCGTGGTCAAAGTTATCTTTCATCAGAGTGTCCTCCTCCAATATGTTTGGTGGAGCACGACATCTTTCTGGATCACAATCTCCGTATATCATTTTGACATCTAATCTCGGTATATATCTCGGAATCTGTGCGGGATAGAAAAATGGCGTAGGCACCTCTCCTTGAGACATATAACTGTCTTCGTTAAGATAGGACTTCCACTCTTCATCTGTATCGGAGGAGTCACCCTCGTTGATGGTATGTACTTCTTGAGACACTGGGTGAAGGAAACCTCCACTGTGGAAGAAGTCCTGAATGGGATGAAGGCTTTCATCGTTAGTAGCAGTCTGGGTACATGTTGAAGAAAAACTAAGACCTTTCTTTGTTTTGTTGTCAGTAGCAATGAAAAGTTGTCCCCATCCTTTTGCATTGTTATTTTTTATCACTTCGAGAGCATCTTTGTACGAGGAAATCGATGCTTCTTTTTCTGACTGGTTGTCGTTGCTCACCGAAAGTGCTTGGAACCGGGTTCCAACAACCTCTTCTGGTTCTGCACAAGTGGACGACGATAAGTTGCTTACGATCAAGGCTTGCTCTCTGCAGACTTTGACTAGTTGGTTATTCTTGACGGCCCCAGCCTCGTGTATCCAAGGTCTTCCTAACAAACAGATGTATGCTGCCCGGATGTCCATGACCTGGAAAGTGACTTAGAAAGTGTGAGGACCAATAGTTATGGGAAGGTTGATTTCGCCGATAACTGTTTTCTGGGATCAGTCAAATGATTTGATGATGACCTCACTGCCTCTCATCGGAGATCCATTAAAGGATAGTCGCATTAAAGTGGATCTCGGCATAACATTTAGAGCTGATCCGGTGTCTACTAGTACGATGGGTAAAGCATCGTCCTATCAGTTGACTGTAATGTTGAGTACCATATTATGATTCTGGCCCTCTTCTGGCAGTTCCTCATCACTAAACCCCAAGTTGTTGCAGGAAGTGATGTTGGAGATGATGTTGTCAAATTGTCTTATTTTCACATCTTGTTCCACAAAGGCCTGCTCTAAGACTTTCTGTAGAGCCTCCCTGTGAGCTTCGGAACTGAGTAAAAGAGATAGCGCAGAGATTCTTGAAGGAGTTTGCAACAGTTGATCAACGTTGTTGTACTCACTCTTCTGGATGAGCTTCAGCATCTCATCATTGTTCTTTGAAAGGTCGGGACTACTGGACTGACCGACTGGTTGATTAGGAACTTATGTCTGAGGTCCCTTTTCTTTGTTGGGTTCTCCAACTCCTCGGTTGAAGATTCGACCGCTCCGTGTCACTCGACTGATGTCTGCAATATTCAAGACGGAGGGTAATGGAGTTTCCTTTCCATTCTCAATTGTTGTTGCACCGTATTTGTAAGGGATAGCTTTATTGGATTTGTACGGTACTGGTCCCGGCAGATAGATAACTACAGGAGCCTTTTGATTCTTCTGACCATCATAGCTGGCTTCGATTTGTTCGAGGTTGAGAATCCTTCCACCATTAAGAGGAATTCTTGATTCATGGAGTAGAGGGATTATGGCGCACACATCTTTGGCCACTTCTCATTTAGGGATTAAGACGATATCTTTGCCTTGATTAGGATGATAGTCTGACATTGAACCAAAGCTTGACCATGGGTGAATCTCTTTGTGGTCTAACTGACCTTGAAGGGCTGCTCGCACGACGTAGCATCCTTGATTATTCTCTGAGCAAAATCTACAGTTCTCATAGTTGTTTGGTGTCACCCGGCCACGTCCGCTTTGTATGCAGTGTAACCTCACTAGATCTGTCTCCATTGATCGAACATCCTGATTCTGATGCCTAGTAGGGTTCCCGTTAATCATACTGACTTGTTGTGTGTCTTCATCTAGATAGATCGGAAGCCACCAGTGGTTCAACAAGTGTTGCAGTGTTCTCTGAATGAGTGCACATCCTTGGTCACTCTCACGACATACTTTACAGTTCTAATATTCATGCGAAGTTAGAAAACCAAGCTAGACTTGCTTAGCGTGTAATTCCACCAAGATGGTATTCATCAAGAGAATATCAAAGATTTGAATCATATTCACTTGATAATGACTTCTATCGCGGTAATCCTGAATCCATCCAAGATCTATCTGACGCTGGAGGGCCTCTTATACAAAAGAGCATCCCTAATTGTTTACCGAACAAATTATACATGAATCGTAATCGTGTCGTGGCAGATTATGATGTTGGCTTTGCCTTGAGTGCATTGTCACCAAGTTGACATTCATCGCACGGATGTCATGGTTCTGAATAATGTTTGAATTTGCATAAGTCATGTTGACCTCATGGATTCGGTGATCTTGGATCCACCCGAGATCCATCTGTTCCTGTAGAGCTGATTGCACCACAGAACATCCTTGATTATTTTTAGAGCAGATATCACACTGGTGATAGTTGTGAGATGGTACATGCCCGTATCCGCTCTGTTTGCAATGCATCTTGACCAGGTTAGTTTCCAATAAGAGTACATCATGAATTCAATATCTGTGGTTAGACTCTTCTTCTATCAAATTTACTGCAGCTTTCTCGTGTTGAGGCAGCGGGTCGTCTGATCATTTGGATTTGTATCCTTGAAGGATAAGACCCCGCTCCTAACAAGTTTCTGCACATCAGATTTAAAGCTGAGACAATTTTCTATGTTATGCCCTGGTCCTCCTTGATGGTAAGGGCAAGTCTGATTTACTTTGAACCAAAAAGGCGGATTTTCCGGTACTCTAAGAGGAGACCTGGTTTGGACGTGCCCCTTGACCACTAGTGACGGAAACAGTTATGCGTACAACATTGGTATAGGGTCGAACCCTGGCGGTCGCATTGTACGATTGTTTTTGTATTGAGGACGAGCCTGCTAAAGAGGCTGTTGTGTCCTTCACTGATATTGTTGTTGATTTGGTTGGCTCTGAGCAACCTGAGGTTGATATGTTGGAACAGGCGCAGAGTTGATAGCAGGAGTTACAGCTGCTACTGGTTGGTACCGTCGCCTTTGCTTTCCGAGAGAGATATTACCAATATCTTGCTTTTTTTTCTTAGGGAAAGCACTACCGTATCTTTTAGTACTGCTTGATGGTCTGGCATCTTTGACCAGACGTCCTTCTCGGACTGCTTCCTGAAGACAAACTCCCATGCCCACCATCTCAGTAAAGTCCTTGGGCGCACTGGCGACCATTCGGTCGTAGTAAAATGAGCTCAAGGTTTTCAAGAAGATATTTGTCATTTCTTTTTCCTCAAGAGGTGAACAAATCTGGGCGGCAATTTCACACCATCTCTGAGCATACTCCTTAAAGGTTTCTTTGTCCTTCTGCGACATGGATCTGAGTTGATCTCTGTCTGGTGCCATGTCCAGGTTATACTTATACTGCTGAACGAAGGCAGCGCCAAGATCTCTGAAAGTGACGATCTTAGTGCGGTTTAAACCCATGTACCATTTGAGTGTGGCACCGGTTAAACTATCTTGAAAATAATCGATCAGTAGCTGTTGATTTTCTGTCTGAGTTGACATCTTTCGAGCGTACATCACCAAATGACTTTGAGGGCAAGAGTTTCCGTTGTATTTTTCAAATTCGGGCACCTTGAATTTGTGCAGAATTTTCACATTGGGGACCAAACAAAGGTCTGCGACGTCCTTTCCGAATAGATCTTGGCCGCAAATGGCATGCAGTTCCTTCTGCATCTCCAAGAATTTCTCCTGGAACTCATTCATTCTGTCGTACATACTTTCGTTTCCCCCAGATGGTACCTGTGGAATCTGCCCTTCCGGGACAGTGTGTACCACGGGTGGTGGTATAGTCATTACGGCGGTGACTCTTGGTGCTTCCCTCTCCCGAAGTTTGTAACCTCCAGGAGTTGCTGTCATGCCTCTTGCATCTTCGCTTTCCCGAAGTTTGTAACCTTCAGGCCCAGCGGCTCCTGCTGCGATTTCCGGATCTTCCGTGATCAGCGGAATATATCCTTCCGGGATATAGTTAAGTGGCATGCCCCAGGGACGATCTTTAGGCATGTTATACCGAGGATCATACTTTTCGACTATGGGTGTTGATGTGATCTCTGAGATCACAGTCCTTTGTTGTTGCATCTGAGCTGCTGCCAGAGCTTGCATGTCATTGTGAAGTTTTCTCAAATCTTCTTTTAGAGTGTCGATTTCTTCTCTCAACTCTCTGTTCTCTTCCTCGAGATTATCCATTTTCTTTTGTCGATTGGCCCGAGTATTGTACGAATGAGACATTTTTTACTCTAGAATCGAGACACAAACGTGAGATTCGTAGGTAAGAAGAATGCGTTATGTGAGAATGATGGATGATATGCAATGATTATATTAATAATTTTTTTAATCAAAAGAAACTTCAACAATTGGATTGCAAATATCATACAGTGGGGAAACCCCGTTTTATTGAATTCAAAGATTGCAGAAATGGAAATACAGTAATTTAAAAGTGCTGTAAAAGGAAATGTCTAAACTTATGGATCCTGAGTCCTCTTTGAGGAGAGCTCAGGTGTTGGTTCTGGTATTTTCCTTTTCTTTGACCGGGGCTCTTGAGCCATTGTCGGGTTGTCATTTCTTTGCCAAGTGAAAGGAGCGAGCAAACTCCTTTGGTCTTCTCGATTTTCTACAGCATGTTGCTCTAAAATCTCGATCAGAGCATCTTTTTCTTTTAACAGTTGTTGTATTTTGTTACACTCTACATTGAGAATACGGTACTTGTTCTTCCAAGACTTCTTCTATTGTTGAACTCTGTTGAGAGTAACCTGGAGTTTTTCTGTATCTGACATAAAATAAAGGACAGATTCCTTTAACGGAAGAACTTCTTGACGAGGGTAAGGCATCTTGAGTTTGAGAGCTATAGTTTGTACCCAGTGGAGATAAGGTTCCACCGAGACACAATCTGGTTTCCCTTGAGACTCTCCTCCTTTCCTGTGAACATGTTTCCAGGCATGCACTATTTCTGTCTTTAGTGCCCTGTCATTTTCTCCTTCCTTGAAGAAAAGACCTTCTAGATGAACATTACGCAGGACGTGTCTCATCGGGTATCCAAATTGACGACGAACCAAAACTGGATGATAGTTTATTCCTCCTTTAATTCCTATGAGGGGTACATTTGGGACATTTCCACAACGGTCAATGATTCTTATCCCGTCATAGATTCGATTGTACCAATCGATGTCAGAGTTGGTAAGAGACATGATTCTCTGTGACCAACGTAAAGTACTCTTATGATCCCAAAATGCAGCAGACTTGGGTAAGTGGAAAGTGAACCATTTGTATAGCAGGGGTACACTGCATGTGATCATTCCTCCGCTGTAAAAATTCCTTAAGTGTGCAGAATGATGAGCATCTGCGAGCAGGGTCGGTACAGGGTTTCCAATTAGAAAAATCTTAATGGCATTGATATCAACGAAGTCATCAAAGATGCTCTCAAAAGTAGTCACGTTCCCTATACTAGCAAAGTACAGAGCCTTCTTTATCAAAAACTTGGCTGGTAAACCTTGGATTCCACCCTTAATGGTCATGTGAGTCTTGACTTCTGACTCATCCAAATAGATTGCTCTTGCAATGGTTTGGTCCTTTGGAATTTTTCCTCCAGTCCAGAAAAGGGAGCTTGGTCAGTGATGGGTAAATAAGTCAGATGAGAGTACTCCTCCAGCGTTGGTGCTAGTTGATAATCCGGGAACGTGAAACAGTGATAAATCGGATCATAAAACGGAATCGGTGTAGACAGTATTCTTTCAATTACATTGACCCTTAACAGAGATAACAATCCTCCATACTTAGCTCTGAAAGCATCAGCGTTGGTGATCATCCTTGCCAACCCTCTTAAATCCTCTAATTTTTGAACCTTGAAGGTATACTTGTGAGTCTTTCTTCTACTGAAATCCATAACGCAATCTTTATCTCTGACATTTGCAATCACTGTCTTAGTTTAATTTGAAAAAGAGAGACTAAAAGAGAAATTTTTTCTATGTTTAAATTTTTTTAGATGAAATGCTTGCATGAATGCAGCACACAAAAACATAGAAAAATCATGGGGTCAAAGGTTTCGTGTCATGAAGTCACTGTTCTACCCACCCCAAAGGTTATACTGGTGATTTTTTGTACCTGTCCTCAAAATCATTGACCCCCCTTGGGATAACAATAGCAGACTGGTTCACCTGAGCGAGCTGCGGTATCTTAGAGTAATCTCAAATGAGGGTAGTATCGCGTGACAACTATTTCCGATAGCTTCCGTACTACAAAATAGTAACATGGTCTTAGCATACTAAATCCTCAGTTTCACGGACACCACAATCGAACAATCTGTTTTCAACAACCGAAGTCGTATAGGCATTGAATCCGCAAAGGGTATCTTCACTTATTCGATGGTCTACCGGGATCTCTTATTCGGGAGTCACTCCCTGTAAGATTACCCGTCTAATGCCATTATTTATCTTAGGTGTCACTCAAACTTTCCAGATGCGTTATCACCTGCAGTCCCATTAGCAAAAAAATAAACACAGATATCAATTAGGAAAAGCGATATATATATTTATTCTTAAAACTAACATCCTAGACCTCTTAAGAGTTGTAATCCTAGTCCAATACAGACAATGACTCCCCAGCAGAGTCGCCATTTTCCTGTAGCGAGCGATTTTTGTCGGTGACGCGACCACCTTATCGCTGGGTTTTCCTCTTGTTGCTCCCGGGATTTTCATCCAAGTACAAACGCGAAAGTGGCACAGAAACAGAGTCGTCAGCAATGTGTATTTATCCCAAGAGAGGGAAAGGAAACACTGTATAAACCTGAGGGAAGGAAAGAGCATGGTCTTGCGACCAAGAGAACTGGGTTCGGGAGTTGGTTACACGAGAGGAAGGTATTAGAACCCCCACGCGTCCATCGTACTCGATGAGATCCACGCTTACTGTTCGATCAAAGGGTGTCATCGTCTGGAGCTCCACTGATACTGGAAAGAAGAAGAAACGGGTACGGGAAAGAGCGAGGAAACGGGGAAGAAAAGAAAAAGAAGTGACTCGATAGGACATTATCGTTGTCCTAGGCCTACGTATTCCCTCAGTGCAATGGGAAATTCAGAGTCAACGTAGTTCGACAGACTACGGGGAAAGGTTGCTCGTCGAGATATCGCATCTCGTGCCTACATATCTTCAAACAGACGAGAACAAAGAATCGGAGCAAACGTAGTTTGGCTCAACAAGGGTTGCTTTGTTTGTGTTTTTTAATGGAAACGTCAGAGTGCACATTCTAGCAGTTAGGTGTTGCAGCTCGCTGTATGGAGACTTAGGCGTTACCTGTTTGCGGTAGAACGGACATGACGAGTCCTTAAGAAAGGAGTGAAGAAGATGAGAAGAGAATTGTTTGTTTGTTTGTTTTTGTATTTTAAGAAGTGTTTTGATTATTGGTGTGTATAACGCATTTTGTATTTAAGTCTCTAATGTAGGATCGAATGCCTCGCATATCGACCCAAGACGGGAGGTATGCTAAACATTCTAAGAAAGTGAGAGAAGACCCCTCACTATCTCATTCTCACATGAAAGGCTCAAATACAATATATGTTATGCCTTTATTAAGTGTTTTTGCTCTTGTTTTGAGATGAGAAGAAGAGAAACTCAAAGGTTGAGAAAGGTAAAATCTAATGAGGGAGACTAAGACTCAAACCCTAAAGTTGTCATACATGGATGTTCCTAATGGTTAAGTGTGGTTTAGAAACCTAAGTCTAAAAGAAAAGAAAAGTGAGTTCTAACTTACTTTAAAGATTGAAGTTAAGTTAAGAACTCAAAGGGAATGAAAGCAATTGAACAAAGAAAGCATAAGATGCTTATCACAATCACAATTTGGAAGCTTAAAAAGATAAGAGAAAAGAAGTTGTATGTGGAAGCATATCCACACACTTGTCTTACCATAAGCCCCTGAAAATGTTAGCAAAACCATTTACAAGTAAAGAAATAAGGAAAGACTAACAAGTAAAGACAAAACAAGTTAAGGACTAAAGAATAAAGGTCCTAGAGGTTGAAAAGCACTCAAGGTCAGAACCTAAACCATAAGAATGTTCTTTAAGGTTAAGAGATCAAACACCAGCAAACTTTGCACAAACAATGTTTTAACCATCCAAGAAATGGCACCATGAAATTAGTTGATGAAACATGAACAAAAATGTAATATGAACATGTATTTATGCTTAATGAAATGCCAAGGTCAGAAGCATACATCATATTATAATGCATTTGGATGTATATGAAAAATAATACAAGGCATGAATGGGATGATTCAAGTAGAAGAGCATAGATGAAGAAAAATGACAAGAAGAGAAACAAGTTTCAATTAAGTGCACAAACTTACATGTTAAAGAGGCATAACATGTGAAATGAGTATGAGTACATGTGGACCAGTAGCATGTAATAGATGATATGCAAATTACATGAGTGAAATGCCATATTCAATGTAAACACAAATTATGTAAAGCACAAGAGGAAATGAGATGAGGAATTAAGACAAAAATGCAAGTAAAAATGCATAAGCACACATCAAAGGCAAACACAAACCAACATGACCTATAAGTGAACCAATTAGGACCTATAATATTCTTAAAAAAAACTATAATCTCACACAAAGCCAACAAAACATGGTGGCACAAGTGCCTCATCAAAATCATATTAGATGGAAGTAGAAGAATATGCACACAAGTTGGTTTATTTACAAGACAAGTCACACATGATGGTGAAATACAATTATGAATGCATATGCAAATGGATCAGTAGCATACCTATTCTAAGATGACATGAGAATGCACAAATGAACAAGTTTGGTTCATACACAAATCACTTTAGAGATTAAGAAGAAGAGCACAAGTTGAACTTCATACAAAAATGAAACATGCTTCAAATGTTCATGTAAGTGTAATGCATATGATATGACATTATGAGTCAATGAAGATGCATGAAATGTTCTATATACAGTAGAGGGACATACAAGAATGAATGTAGATGGCATACCAATATGAGATACACACAACTATGTGAAAGAAGAGCAAGTGATAGGTGCACAATTAAGTATGAATGCAAGATGAACATCCATTGCAAAATATGTCAAAAGGAAACATGGAAGACCTATAATTTGACATACATGACCTATAATATCCAAGTAAGCATGTGTCAAAAGATAACTTCAATCAACTCAAGAGACCATAGGCAATATGACACAAAACCATAGCATATGCATACAATGAAATTCATAAATGCACATATAAACAATCATCAAGGAAAAAATAGCAATGAACTTAGAAAGATTATGGAATTAGGTCACAAAGTGTATGAGTCAGAAGCTAATCACATGTCAAACGTTCATGGCAAAACTCAATGATAAACCAATTCAACCAAGTCCTCAAAACCACATGGAATCAAATAAAAAGAATGCACCAAAAATGCTCACCACAATACATGATAAAATGACTTTAAAAATAAAAAAAAATATGGATTAAGTGCCTCAAGATGTGTAATATGATCATACAAAAATTCATGCAAAAATTCAGAAAAGAACTAGTTCAATAAAAATAAAAATGAACCAAGCATCAAGAAGAATACACTTTAAAAAGAAATTAAAAGGAAATTATGAAAATAATGTCAAAATAAAAGAAAATCAGAAATAAAAAATATGGAAAATTATTTTAATGTGTAAAAATGGTTTATGAACTTTTATAGAATTTTTTAATGCATTTTGGTCTTTTTTATAAGGAAAAAAATGGAAATAGTAAAAAAAAAGAAATTAAAATAGAATGAAAATATAAGTGGGGGTGCAGCGAAAGTAAACTTTCAGTTTAAAAGTGAATGGGCTCAAAACATGGGGGTGTGAACATCAATTAGAAACCCAATCCAATAAACGTGTGTGTGTGTGTGTGATATGGTGCACGCGCAGTCAAACACTTGACTCAATCTGAGCCATTAGATCAAACAGTCAACAATCATCAAGGAAAGTAAAATGATCACATAAATCAGAGTGCAAGCACATGGTAACTCTCCTACACGCACGCACACGCAACCAATTCAGAGAGAAAAAGAAGTCATGCGCAGGTCACATGATTCATTTATGTGTTAACAACATATCAATAGATGGATCAAGGAAATCAAACGGCCACGTTTAAAACTGACATTAAACCCTAACGCACCCTCACTGGCCGGAGAAGGACCTCCGGTCATCTTCTCCGGCCACCTCCGGCAACTGTAATCATTACATTTTTCTAAAAATGAGTAAAATGCATTACATTCGAAAGCTGAAGTTATGTAGATTAAGAATCTGGCTTCAAAATTCACAAATCACATGCACACAAAGAGAATCGAACGCATCAATTTTGCCCTAGGTTTGTATCTACACCTCTAAAAGGTCTATCAACTAGCCAGAATACTCACACTACTTCTATTAAGCCATAATCACCATGAAACAAGCTAAAAATCAGTGAATCGTGCAAGAAGAGTTAAGAAATATTAAACCTGAAACTTGAAGATTCTTTGATCAAACGAAAACCAGAGGTGTTGCCTTGAATTCTTGAGCTCTAATGTGGCCAAATAAAGGCTTCCACAGCTATGAAATCAAAGAAAACTTGATACTCTTCTCTGCAACAGATCCAAAATGTGGATGCTATGCTTGATTCTAAATCCTTGCTGATGAAAAGCACAAGGCAATGATGATGAAATGATGAAGAGAAGTTGAGAATTCGTGAGAGAGAGAAAGAAAGTTCAGAGAGAAATCTTGAGCTTTGGTTTGTGAAATGTAGAAAATGAATAATCTCCCTTTAAATTGTGTTGAGTTCAGCTTATATAGTTGGGGTTAGGATGTTAACTCATGTGGTTTATGGTTGAAACTCAAGTTAACTGAGTTTTGGCTAACTAACTGAGTTAAGGAAAGGTTTGATTAAGGTGTGGAGGAGTTTATGGCAGCTATGGTGAGGATGATGAAGTGAGATGGTGATGAAGTTATGTGATCAGTGGTGATGCTTAAAATGAATGGTGGTGATGTAAGTGTGTAGCAACAAGCTTGTAGAGCAAGTTTCTTTTATTTCCTCTTTGATGTATGGTTGATGGTATGTACATGTATGTGTAAGAGAGTTGTGTGTTCAAAATAGGGAAAGGATGAATGGTGTATGCGTGTAGACAAACTGCTACACAACAACAATGTCGTGACATTCTCATCTTGGCATCAAAATAATCAGTGGAAACTATGGATGTTTAGGGATGAATTTCTCTATGTATGGTGGATGGAACGAGGAGATTTAAGTGGCTATGGAAAGAGGGAACATGGTAGAACATGTTTGATGTTGAAATAAGATTAAATGGAAGCTTGTAAGGTGGTGGAAAATGACTTGCAACACAAGAATGTGGGACTGCATCATGGGAACGCGTGACCTGCATGGTATGCATGGCTATAGGCTAGTGAATTTCAGTGTGAGATCACCATATTTGAACTCTCGTAGCTCTCAATCCTTTGATCATATGAAAAAATGATAAACATGAACATTGTAGAGGACATGGAGATGAATAAGATTGATGTTCAACATTTTTCCATTTGAAGTCTTCTTCATTGAGAAAATTGGCTTGACATTTGGCACACCAAGTGTTTGATGAAATTATGGCCTAGAGGCCTGACCTTGCCTTGCCATGACTTGGTTTTTTGCCTTGATTTTACCAAACTTTGATTGATCATAACTCCCTCAATTTTGATCCAATGGAAGAGTTCTTTATATGGATTTGAAGCTTAAGATATGATCTTTGATTGGATCAACTTGGGCCTGAAGTTTGAAGCTTTTATCATGGAGAAAGAATCCCTTAAAGTGTAGTGCAAAATGGTTCAAACTTGCCATTTTTGGAAACCCTAAGTTTCTAAAAATGGAAACTTTGTACAATTCTTGATTTTTGATGATTCCTCCATCATTTCTTGATAAAATCTTGTCCATTGAACATATGTAACTTGAATTTCATGAATTTGATCTTAAAAAGTCAGGAGTTGACTTTTTCCTTTGCACAGTTCACTTTTCCCCAATTTCTTGATTCTCAAGCAACTGACCAATTAAACCTCTTCTGAAATGAACCAATGAGCAATCTTCCATCCTTAGATACTTGATATCATGTAGAAAACATTGAAATCAAGTTTGAACCAAAATTTCATCAGGAGACCACTTGAATCCAAAACCCTAGTTTGGGCTGTTTTTGATAGGAAGTGATGAACTGTCCAACTTCTTGAGGAACTTCCATCTTCCAATGACTTGTGGGATCAATTGAGATGATATATGATATAAGAGACCCTTGAGACTTGTTGGGAGACCCTTGGCTCTTGCTCTCTGGCTTTGAATAGTCAATGCTCTGCAATCCACTGATCACATGCCCTTTGCAACATGCAAGGTATATGAGATGAAATGAGGTCTAAATGCAATGCAATGAAACATAAGCTAGGCAACAACAAGAGGGCAAATTTTGGGGTGTTACACCTCCCTGCAATGGTAGGATGGGGTGCTACTTTCTGATTTCTTATTTATTCCGTGAAGCTGGAAGGGAAAAGGAAGCCATCTAAAACTAACCTTGCACGCGAATGTTTAACTGACCAAACGCTTTAAAGAGATTAGGGGATCCGGGGTCAGGTTATACAATCGGGAGTTGTCAATTACCCATCCTATATGTGGTTATCCACAGGATATTAGCTTTAGGTTTCGCTTTATACTTGATGGTGTTTATCCGTTAATGGGTTGGGAAAGTTTCTTGGGAAATATGAGCGAGTGAGTGAGTTTTTGTTGATGTTTGGGTTACTCCCGATGTTTTTGGTAAGGTACTGGACCTAAGTTTTGATGGATATGTGAAGGTACTGGACCTAGAGTTTTTGTTTAGTATGCTCGCTAAGATTTCGCAATCTTATGCCTACGCATTCCCGTTTAAATGAAACAGGGAAATCAGAGCAATCGTAGTTCCTCCTATTCTAAGGGAGGAAAATGATGTTTTGGTGTCTTGTTCAAAGCCCAAGATTGAAGTTAAACAGGTTTATTTGTGTCTTGTTCAAAGCCCAAGATTGAAGCTAAAAGGTCTGACTGAGAGAGAATTTGTTATCTCTAAAGAGGGATTGGGCTTCCTCTGAGGGGATTGTTAATTTTGTGTGCCTTGATCAAAGCCCAAGGTTGAAGCTAATAGGTTGATTGACTCCACTAGGGAAGTCCTTATACAAAGCCTAAGAGGAGGCTGGAAATGACCGACTGAACAAGAGAGTGTTTTATCTGTCATGTACAAAGCCCAAGATTGAGGCTAAAAAAGAGACTGACTCTTTAGGGATATCATTATACAAAGCCTAAGAGAAGGCTATAAGTTTGACTTTTCCATGGAAAATGTTCTATCTGTATTGTATAAAGCCCAAGATTGAGGCTAAAAAGGGATTTTGACTCCGCCGGGGAGGTTTGCATGCGTCTTGTACAAAGCCCAAGATTGAGGCTGAAATGGGAAATTTAACTGACTCTGGTGAGGAGATTTTTATGTGTCTTGTACAAAGCCCAAGATTGAGGCTGAAATGAGTTTGACTCTGCTTGGGAAATCATTCCTCAAAGCCTAAAAGAAGGCTGGGAGGAAGTGACTTCACTGGGGAATACATTTGTCCCAAGCTTAAGAGATGAAGATTTATGTCTTGTACAAAGCCCAAGATTGAGGGTAAAAGGGTTTGACTCAACAAGAGAGCGCTTTTATCTGTTTTGTACAAAGCCCAGGATTGTGGCTGAACAAGCTGGAGAAATTATTCTACATAACTTGAGAGGATGCTAGCTCTGGCTAAGGGAAATCTTTACATCAAACCCACGAGGGGGCTGAAAAAAAAGATTGACTCAACAAGAGAGTATTTTTATTTGTCTCGTACAAAGCCCGAGATTGAGGCTAAAAAGGTTGACTCAACAAGAGAGTGTTGAAAGGTGACTAACTCAACAAGAGAGTCTGAAAAGGTGATTGACTCAACAAGAGAGTCTAAAAAGTTGATTGACTCAACAAGAGAGTCTGAAAAGTTGGTGGACTCAACAAGAGAGTCTAAAAAGTGATTAACTCAACAAGAGAGTCTGAAAAGGTTAGCTCTGCTGGGGAGAATCACTTGTAGAAAGCCCAAGAGAAGGCTAACTGTGTTGAGGAAAGGTCATTATACAAAGCCTACAAGGAGGCTAGCTTTCTGCTGAGGATTATTGAGATCCCTAGGCAGGTCCAAATGGGGAAATCAACTCTTGCTGATGGTTTCCAGAAAAGTTGAGATATCAGATAACTTGAGGTTCTGATTTGGGATAGTGTTATACTGATGATAAACTGATCCTAGTTGGGGAATTTTTAGGAGAGAGACTGGGTTTTAACTCAGTTGGGAATTGATCGGATGATCAGGGTTACTCCCACGTTCGTAGGGAACTTTAGAATGTCTTTGAGACTCAAGGGGGTTTAGACTGTCCAAGTCTACTGGTGCGGAAGAGTTTTATCTTTTGTATGATGCCCAAGAGGAGGCGGGTGTTTTTTAAGGGATGAGAATCAACCCTAAATTGGTCTGATGTTTTGAAACTGGAAAGACTACTCTAGCAAAGGATGACTAAGTTCTTTCTTATACCTTTAAGAGGTCTTCAGGGTCCTTGTATTAAGCCTAAGAGAAGGCATGAGAACTTCTAGGAAGCCGGATGGTCCTTGCACAAAGCCCAAGAGGAGGCGGGGATGCTTTTAGGAAGCCTGTGAGTCCCAAACCAAAAAAAGTTCAAGAAATGCTATTCACCGAGAATAGATCATTTAGTGAAAGTTCCGAGGTTTGAAGAAACTCAAGAGATGCTATTCACCGAGAATAGATCAACTCCGGGGAGTGGAATTTCTTTGACGATTTCTAATAGTGATAGTCTGAGAAAAGGTTCATGAAGAATACTGCCTTTGTCTTTGTTCCATATTGTTTAAGCCCAAGAGAAGGCAAGACTGTATCTGGAGATCCTATAGGGATCTAGTTTTTATTGTATTTAAAGAGTGACCAACATGGCTTTACATAGTTCCCGGGGAAAACTCTAAATAGCTATACTAGTATATATATAGTTGATATATGACAATTATTTAAAAGGATATGAAAGAATACAGACAGAGGAGTAGCTTCCCACAATTCAGTTATATACATATGAAAGCGAGTAAATGAAAGCTATTAAAACTTACAGGTGAGCAAGCTTCCATGCTGTATTGTTAGTTGTTCAAAGAAATTAAAAAAAGTTTTGATAACAACATGTATATTTGAATCTAAATCAAAAGGGAAGTTGTTTTTGAAAAGATTGTTGGGGCTTATACTCAAGGAGATGCCCAAGGTTTAATAGTGATCGCACCGTTGTTTTGAATATCGTATCGGGACTTATACAACGACTGAGGCCCAAAAAGGTTTTTGTACAAAGGGATGGGTCTTACAACTCAAGGAGAAGCCCAAATTATTTGAAAAAGGAAAAGAAATGGGACTTACAACACGAGGGAAGGCCCAGGTGAAAATGTTTTGAAAACGGCGATCGCGCCGAGATTTTTAAAATCACAGTGGGTCTTATACGATAACTGAGGCCCAAGTTATTTTGGTTTCAAAAAGGGATTGGGTCTTACACTCTATTGGACGCATAAAAGTGTTTGAAAATTTAAAATCAAGAGGGAACCCTAATTTTAAATAAAATTGTCATTTTTCAAAGGTAATTTAAATAATAAATGATAAAATATCAATTATATTCAAAAACAAGTTGTACACTTTGGAAAATATTTTGAAAAATCATGTTTAATTACATGAGAGTTTGAAATTCAATTGGTTTTGAAAGATCAAAGTGGGAATTTTATTAAAAAATGTTTAAAAACAATTAAAATGAAATTAATTGCAAAAATTCTAACTATATTAAATAAATAATATAAATTGTATTTTTTTGCAAAATAAAATATTTAAACATTTTAGTGAATTTTGAGAAAAAGAATCAATTCAAAAATATAAATATTCAGAGAGAAATTAATTTTTGAATCAATTAACCAAAATAACTAAAATTCAAAAATTTGAATTATGGCGCCAAGAACACCAAGTTCTTGCCCGCGCCCTCTGTTTTTTCAGATTTGCGTTTTCTCACTTTTCTCCATGATTTCTAAATGGTTTTGCACGATTCAAGTA
Source organism: Lathyrus tuberosus (assembly GCA_022829125.1). Taxonomy (NCBI): domain Eukaryota; kingdom Viridiplantae; phylum Streptophyta; class Magnoliopsida; order Fabales; family Fabaceae; genus Lathyrus; species Lathyrus tuberosus. The sequence goes on from JALAZF010000661.1 coordinate 430,874, forward strand.
CCAATCTTGTTCGCTTTTGAACAAGGATCACAACCATATAGATTAATTGGATTTATTTTGAGTATTGAGTGAGAAATCAGAAGAAAATCTCAAGAACCCTAATTTCTGCATGAACACAATGAAATCTCACACACGATTGATTCATGCCTATTGATTGAGGGTTATTACTCCATACATGATTAGGAACATATGGCAAAATTATTGTGCAGTAAAATATGCATGCATCATGGAGTTTGAAGAGTTCATGCTTACCTCTTGCAGCTGGTGATCGAGTTCTAGGTTGGAGGTGTTACAACTTGGTTCCAATGTTGTGGACTGCTTCCTTAGGTGTTATGGAATGTGTCTGAATGCTTGGAGTGGATTGAATTGAGCTGGAACTTGTTTTGGCACTTCAACTGCAAATCTGTCAAAGGCTTGTGCAGATGGATGGTATTTTGAGATTCTGATGTTCCAGATGTGATTTTGTGTTATGGATCACTTCTATATGTTATATGTGAGGTGTGTGAACCATTGGTTGGGTTGGAATTGCTCTCAAACTCAAAACCCTATGGTGACTTGAATTAGAAGGAAAAATTGGAGTGAAAGTGAGATTTTGAGGAAAGCATCAGTTTGGGTGCTTTGGTGTACTCAAAATGAGCACAAATGAGCTCTATTTATATTAGAGCACGTTTGTTTTGCAAGCAACAGTGAATGGAAACTGGTACAGGTCTGTGGCCAATTGTGATCAAATGGAATCTCAAGTCTCCTCTAGCCATTGACTTGAGATTAGAGCACAGGCTTTGTAGCTTTGGTTCAGAGATAAACTTGGACTGAATTCAGTTGGAATAGGCTCAGTTCATGCCACCTTGGTGCATCCATTGAATGCTTGGAAACAAAATTGGAGTCTTGGCATCTTTGTAGCCTTTTTAGGTTTGGCATGGCTATTGTAGATTCTTGGACTTTGGAGGCTTGGGGATCAGATCATTCCCTTCTTTTTTTATCCTCAGATGTGTCCAAATTGATGACAAGGCTTGGATTGATCAGATTTGGACAAATCGAGCCAATGTGCACAAATCTGCCTTGTAAAACCCAGTTCAGGATGCCATGTTCCAAGGGTTGTATCTCCTTGCTCAAATGGAATTTGGAGATGATCTGGTACTTGTCGGAAAGCCCTCATGCATACTTTAACTTTGATGTCCACCCCTAGACTTGGTTTGACTTAGATCAAGGTGAAAGATGTCCCTACATTTGGGAAAAAGTAAGGCAGATTTTGACTTAGTGAAAATTTCACTAAGTGTTGGAAAAATGTCATTTTCATGTTTTCAACCATTTTGATCACTCCATAGCTTAAAATCCATGAGGAATTGGAATGAGTTGTAGTTGACACTTTTAAAGTGTGTAATGAGAGCTACAAATCCAGCTTTGGAACATCCAAAATGGTTGCTTGTATCTCAAGTTATGGTCCTTGAAAGTTGGTACCCTAGCCACTTTGTTCCATAACATAGAAAAATTCTAAGTTTTTTATGGTTACCCCTTTTACAAGTTAACTCATTTTCTTTGACTTTTCTTGATGAATGATGATTCAAATCACATATTAACATTGTTTTAGGGTCAATGAACCATAAAAATGTGAAAAATTCCAAAAAGTCAAACTTGACTTTGTGCATAGTTGACTTTTTATCGGATGAAATCCAAACTATGCGATCCTTTGTGAAATCAAGTCCTTGACCTAAATCAAACCTAATGGTATATTCCATAGGTGTTTTAGGGTGTATTGAATCATGTCCCAAGGTTTGGGAGCATGTCTGGGTCGAAAGTCAAAGGTACAGTTGACTTTTTCCTCGAAACCCTAATTGTGGTCCTGATGAAATTGAAACTTGTGGATCAAGCTTCTTGGATCAATCCATTGTTACAAATGGATAAATGTAGTGCATTGGAGACCCTCAAATCATGTCTAGAGGTCTTGACTCATGTTTTGTCCCAAAAGTCAACTTAGGGGTGAATTAGCTCAAGAAACCCTAATTCCTGATCTTTTTTATGAATGCTTCCCATGAGGTTAAATTGACTTTATGATTGGGTCCATGAGGTCCCTTGGAGTATCTTAAGTTGTGCTTTGTGGCAATGGCTCATGCCCAGATGAAAAATTCCATCTGGAGGCCTCAGTCGACCAAAACCCTAATTTGGTGACACTAGCCATCTTGAGGCTTGATCCACTTGGAATGTTGCAACTTTGTGCTTGATTCTTGATGTGGGAGTCCTCTTGATCTTTTATCTGGATGTTTGAGAGGTTAGACAAGTTGAAGATCATGTCATTCCTTGATTGATCCTTTGTCTTAGTGCTCTGAGAGGGCTTGAAACCCTAATTCTTGATTGTCGTGAATGCTCAACAATCCTTGAGGAGATTAATGAGGCATGAAGGTACATCCATATTGTGATGATGATTTGCACAATGATGGGAAATCTTGGTGGTCAAAATTTAGGGTATGACAGTACTCATACTCGCACACCTTTTCCAACTCATCAGGAAACTCATAGTCTTCTTCCCCCTCATCTTCAGCTTGGTAGATGGGTGAGTCAAAGTCAATAGTGAAAGTAGGGTCATTGGATACAACGGGTTTGGGGATAGTTCTGCATGTTGGAGTGATTTATTTTATTAAATTCACAAAATTAAATGCAAAAAATAAAAATGTTTTTGGTGGTTTTGAAAAGAGTGCCATTTTCTTTAAAAGTGAAAGAAAAAAAAAATAATAAATAAAACAAAGAAAATTTAACAAAACATCTTCATTGATTAATAATAATTTAAAAGCATTGGCCCTACAATGTAATCTAATAGCTTTGGGCATGGCGACTTGAAAACAACAACAAAAGACAAACATATTGTTTTGGAGAAGGAAAAAACACAGGGATCTCAACAGCTTCCCAATTGTCCAGCGCTGCATCACACTGAAATACCAAGTGACTAACGTCTTTGTCTTCTTGTTCTTCAATCACAGTATTGACTTGGAATCCTTTGCTGATAAACACCTATTGGATTGTCTTTGGACGTTCTATTGCAGAGGTAGATGCCCCACCACAAGTTGGTTTGTAACCCAACCCATGACGATTCAGCTTCTTCTTCAATTCAATAACTTTTCCCCAACCTGCGGGAGTGCCTTCTTCCATAGTCGCTTTAATACCGTGAACAGAAGAAAAAGTTGGACCACTCTTGACCATCGGTTCCTCAACATCCAACAATACAGCATTAACAATCTCAAGCGCCTGGAAAGAGGTTTCCAGTGCATCCTCATCAGCTTCTATATACCTGAAGGAAGACAGGTTTCTCACCATTAGGTCTTCTTCACCATGAACAATAACCAACTTGTCATTAACAACGAATTTAATTTTCTGATGAAGTGTGGGGGTCACTGCGCCAGCAGCATGGATCCACGACCTTCCCAACAAACAGTTGTATGCTGGGTTGATACCCATTACTTGAAATGTGATATCAAAGACGTGCAGATCGATCAATATTGGTAACTCCACTTCCCCAACCACTGTCCTATGAGAACCATCAAAGGCTTTAATAATCAGCGAAGTAGCCTTCATCTCTGTTCCTTTTATAAGAAACTTTAGCAAGGGTTCTCTTAGGTAAAACATTCAATGAATATTCTGTATCGACAAGCGCACGAGCCAAAGTATCCTCTTCACACCTCACAGACACGTGCAACGCACGATTGTGCTCTCTACCTTCAACAGGAAATTCCTTATTGTTAAAGCTGATTGTATTACACGCGGTAATGTTTGCGATCACAGAATCAAACTGACTAATAGTGATGCCCTGAGCCACATGAGCCTGAGCCAACAATTTTTGTAGAGCAACCCTGTGAGCAGGGGAGTTCATCAAGAGAGATAGGATAGATATCTTTGCTAGATTATGATGGTGCTGATCAACAACTTTGTAGTCGCTCTTTTTTATGATTCTTAAAAATTCCGCGTCTTCATCATTCACGACCACCTCCTTATCCTTGGCAGGTGCAGCATCGACAACTTCTCTAGGAGGGACTATATTCACCACATGTTGATAGACTCAACGACTTTTGGTCATTCTGCTAGTTCCAGTGATATTCGTCACATCTTTCAGAATACTCTTCTCTTTTTTCCTTGTGATAGATTTTCCCAGATTCTTTATCATTCTTTGATGTAACATAATTCCATGGTACTGCTGTATTATCTTGGAAGCAAAACAGACTAGGTTTCTGATCAAACAATGGTCTAGACTGATTAACTGATGAGTCCACAGGCTTTGGGATGTTGAAGATTGGCTTCGGCTTATTGAAAACCACAGCGGGGGTGCTTGATTCTGGTAAATTGAACACTGGTACTTTGTCACTTGACTTCGGAAGATTAAATATCAATTCAATTACTGACACTTCCTCCTTCATCGCTCTACTAGCCACTTGTAAAAAAACCACTATCAATCAAGTTTTGTACGTCCCTCTGAACTGACACATAACCCTTTGGGTTATTAACACAATCCCCACATTCTGAATGGAAAACTGCAGCTAACCCAAACTTCACTAACTTAGCATGAAAATCTCGAAGTGGAGTCTTGATCTCTGTAACATCCATAATCAACACCTCATCAGATCCATCTTAAATGGCATTCACTGTCCCATGGGTAGGCAGAGGGTTATTTTTGACATTTGGTTGAGAGTCTCCAAAGGACAAAATCTTCTTTTCCATCAAGTTCTTCATGACATGTTTCAATGCAAGGCATCCTTCGAGATCATGACCGAGAGCACCTTGGTGAAACGCACAGTGAACATTTAGATTATGAAAAGGCAACATCTTCTCCCAAGGAGGACCCAATGGTCTTATAGTGATCAAGCATTGTTGCACCAAGGATGGGTACAGTTCTGTGTAGGTCATCGGAATTTGGAGGGAATGAAGGTTTCCCACCCTGCTTTTTGTGAGGGGCATTTGGGTGAGGAGCATGTGTCCTCTGTAGTTACTAATAATCTAAAGCCCTAGATGTTTATTGATAGTTAGGTTGAGCTTGGGCGGGCTGATAAACATGAGGTTGTTGATAGACATGAGATAGTTGTACAATAGTCAGTTGATAAACAGGGGCCGACTACACAGACTGGTATGCTGGAACTTGCTGATTAAAAGCGGGTGCAACATCAGCCACATACGACTATTGAGCAAACTGAACAGGATAACCTTGTTGTTGAGCATAGTGTTGTTGTTGTTTCCAGGGCTGATTTCTTCTTTTTCTTGATACCACAACATTAGTTTCACCCTCTTTTTTCTTGTGAAAGCTACCGGAAAGCTTCTTAGTGTTGTCTTTGTGGGAGCTTGAACTACCAGCAGTACTTGACATTTTTACACTCTTCAGTCCCAACTCCACTTTCATGCCTACAACAACAATATCAACAAAATTAGCAGTTACACTTCCCACCATTCTCTCATAAAATTCAGGACGCACAGTGTCGACAAACTAATCTGCCAGATCTTTCTCGGTCAGAGGAGGCTCTACTTGTGAAGTAGTTTCCCTCCATCTTTGAACGTACTACTTGAACGATTCAGAACTCTTTTGGGACATGCTTAACAATTGCCTTCGGTCAGGAGTCAAGTCCATGTTATATTTATAGTACTTGATAAAAGCATCGGATAAATCTTGGAAACTCCTGATGCGATACTGATCTAGGCTCAAATACCACTTCGACGCAGCACCCCTCAAACTGTCTTGGAAACAATTAATCATCAGCTTATCATTGTCAACGTGAGTGTCCGTTCTTCGATAGTACATGATTAGATGACTTTTTGGGCACGTAGTTCCCTCATAGTGATCAAATACAGGATTTTTAAACTTTGGTGGAATGACCAAACCAGACACAAGGCACATTTCTCTAGCAGCAGCACCAAAGACTTGGTCTCCTTCCATTGCTCTTAACCTTTTATCAATGATTTCCACATTTTCTCTGAGTTTATCATGATGTTCATCCCCATCTTCTGACATATCAGGGACATCATATACTGGCTGATGTTCATTGAAATACGGTTGCACACGGGTATGCACAACAACTGGTGTAAAAGTGGAAACCACACGAGGAGCTTCAGTAACCAAAGGAACAATCTGTTGGACTTGCTAAACAGTAGGGATTGTAGCAGGTGGTGGCAAAAAACCTGGTATAAGACCGTATGGAGGCACATTTGCTATAGTAACAATCGCAGGCTGAGGTTCCACAACTGTATTGGAAATCTCTGAAACAACAGTGGTCTGAGTTTCCATCTTCGCACGTATAACATTTAGTATCTCCATGATTTGACCTACATCCCTGTAGCGTACGGTTTTTTTCGGTGACGCGACCACCTTACCGCAGACGGTTTGGGTGCTACTTTCTGATTTCTGTATTTATCCTATGGAGCTGGTTAAGGAAGGAGAAGATATCTTAAACTAACCCTGCACGCAAAATTTTTCTTTAACAAATGATAAGAGATCGGGGATTGGGTTCTGGTTATACAAAGGGAAGCTATTAACACCCAGTGTATCTATCGTAATCCATAGGAACCGTCTTTTGAACGTATTTCTGTTAACTTAAAATGCTTTCTTGTGTTTATCTGCTGTGGATTGGGAAAGTTTCTCCTTTGGGAGTGTTGAGAGAATGTTTTTGTTGTTTTCGGGTTTTCTGTTTTTTTTGGGAAGGTACTGGACCTAAAGTTTTTGATTTGTGTGCTCGCTAAGATTTCGCAATCTTATGCCTACGTATTCCCGTATAGAGATTTGGGAAATTAGAGCAATCGTAGTTCCTCCTATTTCTATGGGAGGAAAGATATTTGGTCTCTTGTTTAAAGCCCAAGATTGAAGCTAAAAGGGTGATTGATAAAGAGAAATTGTCATCTCTAAAGGGAGATATCACATTTATTTATCACAAATGTTGAGAAATGGTTATAAAGGAAAATTACTTTAATTGGGATTATGAGAAATCCAGCAATGCCATAATTTCCTTTATAAAAAGGATGTCATGACGGAAGAAAGTTTTAACTCAGTGTAGAACAATGTCACTTTTTCCTTTATGAATCTTTCATGCTAAGAGAGGGACATTGGCTTGGATGTATGGAATCCAGAGGCTTGCCACTTATAGCTGTTTAGATGAAAGAGATATTTTAGCCACGATAAAGGAAGGACTCCAGCTTGGATTTTGAATCAACAAGTGTGCCACTTACAACAATTATCTGGAAAAAGGTTTTGATTATTTGTTTTGATATGTGATGTATAGAGGATATATCTTCCCGCAAAGAGGACTCATGGTCTCATCTGAGGGGAGGTTGTTTTTTGTGTTCCTTGTTCAAAGCTCAAGGTTGAAGCTGAAGGAAAATAACTTCTCTGGGGAGTGTTATATATGTCTTGTACAAAAGCCCAAGATTGAGGCTGACCGGGGGAATTTATTATATGAAGCCTAAGAGGAGGTTGTCTCTTGCTGAAGATTTATTGAAATCCAGGAGCAGGTCCTAATTGTATTGGGGAATCCAAGAGGATTTACTCTTGCTGGAAATCAGGGAAGAGTTGAAGGGTTGAGTTTAAAACCCTTATAAGGTTCTGACTCTGCTAGAGACTGGTGTATTGGTAAAATGATCAGGTTTTTTTCCTATGCTTTGAGGGTCTCTGTGTGAGATCCAAGAGGAGATGAGACTTTCAAAGTCTTATTTGTATGAAGCCCCAAAGGAGGTTGAGACTGTCCAAGTCTCTCAAGAAATGGTAGGCTCTGGTGTAGAGAGGGGTCTTTGTATGATGCCTAAGAGGAGGTTGTTGGTTTAAGGGATGAAGATCAACCTTTAGATTGGTATGATGTTTTGGAAATTTCACTCTCCTGAGGAGTGAACTAGTAGAGATAACTAATTTATATCCTATACTTTTAGGAAGCCTGTGGGTCCTTGTATTAAGCCAAAGAGGAGGTTGGGGATACTTCTAGGAAGCCTGTGGATCCAAGCCTAAGAAAAGTTCAAGAAAGGTTTCATAGGGAATTAATCCTTTCTTTGTCGAACAGTTCTAAGGTTTGAAGAAATTCAAAAGAGGTTTCACCGGGAATTAATCCTCTATGGGGGAAATGAATTTCTTGTATACATAATTTCTACGTTTTGACAGTCTTTAGAAAAGTTTCACCAAGAATAATGCCTTTCACTGTTCCATAATGAATAAGCCCAAGAGGAGGCAGACTCTATTGAGGGAATTTCCTATGAGGGAACTAGTTTGACTAAGTTAGAAAGTAACCTCTGGTTTGACCTAATGTAGACCTAACTACTGAGAAAAACTCTAAACAATTATGCACAAGAATATATACAAATAAGTGAATTGACACGTTTATAAACAAATATGCATTAAAAAGATGTTGGGACTTATACTCTGAGAAGAGGCCCAAGTGTGTTGTGATTGGTTGTATTGACTATAACTATATGATTAGGGTTTTAAGGAATTGAAGAAAGTTTTGAGAAAACTTTGAATTTTGAATTTGAATTAAAAGAAAGTGGTTTAAAAAAAAAGAATGTATGGGGCTTATAACTCAAAGAGAGGCCCAAGTGGTATAAGAGCAGTTTCACCGGGAATAACGCTCCTCTTAGTACCGGTTAAAAACAGACAGATGATCTTGAAAACAGAGGTATAGGGCTTACTGAAGATGGCTCGAAATCTACCAGAGTGAAACGCACACTCAAAGATACAACAGAGTCGCCACCGAACTTTATTTAGTCCCAAAGGATAGGGAAAATATCGATAAAACCCAAGGAGAAGAGAAACGGGAACAGGGGATCGGTTATGCGAAAGGAAGGTATTAGCACCTAACGCATCCGTCGTACTCGACGGGAACCATTTTGCTTGCTTCTAGGCTTGGATGGGTTATCTATCTAAAGGCGTCTAGCTAAAAGAAGAGAGAGAAAGGGGAAAGAGAAGGAAAAGAAGGAAAGTGCTCGCGGAGGAACGAAGTCCTCGTGCCTATGTACCCTCATAGTGCAATGAGGAAATCAGAGCGCCGTAGTTCAGAGGAACCAGGGGACAGAAAAGCGACGGAAGAAAAGGAGAAGGAAGGAAGGGTGGAAGTGTGCTCGCCAAGACATTATGTCTCGTGCCTACGTATCATACATCCAAAAGAATGCAGAATCAAAGTTTCTGTAGTTCGTGGAACTGAACGGTAAAGGAAACAAGAGAGAAACAAAGAATAGAGAGCAGTGGTGTCAAAACCAAGAGCAAGAATGGAGGAGAAAACTCTACTGGGGAAGATCTCGCAGTAAGAGTGTTTGCACAAATGAATAGGAAAAGAGTGGTGTCAAAACCAAGGAAGAAAGAAACTCCGTTGGGAATAACAGATAAAGAATTGGTGTCGAAACCAAGAAAGTAAGAGCAAAGGGAATAGGAAGGATTCCGCTGGAGATCCAAACAAAGGGATGGTGTCATAACCAAAAGAAAAGGGAGACTCGGTATACTAACTGACTGACAGTGGTTAACCGAAGAAAGAGAGTAGGACCCTGGCGGGGAAAAGAAGCTGGTGTCAACAGACAGACTGTGATAAACTAAGAGAGAGAGTGCTGAAACGAGAGAAGGTTTTTGACTCTGAGGGGGCCTCGATATGATAACTGATGAACAGTGGTTAACCGAGGAAAGAAAGGACTGCAACTCTGTGGGAATAGAGAAGCGTTGGTTTTAACAGAGAAAACTGTGATCAACCAAGGAACGGGTGTAGGACCGATCGAAGGTCGTGACCCCAAAGGGTTTTGGTAAACTGACTGAATAAATAGTACTCAACTGAAGAAAGGGTATTTGAACCGAAGAAAGGTTACTAACCCAAAGGTGCAAGTATTCGAACCAAGAGGAGGTTGCCAACTGCGGGGAAATCGATACTTACAGACGGACTGCGATCAACCGAAGAGAAAAGCGAGTCATTAACCTAGAAAAGGTGATTAACTCGAAGAGGGTTCAGTATTTTAACAGACGGACTATGGTTAACTGAATAAGATTGTAAGCATTGGTGTTTTAACTGACAGGCAGTGGTTAACCAATCAAAGAGAGAGGAACCAAAGGAAAGGTTGCGAACTCCTGGGGGGAGAATGGTCGTGACAGGAAAACTATATTAGACCGAAGAAAGAGAATTGAGACTCTTCAAGGGAATCAAAAACTATGATTGACTACAAGAAGAAAGGAGTAGTGAAACGAAGGGAGATTGCTGGCGCAAGAATAATGATCTTAACCAAGAAAGATGGTGATTGATCAAAAAGAGAGATATTGAAAGAGATAGGAGTGATCGAGGATCAAAAGAGATCGCAAAGGGCAAAGAGTGATCAAGGATCGACTCGACTGGGGAAACACTATAGCTTGAGGATGGAGGTGACTATTCTCAGCGAGAGGGCCAACACCCTTACCCAAGAAATAGTCAGAATGAGGGTGGACAACTCCATCCTCATTCATTCTCTATCACTTAAAGTACAGCGCGGAAAAGGAAACAGCCAACACAACAGCTTCAATTTACACAGTGCTCCTGTGGAGAGAAACGGACGGCGTAACGGCGTCAATTTGTACAGTGCTCTGATGCAAGGCGCAACACGGAACTCCAACTCCACGCGGGGGGAAAAGGGAGAAAGCTCTAAAAGAGGCCTAAAGAGAGGAAAAGGGAAGATTGATTAATCGAAACAAAGTTTCGATCAATTAATCGAGGGAGAAACATGCTAAACTTTCCATATAGAATGAAAAGTCATTAAAGCAAAAAGGAGTGAATTATTGATTATTCAAGATTAAATTTATCCATGAAGAATAAACTTAATGCAAACTGAAATTAGAAATGTACAAAACAGTGCCAAAGGATCATCAAAATGCCACACCAAGTCATGTATCATGTGAACAAAAATAATGCAAGGATTGCCATATACATACAATGCCAAGAACATGTAACGAATGAATAATCGAAAATGTGCATCGAAAACTCGTAAACATGCTTCAATCAGAATTGACATGACATTTAGAACATCCATAAAATCAAGCATAATGATCAATGGAGATTAAAATGGAGAAAGCATGGCAAACACACTTGAAAACACAAGAAAATGGCCTACTGACACAGTGTTAATCGGTTAACCCAGGGCGTTAACCGATTAACAGTGCGCGAACCTGCGTTTTTTAGTGAAAAATGAACTGGTTAACCGGTTAACCGATATGGTTAACCGATTAACACTGTGACAGTGGCAAAAATAACAGAAAAACAGCTTTTCAAAAGTAGTTTTCAACACATAATCACTTATACAAGTTACCACATGCTAGAAACTGAGATTGTGCACGAAAATTGAGATTGAAAACAGCAAATACACAGAGCTAGAATCAACTAATACAATTGAATCATGGATCAATTAAATGCAAAACCAATTCACACACAACATTTATCGACTACATGGCGAGCAATACAAAAATGTGCGAAACGGTAAAATTAGTTAGATCTACCAACCTACAAGCCGGAGATTTGGCTTGGTGAATGTTGCAAAGGAAGCTTGATGCAGAAAATCACAGAAAACCAGAGGAATCTTCACTTTGGAGACGAACCGTATCGAAATCGAGCAAAATCGCGATAAACTCCAAAATGCGAATTCGAACCGTTAGAAGTTGCAGTAACTACTCGAGATCAATCCAAAAGCTGAGAGAACTTCAAAAATCCAAGAGTAATAGCAAGAGTGATGAAGGTTTAGCTCAAGAAATAATCACTTTTTGATGTAAAAGTGATTATCCTTCAAAGTAGAAATGAGCTTTGGTGAGGTTTGATGGAGAAGAATTGAGATGAAGATGGAGAATGAGTAGAGAAATCAGAGAGAAAAATGAGAGAAATGTGGGAGAATTGAGAGTGAAATGGAGCAAATGGTTGAGAGCCTTGAAAATGAGTGAAGGCTTTGTTTAAATAGAGTTTAGGTTTGGAGTGTGAGAGCTTAGGAATGAGGTTCGGGATTAGGTTTGGGTTTGGAGCTAGCTTCGGAGTTAGTTAAACTCAACTCACCGAGTCAAGTTGGTTAACTCGGTTAGTTAGAACCAACTCGGTAGCAATCCCTAGGTTAAATCCACATCCATTGGTGATAAGCTTGCAAAACAAGGAATATGGTGTATTCAATTTAAAGTGATGCATTGAATAAATGCAAGGGAAAGGTATTGAATGATCTTGAACTATCTAGAATGTTCCACACAATGCTAGAATAGAATAGACCAAAAGAGAATGGAGAGAGTTGCTGAAATGCGATGGAAATGTTGAATTTTTGCTGATATAATAGGTGTTAACCGATTAACCAACATGGTTAACCGATTAACAGCTGTTAAAAGCTGAATCTGGCGCTGTAAAAGGTGTGTTAACCGGTTAACCCATATGGTTAACTGATTAACCAGTCAAAAACTTGCCCAATCTTTCTTGAAACGGATGTTATGGTCTCGACTTCGATCTTCCACCCCTTGTATTGATGAATAGGCATAGAAACCTTTATTTTAAGCTTGTCTTGATGATGGAATGACCTTGTGAGGATATGATTAATCGGGCTTAAAAACCAGAAAATCCTGCAATAAGAAACACACGAAGAAAAGTGCGAATGCGTATGCCGACGATGCAAATGCTTATGCTTATGCAAAAGGCAAAAGAGGGAGGTCAAATTTCGGGTTACGACAGCTGCCCCTATTTAATCCACTTGGACCTGAATGTACGAATTGTGCTAGTTTTTCGATGATTCGAGGTAAAAAGGGATTAAATAAAAGAGTAGCTCGAGAATTTGGCCGACGGCGACAAAAGAAGAGTTGAAAGTTTTTGAAGGTTAATAGGCGCAAGGTTTGCTGAAAATCTGCTAGGAGATAAGTCAGGCAAAAAAAGAGAGGGAGTATGATCAATACATATGCTATGTGTGCATTTCTACATAATGCTTGATATCATGCATTGCAAAGGCTCAAGATGAGGCACAGCGAATAAGTCAGGCAGAAACCGCAGCAACACGACCTCGACACCTTAGGTCGGTGAGAGGACCCGCAGATGAAGACAATCCCTGCTAGAGAAGATAGTTTCACAAAGGATGATGATTTCGCCGGGGAAAGAAACTGATAAAATCTCATATTTCCCAATCACCATGGCTGTTTCCATTGGGGATGAAAGAATCAAATCCATCCTTCCTACCAAGACTGGCTCTATGTGGGGAAAAAGAAGCTCCCGAATCAGGTTGACTTAGCTGAGGAGAAACCACTGCTGCTGGTGACAGATGGCTTCCAATCACTCGGGGAATATGCACAACACTTGTTGGGGAAAAGTGAACAACGATGTCTTCGCTGAGAGAACATCTTGGCAACCTGCTGGGCAGAATGATGACCCTTTGAGGAACTGCTGAGGAAACAACAAATCCTTCACTGAATCAGAACATTTCCGGCCGAGCGTTAGGCTTACCAATGGATATTACCGATCACCCTGCAGGAATTACCAGTAGCGCATGCAATGCATATTGCTTTCTCGATCGATTTAGCTTTTCATTGTTCTCAACGTTTTTTAGTATTATGTGATCACAAATAATTGTTTATTTTGCAAACAAAATACTGGAATGAAAACGAATTGAGATAACAAAGAATGCATTTTATTGAATAAGAAATTTTTGTACAAAAGGTGTGTACAAGTATGCAAAATCCTTGATGAGGAAATTTGCAATAAAATTGAAAAACAAATGTAAATGGCAAAGGGAAATCATGCTTCGCATTGATTACAACATTGGCCATCATCCACTATAAGTCTAGGTTCCAATGCCTTGCCCCAGTTGATGATGATTGGACTGCTCTGTTACCGTCTGAGGTCTAGCCATGAGGAAAATAGGCTCAAGTATTCACAGCCAATGCCTTTATCCCTAATTTTTTCCTGGACATATTTTTCTATTTTTTCCGTCCACCGGGTTGCCCCTTTTTTGCCTAAGTCGCCCTTTCGGGTTTTCAACTTAGCGGGCTATTATTGTTTTTTTTTCATTGTCCCTAACTTTTGCATGGACATTTCTTTTTTTTTGTCCATCGGGACGTCCATTTTTGCCTAGATTGTCCTTGCGGATGTCAATCTAGCGGACTTTTATCCATTTTTTTTCAGGCATAATATTTTTTGACTGTATCGGAGTTCACGGGCGATGGCAACTCCTCCCCAGCCATTGTGGTGAGGATCAGGGCTCCGCCTGAGAAGACCTTCTTGACAACTAAGGGTCCTTCGTAATTGGGAGTCCACTTGCCTCGTGGATCCGAGTGAACAGGTGAGTATCTCTTGAGCACGAGTTCGCCTTCATAGAACGTTCGAGGAAGAACTTTCTTGTCAAAAGCTCGCTTGAGGTGTCTCTGATATAATTGACCATGACAAACGACTGTAAGGCGTTTTTCTTCGATGAGATTCAGCTGGTCGTATCTGGATTGAACCCATTCGGCTTCATCAAGACCTGCTTCCATGATGACTCTGAGCGAAGGGATCTTGACTTCGATGGGAAGAACAGCCTCCATACCATATACAAGTGAATACGGAGTTGCCCCAGTAGAAGTGCGAACTGAAGTTCTGTAGCCATGTAATGCAAAGGGAAGCAACTCATGCCAATCCTTGTAGGTCTTGACCATTTTCTGGACAATCCTCTTGATGTTTTTGTTTGCTGCTTCAACGGCGCCATTCATCTTGGGCCGATATGGTGAAGAGTTGTGGTGCTCGATCTTAAATTCTTGACACAACTCCTTCATCATGTTGTTATTCAGGTTGCTTGCATTGTCCGTGATAATGCTGCTAGGAATGCCATAGCGACAGATTATCTCTTTCTTGATAAATCTAGCAACCACTTGTCGTGTAACGTTTGCATAGAAAGCAGCTTTAACCTACTTGGTGAAGTAGTCGATAGCAACTAAAATGAATCGATGACCGTTGGAAGCCTTCGGCTCGATCATTCCAATCATGTCTATACCCCACATGGAGAATAGCCAAGGTGAAGTCAAAACATTCAATGGAGTTGGAGGCACGTGGATCTTGTCTCCGTAGATTTGGCACTTGTGACATCTTTTGGCAAAGTTGTAACAATCTACCTCCACGGTTGTCCAGTAATATCCAGCCCGAAGGATCTTCTTAGCCATAGTAGGACCTTTAGCATGTACACCCTCACAGCCCTCATGTATGGACCTTATGATCGTGTTTGCTTCGTGTCTATCCACGCATCTGAGCAACACGGAATCATAATTCCTCTTGTACAATATCCCACCACTTAAGAAGAATTTGGCGCAAAGCCGCCTAAGAGCCTTCTTGTTAGTGATAGTGATACCCTCGGGATATTCCTGATTTTCCAAATATCTTTTGATGTCGTAGAACCAAGGCTTGTCGTCAGACTCACCCTCGATTGCTAAATAATGTGCTGGTTCGTTCAAGTGATCAATGCGGATATGAGGAGCTTCATTCTTCCACTTGACCTTGAACATGGATGCTAGAGTAGCAAGAGCATCAGCTAGTTGATTTTCCTCTCTGGGAATATGATGAAAAGTGATCTCATCAAAGTATGGAATCAACTTCGCTATATGTTGTTGGTACGGAACCAGCTTGGAATCCCGACTCACAAAATTCCCTCTGACTTGACCGATGACCAAGGCAGAATCTCCATAGACCTCAAGAATCTTGATTCTCATGTCAATAGCCGCTTCAATGCCGTAGATACATGCTTCGTATTCAGCCATATTATTGGTGCATGCAAAGCATAATCTGGCAGTGAAGGGAAGGTGAAAACCTGTCGGAGAGATGAGGATAGCACCAATTCCACGACCCTTAGCATTGGAGGCACCATCGAACACGAGCGTCCATCGCGCTCCTGGTCCGGGTCCTATATCAGGGTCTAGGGTCTCATAATCTTTGATAAACAGAACATCCTCATCGGGAAAGTCAAACTTCATCTGTTGATACCCCTCTACAAGTTGATGAGCAAGGTAGTCAGATAAGACGCTCCCTTTTATTGCTTTCTGGGTAACATGTTGGATATCATACTCAGTTAACAGCATTTGCCACCGAGCAATCCTTCCAGAGACAGCAGGCTTTTCAAATATGTACTTTATTAGATCCATTTTGGATATCAACAAAGTAGTATGGCAAATCATGTATTGTCGTAGGCGTCGAGCAGCCCAGACCAGAGCACAACAAGTTTTCTCCAAGAGTGAGTATCTGGTCTCACAATCATTGAACTTCTTGCTCAGATAGTATATTGCATGCTCTTTTCTGCCAGTGTCGTCATGTTGACCCAATACACATCCCATTGATTCATCGAGAACGGTGAAATACATGATTAAAGGCCTACCAGGAACCGGCGGTACTAAGATCGGTGGCTCTTGCAAGTATTGTTTTATTTTGTCAAATGCTTCCTGACAATCATTATTCCATTCAACCGATTAATTTTTTCTTAGTAATTTGAACATTGGTTCACAGGTAGCCGTCAAATGAGAAATGAATCTTGAAATGTAATTGAGTCTGCCCAGAAAGCCACGGACTTCTTTTTCTGTTTTGGGAGGTGGCATGTTCTGAATTGCCCGAACCTTATCAGGATCAACTTCAATCCCCTTCTGACTTACAATAAAGCCCAATAGTTTGCCAGATCGAACTCCGAAGGTGCACTTCGCAGGATTCAACCACAGTCTAAACTTCCGGAGTCTGTCAAACAGCTTCTTCAGATGAACCAAGTGATCTTCTTCAGTTCTGGACTTGGCAATCATATCGTCCACATAAACCTCAATCTCTTTATGAATCATATCATGAAAGAGGGTTGTCATGGCACGCTGGTATGTTGCCCCTGCATTCTTTAGACCAAATGGCATGACTTTGTAGCAATATGTACCCCATGGCGTGATGAAAGTAGTCTTCTCCATATCAGCTGGGGACATCTTGATCTGATTATATCTTGAGAAACCGTCCATGAAGGAAAAGACAGAGAACTGCGCAGTGTTGTCTACCAAGACATCAATATGAGGCAGAGGAAAATCATCCTTCGGGCTTGCTTTGTTGAGGTCTCGATAATCCACACACATTCTGACTTTGCCGTCCTTCTTGGGAACTGGGACGATGTTGCCAATCCATTCAGGATATTCGGAAGTAGCTAGGAACCCAGTGTCAAGCTGCTTCTTTACCTCTTCTCTGATTTTGAGTGCCATGTCGGGTCTAGTCCTTCTGAGCTTCTGCTTGATAGGAGGACATCTGGGCTTGAGTGGCAAGTGATGTTCAACGATGTTGGTATCCAACCCAGGCATATCTTGATAGGACCAGGCGAAGATATCAACATACTCTTTCAATAACTTGACCAACTCGGAGTGTACATGCTTTGCGAGTGACGCGCCAACCTTGACTTCTCTTCTGACCTCATCAGTACCAAGATTGACAACTTCCACTGGCTCTTTGCGTGGCTGGATCTTTTTACGCTCGTGCTCAAGGAGACTTGCTAGTTCAGCCGGTAATTCACAATCTTCCTTACCATCTTCTTTGGCTTGGTTAATTGGAATTCCAGAATTACAATGGATGTTTGCCATGTTGTTATCAATGCTTTTATTAGTTCTGCATGTTTATGAATATGTTTAGAATGAGATATTTTAAAGGTAAAAAAAAGAAAAGAAACTTTTGCCATTTATTTTGTGAAAAAGTAAAATAAAGAAAGAAAATAGAGCATGATTTTGAATGCAAAAAAAAAAATTTCATTTACTGATCACATAATATTGCAAAAGTGCGAGGCCCTTTACAAGCTATCCACTCGTCTCAGGCGAGGACGAGGGAATGAGAAAGCAACATGCATTACATGTTATAAGGGAAAACCACAGGAATCACAGTAGATGTCCAATTGTTGAGCTTGAAACCCGGCGGACACTTGCGCACAAAGCTTGAAATCTGATTGCTAGGCCCAGCGTCATCAGCAGCTGCCACGATGTCACCTTGTTGGAAACCCGCGCTACAAAACTTGATAAAGTTGTATTTCTTCAGATCAGAGAAACCAGATTGCCGACCAGGATGATAACCTACTCCAAAACGATTACGCTTCTCAACCACATCAATCACGTGCCCCCAGCCAGGCAAGGCACCGCCATTGATGGTCTCTTTAGCGCTCTTAGCAGATGCTAAAGTCAATTGTGGTGATCTACTTTGACTAGTTGAAGCAGAGCTGACATCTTC
This sequence comes from Lathyrus tuberosus, assembly GCA_022829125.1. NCBI lineage: Eukaryota > Viridiplantae > Streptophyta > Magnoliopsida > Fabales > Fabaceae > Lathyrus > Lathyrus tuberosus. Next base: position 449,014 of record JALAZF010000661.1, read on the forward strand.
GAACTCGAGACACTACAACGGCACCTCAGATATGCCTTCTTCGGTCTCGACATATCAAAAAGACGATAACTCGCTTACAATCAAATCCTCTTCACCACAGACAATGACAAGCTGATCATCAAACATGAATTTCAACTTCTGGTGTAAAGTGGAAGTGATGGTAAACAGGTGCGGCCCAATGTTGATGGGTAAGTCCACTTCTCCAATGACCTTTCTTCGAGAACCGTCAAAGGCTCTTACAACTAAGGCACTTGGTCTCATCTTGATTCCTTCCACTGGTAATTGACTTAATGTGCCCTTAGGCATCACATTGAGAGAAGAACCAGTATCCACTAAAACACGAGATAGCAGGATGTCTGTGCAGTTCCTTCAGGAGGTAATTCTGATTCATTGAAACCCAAATACCGACTTGCAGTTATATTGGCCACAACATCATCGAACTCGACGACGGAGATATCTTGCATGACATGGGCACTGTTCAATACTTTCAACAAAGCTGATCTGTGCGCAGGCGAACTCATGAGTAAGGATAAAATTGAGATCCTCGAGGGAGTCTGACCCAACTGATCCACAATCTTAAAGTCACTTTTCTTGATTAGCTTAAGGAACTCTTGATCATCTAGGGTCTCTTATTCTTTGAAACATCCTCAGACGGGATAGTCAGTATTGGAACGGCCGTAGATGATGCCCCTTGTTGAATAACAGGAACTACAGTCGGAACTTGAACAGGCTTTGTAGTGGCCTTCGGAGCAAACACACGTCCACTACGAGTCATACCTCCACCAGCGGTGACATTCACGATCTCTGATTCAGCGAACCTTATCTCATGACCTCCAGAAAAGATAGAAGACCCATACTTCCACGGTACCTCCTTAGAATTCTGATACGGAAACGGCTTCGGCGGACAAACCAAGATGGGTAGTACCTTCTTCTGTTTAGGGGATTCCACAGGAACCTTCCTATAGACGATGGTGAACGGCTCAATAGCAGCAACTTCCTCAACAGGTTTAGATCTGGCAAATTGCACTTCGCCACGGTTCATCAGAATCTGGACACAACCCTTCAGCCTTCGACACTTGTTGGGATTATCGTCGCAAATCTGACACTTGCAATGCAAACCTTTCAACAGCCCATGTTCCTTTAACTTTTTGAAAATCACAGCCATCGGGGTCTTTACTTTGTCGACATCCAAGATCAATTCAGCCCTTGAGCTATCCTCAATCATGTTAACTGTAGGTCCACCGTGATCCGGCAACAGATTACTCTGGATATTGGGTCCTTCCTCAGCAAAAGTCAGAACCTTCTTATCAATGAGTTCCTGAACTTTGGTTTTGAAAATAAAGCAATCCTCTGTTGCATGTCCTATGTATCCAGCATGGTAAGCACAGGATGCATTTGGACCCAAATGGAGAAATTGTGGGTGCTATCTGTTTGGGGACAATTGCCCCTTGGTGAACCAAGTAAGGAAACAACTCGGTGTATGATACCGGAATCTTGTCAAAATTCGGACGCTTACGGTTTCCTTGATTCTTGTTGTTCTGACGGTTTTGATTCTACTGATTTTTGTTGTTCTGCTGATTTTGTTGCTGATTTTGTGCTGGTTGTTGCGGATGATAGTGATATGGAGGTTGTTGATACTGTGCAGCAGCAATGTACGGATATGGATAGTACGGCAAGGGAGCCATTGGAGCTTGATACTGAGGAGAAACTTGAGCTGTCACAGCGTTAGTTTCACCTTCCTTTTTCTTGGAATAATTGTTCTAAGACTTCCGAGTGGCTGGCTGCTGGGAAGCAGCTCCAGGAATCTTTCCAGTCTTCAAACCATTCTCAATCCGTTCACCGATCGTCACAACATCAGCGAAGTTTGATGAAGAACTACCCACCATTTTCTCGTAGTAAGATCCTTGCAAAGTGCCCATAAAGATGTCAACCAACTCATTATCAGAGAGAGCAGGTCGTACACGAGATGCCATCTCACGCCATCTTTGTGCGTACTCCTTGAATGTTTCAGTTGAGTGCTGAGACTGATTCTGCAATTGCAATCTAGTTGGCGCCAGATCAAGGTTATACTTGTATTGTCTCACCAATGCTTCAGATAAGTCCCTCCAAGTACGAATTTTGCTGCGCTCCAGGACCATATACCAATCCAATGAGGCACCGGACTAACTATCTTAAAAACAATGAACAAGCAGTTCATCATTATCAATATGGGATGCCATCTTCCTGCAGTACATAGTGATGTGACTACGCGGGCAATTTAAACCTTTGTACTTTGGCAAATCAGGTATCTTGAATTTCTGTGGCAGCACAACATTCGGAACCAAACACAGATCTTTGGCATCCAGGCCAAAAGCGGAAAACCCTTCAATAGCTCGGATACGGTCTTCTAACAACTTGTAGTCAACAGACCTATTCTGATTAGTAGGCCTGACAAGAATCTGAGGATTTGGCAACTGAGAAGCCGCAGGAGCATTCATTTGCGGAGTAGCAAACTGAGAAGGATACACCAAACCCGGATTAACCATCTGACCAACATTCTGACCCATTGAAACACCATACGAATAATTCAGAGGAGGCATCCCAGCAGCTGAGGAAGATGCCCCAGGATAGAACATCCCAGGATGAACATTCGGAACAGCAGTTTGAGCAACTTGAGATGGAACCAATCCGGAAGTTTAATGAGTTTGAGCCTGAAGATTCTCAGGATCGTCATTCACCACTGGAGGCGGGACTGGAGTAGGCATGACCCATGGATAGGTGGCAGCATTCCCATTAGGCATGGGTGCAACAAAAGGCTGATATGGCATGAAGGAACTACCATTATTTGCAATCTGAGGAGTGTAATTCGGGGGCATGCCCCAAGGGAAACCAGCGGGCATCTGATTCAAACTAGGCTGAACAGCAGGCTGATTCACAGGCTCAACTGGCACGTCAACTATAGCAGGAGAAGGAACAACAACAGCAGGAGTAGCCGTAACGACAGGAGGAATAGTCACAACAGGCGTGACAACAGTTGCATCAGTAGTGGTTGCAACAACAGCGGCAGCAGCAGTAGCATCCCTCTGAGCACGAAGGAGCTCCATAATGACATCCATGTTCGTCTGAAACTAATCCATCCGATTTTGGAACTGTGCCAGAGTTTCCTTGTAAGCAGCGTTCTCAGCTTCAAAGTCAGCCATGATTCTGGATTTGCTTGAGCGAGTAAAATACTGATGTCGAGTCATCGTCTTGCTACAAGGAATGTGGACAAGGATGAGCAATGGTTCCCGGATGAAGGACATGCATATGCAGGCATGAGTGGATGCAATTCATGCAAAAATAAAGTTTCAAAATGCTTATGCAAAAATTGATTTGACATGATGAGATGCAACAACAAAAAAAATAGGCTAGCATAGTCTGAATAGCCCGATCTGAACATCTGCAAAGGTAGTGTTGTGTTGATGCGAGATCTGACGGAATGAGAGAACTAAGGTATGAAGTGGCTTGTTTTCCTGCAAAAAACCCATCCTTCTCACAGGTATGACATAGAAAACGAGGATCCTCAGTTTCGGAGGTTTGAGAAGCAATAGCACATTCAGCCCGAAGGATACAATGCTATGCCAATCAAAGAGGTCGTCCACTGATTCACCTCAAAAATAAAACCTATGGCAAGTTCCCAGCATTGGGTCCTCGGATCGAGAATGTGCAATGGGTTTGCCACAGAATATGGTTTGCCACTTTCACATCTCGGGAGGAGTGTCGTAACTGAGTCCTCGGGAATGGTCACCAGAGTCGACAATCCCTCAAGAGAATACCTACTGGCCTGTACCAACACACAGTAGCAGGTAGCTCCTGATAGAACCTCGTCTGGTTGTGGGTCTCATGAACGACAATACATGGCCACCCCCATGCAAGCGTCATGACTATCCACTCTAAAACCTATGTGTGTACTCGAGCCTGGGTAGTGGGGTCATCTCTCAGATCACCCATCCCACCAACAACAGGAAACAGCAGATATCCAAAATATACAGCATATGAATATTTTAAGCAGTAAAGAAATGCGATAAATAAACATAAAGCTAAAGCATAAAATAAAGTGAATAACGCGCTAAAGATAAACACCCAAGCAAGCAAGAAAGCAAACGAAACTAGGCGAGACCCCTCAAGGGAAGGACCAGCAGTAGGTCAACCAGTCCCCAGCAGAGTCGCCAGCTGAAGATGGTTGGAAATCTACCTGAGTGAATTGTACACTCAAAGATACAACAGAGTCGCCACCGAACTTTATTTAGTCCCAAAGGACAGGGAAAATATCGATAAAACCCAAGGAGAAGAGAAACGGGAACGGGAGGTCGGTTATGCGAAAGGAAGGTATTAGCACCTAATGCATCCGTCGTACTCGACGGGAACCATTTCGCTTGCTTCTAGGCTTGGATGGGTTATCTATCTAAAGGCTTCTAGCTAAAAGAAGAGAGAGAAAGGGGGAAGAGGAGGAAAAGAAGGAAAGTGCTCACGGAGGAACGAAGTCCTCGTGCCTACGTACCCTCATAGTGCAATGAGGAAATCAGAGCGCCGAATTTCAGAGGAACCAGGGGACAGAAAAGCGACGGAAGAAAAGGAGAAGGAAGGAAGGGTGGAAGTGTTCTCGCCAAGACATTACGTCTCGTGCCTATGTATCATACATCCAAAAGAATGCAGAATCAGAGCTTCCGTAGTTCGTGGAACTGAACGGTAAAGGAAACAAGAGAGAAACAAAGAAACGAGAGAAGTGGTGTCAAAACCAAGAGCAAGAATGGAGGAGAAAACTCTACTGGGGAAGATCTCGCAGTAAGAGTGTTTGTACAAAAGAATAGGAAAAGAGTGGTGTCAAAACCAAGGAAGAAAGAAACTCCGCTGGGGATAACAGATAAAGAATTGGTGTCGAAACCAAGAAAGTAAGAGCAAAGGGAATAGGAAGGATTCCGCTGGAGATCCAAACAAAGGGATGGTGTCATAACCAAAAGAAAAGGGAGACTCGGTATACTAACTGACTGGCAGTGGTTAACCGAAGAAAGAGAGTAGGACCCTGGCGGGGAAAAGAAGCTGGTGTCAACAGACGGACTGTGATAAACCAAGAGAGAGAGAGTGTTAAACCGAGAGAAGGTATTTGACTCTGAGGGGGCCTCGGTATGTTAACTGATGAACAGTGGTTAACCGAGGAAAGAAAGGACTGCAACTCTGTGGGAATAGAGAAGCGTTGGTTTTAACAGAGAAAACTGTGACCAACCAAGGAACGGGTGTAGGACCGATCGAAAGTCGTGACCCCAAAGGGTTTCGGTAAACTGACTGAACAAACAGTACTCAACCGAAGAAAAGCTATTTGAACCGAAGAAAGGTTACTAACCCAAAGGTGCAAGTATTCGAACCAAGAGGAGGTTGCCAACTGCGGGGGATTCGATACTTACAGACGGACTGCGATCAACCGAAGAGAAAAGCGAGTCATTAACCTAGAAAAGGTGATTAACTCGAAGAGGGTTCAGTATTTTAACAGACGGACTGTGGTTAACTGAATAAGATTGTAAGCATTGGTGTTTTAACTGACAGGCAGTGGTTAACCAATCAAAGAGAGAGGAACCAAAGGAAAGGTTGCGAACTCCTGGGGGGAGAATGGTCGTGACAGGAAAACTGTGTTAGACCGAAGAAAGAGAATTGAGACTCTTCAAGGGAATAAAAAACTATGATTGACTACAAGAAGAAAGGAGTAGTGAAACGAAGGGAGATTGCTGGCGCAAGAATAATGATCTTAACCAAGAAAGATGGTGATTGATCAAAAAGAGAGATATTGAAAGAGATAGGAGTGATCGAGGATCAAAAGAGATCGGAAAGGGAAAAGAGTGATCAAGGATCGACTTAACTGGGGAAACACTATAGCTTGAGGATGGAGGTGACTATTCTCAGCGAGAGGGCCAACACCCTTACCCAAGAAATAGTCAGAATAAGGGTGGACAACTCCATCCTCATTCATTCTCTATCACTCAAAGTACAACGCGGAAAAGGAAACAGCCAGCACAACAGCTCCAATTTGCACAGTGCTCCTGCGGAGAGAAACGGACGGCGTAACGATGTCAATTTGTACAGTGCTCCGATGCAAGGCGCAACACGGAACTCCAACTCCACGCGGGGGAAAAGGGAGAAAGCTCTAAAGGAGGCCTAAAGAGAGGAAAAGGGAAGATCGATTAATCGAAACAAAGTTTCGATCAATTAATCGAGGGAGAAACATGCTAACAACTTTCCATATAGAATGAAAAGTCATTAAAGCAAAAAGGAGTGAATTATTGATTATTCAAGATTAAATTTATCCATGAAGAATAAACTTAATGCAAACTGAAATTGGAAATGTGCAAAACAGTGCCAAAGGATCATCAAAATGCCATACCAAGTCATGTATCATGTGAACAACAATAATGCAAGGATTGCCATGTACATACAATGCCAAGAACATGTAACGAATGAATAATCGAAAATGTGCATCGAAAACTCGTAAACATGCTTCAATCAGAATTGACATAACATTTAGAACATCCATAAAATCAAGCATAATGATCAATGGAGATTAAAATGGAGAAAGCATGGCAAACACACTTGAAAACACAAGAAAATGGCCTACTGACACAGTGTTAATCGGTTAACCCAGGGCGTTAACCGATTAACAGTGCACGAACCTGCGTTTTTTAGTGAAAAATGAACTGGTTAACCGATTAACACTGTGACAGTGGCAAAAATAACAGAAAAACAACTTTTCAAAAGTAGTTTTCAACACATAATTACTTATACAAGCTACCACATGCTAGAAAATGAGATTGTGCACGAAAATTGAGATTGAAAACAGCAAATACACAGAGCTAGAATCAACTAATACAATTGAATCATGGATCAATTAAATACAAAACCAAATCACACACAACATTTATCGACTACATGGCGAGCAATACAAAAATGTGTGAAACGGTAAAATTAGTTAGATCAACCAACCTACAAGCCAGAGATTTGGCTTGGTGAATGTTGCAAAGGAAGCTTGATGCAGAAAAACACAGAAAACCAGAGGAATCTTCACTTTGGAGACGAACCGTATTGAAATCGAGCAAAATCGCGATAAACTCCAAAATGCGAATTCGAACCGTTAGAAGTTGCAGTAACTACTCGAGATCAATCCAAAAGCTGAGATAACTTCAGAAATCCAAGAGTAATAGCAAGAGTGATGAAGGTTTAGCTCAAGAAATAATCACTTTTTGATGTAAAAGTGATTATCCTTCAAAGTAGAAATGAGCTTTGGTGAGGTTTGATGGAGAAGAATTGAGATGAAGATGGAGAATGAGTAGAGAAATCAGAGAGAAAAATGAGAGAAATGTGGGAGAATTGAGAGTGAAATGGAGCAAATGGTTGAGAGCCTTGAAAATGAGTGAAGGCTTTGTTTAAATAGAGTTTAGGTTTGGAGTGTGAGAGCTTAGGAATGAGGTTCGGGATTAGGTTTGGGTTTGGAGCTAGCTTCGGAGTTAGTTAGACTCAACTCACCGAGTCAAGTTGGTTAACTCGGTTAGTTAGAAACAACTCGGTAGCAATCCCTAGGTTAAATCCACATCCAATAGTGACAAGCTTGCAAAACAAGGAATATGGTGTATTCAATTTAAATTGATGCATTGAATAAATGCAAGGGAAAGGTATTGAATGATCTTGAACTATCTAGAATGTTCCACACAATGCTAGAATAGAATAGACCAAAAGAGAATGGAGAGAGTTGCTGAAATGCGATGGAAATGTTGAATTTTTGCTGATATAACAGGTGTTAAAAGTTGAATCTGGCGCTGTAAAAGGTGTGTTAACCAGTTAACCCATATGGTTAACCGATTAACCAGTCAAAAACTTGCCCAATCTTGCTTGAAAAGGATGTTATGGTCTCGGCTTCGATCTTCCACCCCTTGTATTGATGAATAGGCATAGAAACCTTTATTTTGAGCTTGTCTTGATGATGGGATGACCTTGTGAGGATATGATTAATCGGGCTTAAAAACCGGAAAATCCTGCAATAAGAAACACACGAAGAAAAGTGCGAATGCGTATGCCGACGATGCAAATGCTTATGCTTATGCAAAAGGCAAAAGAGGGAGGTCAAATTTCGTGTTACGACACTTACAACTCAAGGAGAGGCCCACGAAAGTTGTTTATTGTTTAAAACAAAGTTTATGTACAAAAGATTGGGGCTTATACTCAAGGAGAGGCCCAGATGACTTATTTGAAAACGTTGATCGCACTACGATATCGAAAGACGTTGTGGGACTTATAGTATAGCAGAGGCCCAAAAGTGTTTTTGTACAAAGAGGGGTTGGGTCTTACACTCTAATAGAGGCCCAAAAGTTTTTGTGAAGAAAGAATAATGGAGCTTATATTCAAGGAAAGGCCCAGATGATTTATTTGAAACAGCGACGATCGCGTCGCAGTTTTGAAAACCACAGAGGGACTTATACAATGACTGAGGCCCAAAATATTTATTTGCAAAAGGGATGGGTCTTACACTCTACAAAGAGGCCCAAAAGGTTATTTTTATACAAGAGTTGGGGCTTATAGCTCAAGGAGATGCCCAGATGAAAAAGAGCGATCGCACCGTTTATTTTGAAAATCGTATCGGGACTTATACAATGACTGATGCCCAAAACTATGTATTACAAAGGTAATGGGTCTTACACTCTACAAAGAGGCCCAAAAGTATTTCAAATGAAGTTTGAAAAATTAAAATCAAGGAAAAACCATAATTTTAATTAAAAAATATAATTTTTCAAAGAAAATTAAATAAAAAATGATATAAAATATCAAATATATTTAAAAACAAGTTGTGAGTTTTGAAACAAGTTTTGAAAAATCATGTTATGTTTATATGAAAGTGTGAAATTCATTTGAATTTTAAAAATCAAGAGGAAAATTTCATTAAAAATGTTTAAAAACAATTATAATGAAATTCTTTACAAAAATTCAAACTATATTAAATAAATAATATAAATTTGATTTTTTTTTGTAGAATAAAATATTTTAACATTTTTGTGAATTAATAAAAAAAACTAATAAAAAATGATTAAAATTGAGGAAGAAATTAAATTTTGAAATCAATTAAGAAAATAAGTTTAAAATTCAAAAATTCAAATAATTTGAAAAAGGCGCCAACTGTCATCTTCTTCTTCCTCGTGCCCGCGCCATGGATGATTTGCAAAACCTCACTTTTCTCTCTGATTACTTAATGATTTTACACGATTCAAACATCAATCTCACTCGTTTTTGAACAAGGATTCTAATGGTACCAATTAATTGCATTTATTTTCAGTGTGGAGTGAGAAATCAAGTGATGAACACATGAACCCGAATTTCTGCAAGAACACTATGAAATCCTATACACGATAGCTACAAAGCAATTGATTGAGGGGAAACACTATACATAAGTGCATAAACATGTTTGTAACTTGAAAACACATTTATGATGCATGGATCATAGAGTTTGAGAGTTCAGGCTTATCTCTTACAAGAAGAAATCGAATTGTGTGTTGGAGGTCTTACAAATGTTGTTTGATGACTTGGACAACTTCAATGGACCTTATGTAAGGTGTTTGGAAGCTTGGAATGGATTGAAACAACCTGGATCACCTTGTGGCAACTCAACTGCAAATAGGCCTGAGTTTAATTTTGAGCTTTGTGATTCTGAGGTTACAGATGTGTGGGAAGTGTTTGGATAGCTCACATATGATATGTCTACACTCTTGGTTTTGGTGGAATTGGTCTCTATTTGAAAATTTGAACCTTACTTGTTAAACAAGCAAATTCTAGTTCATGAGAAGGAAATGAGAGAAAACATGAGTGGAGATGTTTTGGGGTACTCAAACTGATCAGAAAGGACCCCTATTTATAGTAGAGCAAGTTTATTTTGGGAGCAATAGTGATTGGTAGCTGATCATGGTGTGTAGCTTGAAGCCATTGACTTGGATGTTCCAAAGTGCCAAGTCAACTATAGCTTGACTCCATTCAATTTCTTCAGGTTTGAATGCTCAGAGTTTGGACTGAATCTTGACTGGTTTGTATTGTTATGGCTTGGTTCATGACACCTCAATCCATTGCATTAATGTAACCTTGCCAAAATTGAATTTCAAAGTTCATGTCATGATAGTTTTGCACATGCCAAGTTGAATTCTTGACTTCTTGATTAAGAAACAAGTGAGTCATCAGAAGTTTTGTGTTTTTGGAAGATGACAAAGTTGGCAAAATGGCAAGACTTGAGTGAAAAAATTGTGTGGCACAAGTTATGTTTTCATGCTTTTGTGTAGGCAAGGTGAAAAACGCCATTTTTGGAGGCTTATAACTCCTTGCTCAAGTTGAATCATGGGAGGCTCTTGTACTTTTTAGAAAGCCCCTATATCATACTTCAACTTTGATGTTTAACTTTGGTCTTGAACCATCTTGGATCATAATGAAAAATGGCCTCAAAGTTGGAAAAAATGCAAACAGAGTCTGTCCAAAATTTCACTAAGTGTTTAAAAAATGTCCATTTTTCATTTTTTGTGATTTTGATCAATCCATAACTCAAAATCCATGAGGATTTGGAATATGTTGTAGTTGACAATCTTGAACTATGTAATGAGAGCTTTCATTTGAGCTTTGGAAGGAAGAAAAAGGTTACTTGGATCACAAGTTATGGTCTTGCAAAGTTGGGTAAAAAATCACTTTTTTTCATGACTTAGTGAAATTTCAAGTTTCTTAAGATTACCCCTTTTGCAAGTAACTTTACTTTTCTTGATTTTTATTGATGTATGATGATCCAAATCATAAGTTAACATTGTTTTTGACTTAGAGAAGCCATATTTGTCAAGAAATACCAAAAGTCAAACTTGGTTTTTTTGGCACAGTTAACTTTTTGTCAGATGAATTTCAAACTTTGTGATTCTCTATGAAATCAAGTTCTTGACCTTGTTCAAATCTAATGGATGGATTCAATAGGTGTTTTAGAGTGTATTGAATCATTTCCCAAGGTTTGAGATCATGTCTTGGTCAAAAGTCAAAGGTAGGGTTGACTTTTTCTTAGAAACCCTAGTTTGTGGTCCAGATGAATTTGAATCTTTGTATTGCTCATGAACCAAGTTCTTTGTGTCAATTTAAACTTGTAAGAGGAATAATATAAGATATTTGAGGTCTTCAAAACATTCCTTGAGGTCTTGGCTCATGTCTTGTTCCAAAAGTCAATTTAGGGGTGAATTAGGTCAAGAAACCCTAATTCCTGATTTTTGATGAATGCATCCCCTAAGGCTATTTTAAACTTATGATTGGATCCATGAGGTCCCTTTGAGCTTCTTGGATTATGTTTTAAAGTATTGGCTCATGCCCAGATGAAAATTTTCCTCTAGAGGCCTTGGTCGACCAAAACCCTAATTTGGTGACACTGATGATCTTGAGGCTTGATCAACTTAAGATGTTGCATTTTCAAGCTTGATTCTTGATGTGGGAAACCTATTGATCCTTCATGGATGTTTGAGTGGCTTGACAAGTTGAGGATCATGTCTATTTTTTATTGATCCTTTGTATGAGTACTCTGAGAGGGCTCAAACCCTAATTCTTGATTGGAGTGAATGCTCAACAATCTTTGAGAGGATTAATGAGGAATGAAGGTACATCTATATTGTAGTGATGATTTGCACAATGATGGGAAATATTGTGGTCAAAATTTAGGCTATGACAAATGCCCCTATTTAATCTTCTTGGACCTGAAGGTGTGAATGGCGAAGACGTTCGGACATTCAAGGTAAATCAGGATTAAATATCGGAATACCCGAAATTTTGATTGTGGTTATGAATGGTAGCTAATTTGCTCATCCATCTTCTTTTACTAAGTAATGCTACTTAGAAAAGGGTGAAACTTCCCCTCGATCCTGGTCTTCAGCCATGGAACTGGTCTCATTTTTCTTTTTATTAAGTCTTTTTCTTGACAAGGAATGCTATCTGTGATGGTTTTTTTTTGTCAAACTTCTCATTGGAGAGAGGCCATTTGATGGAAAAATGATTTGATGTCAGACTTGCTGGGGAAACCCATTGGTCCGAACTGTAGAGGTTTGCAAACTTCTCTATTGGAGATGGCATTTGCTGGAGAGATTACATCATACTTCCCCTCGAGACTTTTTCGGAGAGACGCCATGCGATGTAATTCAAATTTGAGGTGCTAATGACTTCATTGAAAGAAATTTTTCGGTGAGAAACTGCCGTATTGCCAAGAGTCTTCTGTCGAGAGGCTTTCTCTGGGGATTTTTCCTTAATCCAGGAAAGCAAAATATCATCTTCAATGGTGAAGAGTGATGTTCCAAATGTGTATAACCAAATGGCTTCTGGTCGTTCACAGGTTCAAGTTATCAAAGTGGTCGAGGACAGACTCTAATCCAGGAATAAACTGGAGAGAGATTGTTTAGACAGTGTTTCCTGATAAGTAAAGAACTCAAACTGAGATTTTAGTCATATCTGTCGTAGAAAGGAAGACTGGCGACTCTATCGGAGAGAGGACGCTTATCACTTGGGGATTAATATGACCAGAGTGATATTAATGCAACATGTGTATGAATATGAGTCAATTATGCATGATGTATGTATGTTTATGCTGACAAAACAGACATGACATACAGACTGGTGAGGGACACAACTGGATACTCGGCCACTCTGGGAGATGAGGGTATCACTGGAGATTCTGAAAGTTGTACTTTTACTTGGGAATAGGGATTCCTGCATTCTTTCCGGTTTTCGGAGGTACAAACCTGCTAGGGATAGAAACCCGTTCTTGCTTTTCAAGGGTAGATTCTACTGAGGAGAAAAGCCAATCATTGGTTCTCAGAGGTAAGAACTCTATCGGGGATGTCAGATGGGACATTCCGTCTGAAACAGTTTGTCCTTTAATCAGGGTGTATTGATCAAGAGGAGTACTTTGATTCCGTATTTTGAAGTTTGATCACTTTCGGAGAAGCCGTTGATGTTCTTTTTTGTGCTCATTAATCAAAAAGAAATTGCCATCTTTATTTTAAAAGCAGAAGTAAATTTGAAAACAAAAGTAAATTCATTTTGTTTGTTTCATGAATGTTAATCAAATAAACATGTCATTTTGCAACGCAGAATGAATAAGAATTGCAAACAAAGGCACAAGGGCTCAAATTTTTATCGCTAGAATGGTAATCAGCGATTTCGTAATCTTATGCCTACGTATTCCCATAAAGAGATTTGGGAAATCAGAGCAATTGTAGTTTCTCCTATTTCTATGGGAGGAAAGGTATGTTTGGTGTCTTGTTCAAAGCCCAAGATTGAAGCTATCAGAGTATTTATGTCTTGTTCAAAGCTAAAGATTCAAGCTAAAAGGGTGACTGAGAGAGAATTTGTTATCTCTAAAGGGAGACATGTCACATATTCATCACAATTGTTGACAAATTGATGATAAGGGAAATTAATTTAACTTGGATATGTGAATCCAGCAATGCCATAATTTCCTTTATAAGGGTGATGTCATGAAGGAAGAAAGCTTTAATTCAGTGTAGAGCAATGCCGCTTTTTCCTTATGAATCTTTCATGCTAAGAGAGGGACATTGGCTTGGATTTTAGGAATCCAGAGGCTTGCCACTTACAGCTGTTAGATGAAAGATGAATTTTTAGCCAGGATAAAAGAAGGACTCCAGCTTGGATTTTAAATCAACAAGTGTGCCACTTACAACAATTATCTGGAAAAGGTTTTAATTTTCTGTTTTAAAATGTGATGTATAGAGGAAATATCCTCCTACAGAGAGGACTCATGGTCTCATCTGAGGGGATGTTGATTTTTGTGTGCCTTGATCAAAGCCTAAGGTTAAAGCTACAGGAAATTGACTCCACTGGGGAAGGTTTTATTTGTCTTGTACAAAGCCCAAGATTGAGGCTGATTGACCCTAATGGTGGAAATTCTTATATGAAGCCTAAGAGGAGGCTATCTCTTGCTAAGGATTTATTGAAATCCAGGAGTAGGTCCAGATGGTATTGGGGAATCCAAAGGATTTACTCTTGCTGAGAATCAAGGAAGAGTTGAAGTATTAGATGCCATGAGGCTCTGATTCTGTTGGAGATTTGTTGATGGTTTATTGACCCTGGTTGGGGATTTCTTAAAATGAAAGCTTAAGCCTTGTTGGGGGTCGGAGGGAGTTTAAAGGTTGAGTTTGAAAACCTATGGAGGGTTTCTTTGTGAGATTCAAGAGGATATGAGACTTTCCAAGTCTACTTGAATGAAGCCCAAGAGGAGGCTGAGACTTCCCAAGTCTCTCAAAAAATGGTAGTATCTAGGGTAGAGAGAGATCTTTGTATGATGCCCAAGAAGAGGCTGTTAGTTTAAGGGATGATGATCAACCCTAGAATGTTTTGATGTTTTGGAATTCTTGACTCTCCTAAGGATTGAACTAGTAGAGAGATGACAAATTTCTATCCTATGCCTTCAGGAGGCCTTTGGGTCCTTGTACTAAGCCCAAGAGGAGGTTGAGGAGCTTCTAAGAAGCCTGTTGGTCCTTGTACTAAGCCCAAGAGGAGGTTGGGGATGCTTTTAGGAAGCCTGTGGGTCCTTGTACTAAGCCCAAGATGAGGCTAGGGATGCTTTTAAGAAGCCTGTGGGTCCAAGCCTAAGAAAAGTTCAAGAAAGGTTTCACCGGGAATTAATCCTTTCTCTACTGAACAGTTCTAAGGTTTGAAGAAATTCAAGAGAGGTTTCACCGGGAGTTAATCCTCTCTAGGGAAATGAATTTCTTGTATAGATATATATTTCTAAGTTTGATAGTCTTGAGAAAAGTTTCACCGGGAATAATGCCTTTCTCTGTTCCATATTGTGTAAGCCCAAGAGGAGGCAGACTGTATAGGGAATTTCCTATGAGGGAACTAGTTTTGACTATGTTGTAAAGTAACCTCTGGCTTGACCTAAACATAGACCTAACTGCTGGGGAAAACTCTAAACAAGATATGCACAAGTATATACAGACAATTATATTGACAGATATATATATATATATATATATATAAGAAATATGCATTGAAAAAGATGTGGGGACTGACCATCTGAGAATAAGCCCAAGCATATTGTGATCTATTGTATTGACTACAACTATATTGCCTCTTTTAGAGTTTCAAGAAATTGAAGAAAGTTTTGAGAGAAACATTGAATTTGAATTTGAATTAAGAACAAATTTGTTTAAAAAGAAAGGAGGGTTTGGGGCTTATAGCTCAAAGAGAGGTCCAAGTGACTCATTTTGAAAACATTGATCGCACTGCGATACCGAAAGACGTTGTGGGACTTATACTACAGTAGAGGCCCAAAATTGTTTTTATACAAAGAGGGGTTGGGTCTTACACTCTAATAGAGGCCCAAAAGTGTTTTGTAAGAAGAAAAATGGGGCATATACTCAAGGAGAGGCCCAGATGATTTATTTGAAAAGGCGACGATCGCACTGTGATTTGGAAACCACAAAGGGACTTATACAATGACTGAGGCCCAAAATTATTTATGTACAAAAGGGATGGGTCTTACACTCTATTAGAGGCCCAAAAGTTTATTTTTATACAAGAGATGGGGCTCACAGCTCAAGGAGAGGCCTAAATGAAAAACAGTGATCGCACCGTTTAATTTGAAAATCGTATCGGGACTTATACAATGACTGAGGCCCAAAATGGTATATTTACAAAGGGGATGGGTCTTACACTCTATTAGAGGTCCAAAAGTGTTTATGAAGTTAAAATCAAGAGAAAACCCTAATTTCTTTTAAAATATAATTTTTCAAAGAAAAATAAATAATATATGATATCAAATATCAAATATATTTAAAAACAAGTTGTCACCTTTGAAAAATGTTTTGAAAAATCATGTTTAATCACATGACAACTTGGAATTCATTTGATTTTGAAAAACCAAGGTGTAAATTTCATCTAAAAAATGTTTAAAACCCAATAAAATGAAATTATTCACTAAAATTCAAACTATATCAAATATATAATATAAATTTGATTTTTTTTGTAGAATAAAATATTTCAACATTTTTGTGAATTTTGAAAAAAAAGAATCAATAAAAAATAATTAAAATTGGAGGAGAAATTAATTTTGAGATTAATTTAAAAAATAATGAAAAATGAGAAGAAGAAAAAAGCAAAAAAAGAGAGGGAACAAAAAATGGTCTGGGTGGGTATTGAACCCACGCCCTCTAACCAAACAAACACACGCTGCTACCACTGGGGTGGTGATACATCCGTGTATCAAAACCACCCCATATGCATATAAGGGTGACCTAATTTCTGGGTCAGGCCAAGGTAAAAAAACCAGATTTTGGGATATTTGCAAGAAGGGCATAACTTCTTCATTTCTCCATTAAAATGGATGAAATTTAGATGAATCCTACCTAGGATTTCATGAGGAATCCAATGGTGGTCTTAGAATTTTCTAAAAATGCCTACATTTTAAAACCCGATAGTGGTTTCAAAATAGGCCAAAATTTGCAAGTTCTATGCTACCATTTCATACAAGCAATAATAGCATGGTAAATTGGTTCAAACACAACACATATGATATATATGACATGTTCATGATCAATGGACATCAAAGCAATGCATATTTTAAAGAGTTCAAGTTATTATGCACTTACCTTTGAAGCTCCTTGTGCTATCTTTCAAAATATTTGTGCCAGAAGTAATCTAATGCCTTAGACACTCTTGATAGATCCCTTAGAAGATTTTAGGATGATCAAAACTAGCTAGAAACCTCAGGAACAAGAACTGGCTCTTTCTTGCAAAAGTGGCAAAACTGACCAAAATAGTAATTCACTCAAATGGTGTTACAGTTGAGGGAAACTTGTTGGAACAGTTTAAGGATGACATTTGAAGAGTATTTGAAGTGTTGTTTGGCTTTGAAAGTGATTAGATCAAGACATGGCTTGAAAAATAAATAAAAAAGTTAAAATTTAAGGTTTTGGTGGTTGACTTTCTGATTTTGGTGTTGTACAATGAGGATGAAGGTTTGAACACCTCCATGTTTACCGTGAAAATTGGTAAACAACCGTTGATCTTCCAAATCTAACTTTGGTGACTCACAGGATCGATCAGATTGATCCTAGTACATGTGCTAACAATTGATTTAACATAAATTCTAAAGAACTAAACACTTCGACAGTGTTCAAAAAGAGAAGTTTATCTAAAATGTGGGTTTTTAAAGATGTGCAAGAACTTTAAGTCGAAAAGGATGAAGACATCAGAGAAAGGCTGGAAATATAAAGGTAAGGCACAATGCTGAAACGTAACTTGCAATAAAGTAAAAGATAAATTCTTGATAAAAGGATGAAGTAAATTGCATTGAAAAAGAAAATGGTGTTTACATCATGTACATTCTCACAAGCCTCTTTTCTCTACACGCGGATACCTTGAGTAAATTTGGAGTAACTTGTACAAAGTGAACACAACACCCCGAATCCTATTGCTAGAACTCCTATTTATAATAAGGGTTAATAGTGATTTACCCCCCTGACATATGAGCGTGTTTCGGTTTACCCCCCCCCCCCCCCCCCCCCCCCACCGTTTCCAAAGGCAGGTTTTGGCAACGGTTTTTTTGCAAAAACCGTTGCTAAATGGCAAGGAAGGGGTAAAGCAAAATTCGCTCATATGTCAGGGGGGTAAATCACTATTAACCCTTATAATAATAAAACTAACTGTTGTTAACTCCCTAAAACAATTAACACATGACAAGTGTCACGCTGCATGCTTCTATCCCTTGAATGTACGCCACTTGTCTTTTTCAGGAGCGGACAAGAATAACTACTCCCTCCTTTATTTGAGTTTGAATCCCTTAGCGTCGGACATCGTCAGTAATATCGGTCGAAGGTTATTTCCAAATTCTTGGAAATATTTCTAAGTCCCGAGCATATCCTTTGCTTATACAAGCATCTTCGAATTAAGTTCAACATGAAGATCCAGTCGAACACTCCTTTGGACCTCTTCAAAGAGTTTTAACACCAATTAATTCCTCTAACTTAATACAGGAGTCGAATTAATGAGCTAACAAATTGTAGCGAGCGATTTTGGACATGGTTCTTAAGCACTGTCCTCTGGGGTTACTACAGGTCGATTCATTTTTTATCCTATTGAGCTGACTAAGGAAGGGAAATAGATGTCTCCAATTAACCCTGCTTGTATACTGAGTTTAAACATCGGTCTGTTAGGTTACGGATGGTATATGGTAATTGGGCCTTTTTCTTCTTACTTTGTTTAGAGCGAAACACCGGGAGTGTTCATGGGGAATTTTCTTAGGATGCTAGGGCTGATGCTTTTCGATTGATAGGTGAAGGTATGGGATTTGGGGCTTTGGATTGGTGTGCTCGCTAAGATTTTTATTTCAATCTTATGCCTACGTATTCCCGTTTACCGAAACAGGGAAATCAGAGCGACCGTAGTTCCTCCTATTCTATGGGAGGAAATGGTGTTTTGGTGTTTTGTTCAAAGCCCAAGACGTGAAGTTGAAGGGTCTATTTGTATCTTGTTCAAAGCCCAAGATGTGAAGCTAAAAAGGTGTTGTCTTTAGAGATAATTTGTCATCTCTAAAGGGGGTCTGTTTGTCACAACTGTTGGGTGACTGACTATAAAGGAGGATTACTTTAACCGAGACATGTGAATCCTAGAAATGCCATAATTTCCTTTATAGGGGGTTTTAACCTGAAGGAGAAGACTTTAACTCAGTGTAGAGCAATGCTATCTTTCCTTAGGAATTTCTCATGCTAAAAGAGGGACAGTGGCATGGATGTAAATAATCCAGAGGCTTGCCGCTTACAACAATTAGATGAAAGGAGTTGTTGATGTTTGTATCCTGTGAAAGAGGCACAGTTTTGATGCTAAAAGGTTGATTGACTCAACCGGGGTTTTCTTATACGAAGCCTAAGAGGAGGCTATTGACCCAACAAGAGGATGCTTTTATGTCTCGTACGAAGCCCGAGAGGGAGGCTAAAAGGAGTTGACTCAACAAGAGAGTGCTTTTAGATGTGTCTTGTACGAAGCCCAAGACGGAGGCTAAAGGTTGACTCAACAAGAGAGTCTTTTATACTCAACAAGAGAGTGTTTTGTATCTCGTACGAAGCCCGAGATAGAGGCTAAAAGGATTTATTGACTCAACAAGAGAGTCTGGTTGTATCTCGTACGAAGCCCGAGATAGAGGCTAAAAGGATTGCTGTTTCAGTTGAGTGACAGGTCCAGTAGGTTGGTTAAAAGAGAAAATCAGTTCTTATAAAGAGACTGATTAAAGGTAAGGCTATGCTTTGGGATTGATCAGAGGATCAGGGTTATTTCCTGTTCTTTAAGGAAATGGGGAATCCATAGGGTATTGGAGACTGTCCGAGTCTACTGGTGTTTTTCCCTACTTGAGAATGCCTTCGAGACTCAAGGAGATTAGACTGTCCAAGTCTAGAGTTTTATCTTTTGTACTATGCTTAAAGAAACAGTAGTAGTGCACTCACGGTAGAAAGATCTAGACTCTTTGAAATAATGTTCTATTAGGATGACTAATTTCTGTTCCTATACCTCTAGGAGGTCGTCGGGACAATCTGTACGAAGCCCAAGAGAAGGCTGGAAACTTTTAAGAAGCCGAGGGACAATTTGTACGAAGCCCAAGAGGAGGCTCTCTTCCCGAAGGAAGAATCCTTATACGAAGCTTAAGAGGAGGCTGTGAATACTTCTAAGAAGTCGTAGGGTCCTTGTACAACGCCCAAGAGGAGGCAGGGATGCTTTTAGGAAGCCTGTGGGTCCCCAAACCCCGAGAAATTCAAGACAGGCTATTCACAGAGAATAGATCAAGCCAGGAAAGTCCGAGAATTTGGAAGAAACTCAAGAGATGCCATTCACGGAGAAAAGATCATCTCTGGGGAGTAGAGTTTCTTTGACATTGTCTAAGGGTGACAGTCTGTGAAAGGGTTCACCGAGAATGCTGCCTTTCACGTCTCCATATTGTTTAACCCCAAGAGGAGGGAAGACTGTGTCTGGTAATCCTATGGGGATCTAGTTTGTCTATTTAAGAGTGATCAACAAGGCTTAGTACTAGACATAGTTGTCGGGGAAACTCTAAATATCTATACTAGTATTACACAGTTGATATGAGTTTATGAAAGAAGACTTACAATGAAACAGTCCCACAATATAGTTATATGTATATGAAAGGGGATAAAGAAAGCATATAAACACTTACTCGATTGTAGAGCCTCCATGTTGTTTGGTTAGTTGTTCAACAAAGAAAGATTGAAAACAACAGTATATTCAAAATTAAAGGAGAAAGTATTTTGAAAAGATGTTGGGGCTTACAGCTCAAGGAGAGGCCCAAGGTTTATCAGTGATCGCACTGTCGTTTTATACAGAGGGATTTATACAAGTGACTGAGGCCCAAGAAAGGTTTTCTGTACAAGGGGATGGGTCTTACACTCTCTCAAGAGGCCCAAGTGTTTAAAGAGAAAGAATGGGGCTTACAACACGAAGGTAGGCCCATGGTCATTTGTTTGAAAATGGCGATCGCGCCGAGATTTTTGAAAATGCAGTGGGTCTTATACAATGCATTGAGGCCCAAAATGGTTTGGTTTTCAAAGGGGGTTGGGTATTACACTCTAATAGAAGCCCAAGAATAATTTTGAATGGGTCTTATAGCTCGAGGAGAGGCCCAAGGTTTGTTTTTCAACGGACGATGATCGCGTCGAACTTTTTGAAATACAGCGGGACTTATACAATAAGTGAGGACCAAAAATAGGTTTGTATTTACAAAGGACTGGGTCTTACACTCTATTAGAGGCCCAAGAATTTTGAAATTGTTTGATGAGGGTGAAAATCAAAGAAACCCTAATTTTTTATTCTTTAAAAGTAAATATTTAAAGAAAATCAAATAAAATACCAAATACGGTATAATAAACCATTTGTGATTTTTGTTTAAGGTTTGAGAAATGAGGGATTAATCACAAGGTGAATTAAAACTCACTTGGTTTTGATTTTCAAAGTAAATATTCACTTTTAAAATGTTTAAAAACATTAAAAAGGAATTTATTCACAAAAATACTAATTATATTAAATAAATAATATAAACTTAATTTTTGTGTGGAATAAAGTATTTCAACATTTTTGTGATTTTTTGCAAAAAGAACCAATAAAAAATAATTAAAATTGAAGGAGTTATTAATTTTCCAATTAATTAATAAAACATGAAAATATTGGAAAAAATAGCAAAAATGTGAGAAAACACAAAATGGCATGGGTGGGGTTTGAACCCACGACCTCAAGGTTATAGGGCGTGCGCCTTACCACTGGGGTGGTGATACATCCATTGCTTGAAGTGAAACCACAAATATACAAGGCTTGCCTTGTTTTCTAGGCCTGGCCAAGGCAAGGCAAGGCAAGTTTTGCCAAGAAACGGGAAGGTCCATAACTTTCTCATTTCTCCATGGTTGGGGACAAAATTTATATGCATCTGGCCTAGAATTTCACAAGGAATCCAATGGTGGTGGTATTTTTTTCAGATCATACTCCCTCCTCAAAATCCGATAGTGGTTTTGAAAAAGGCCTATAATTGCATTTTCTATGCAACACTTTGATACAAGCATGAATTACATGATGAATTGGTTCAAACACAACATATATAACATGTATGAGGTGTGTATGATCAGTGGAGTTCAAAAAGAGTTCAAGTCATGATGCTTACCTCTTTTTGAGCTTTTGGAGTTTTCTGTGCAATCTGCCAAACTTCTTGTTCCAGAAATGGTTTGATGCTTTGGACACTCTCAAATGATCCCTTAGAAGCTTTGAGGATGGTTGGAATCAGCTGGAACCTGCAAAAACACAAACTGGCCCTTTCTTGCAAAAGGGGTTAAAATGACCAAAATAGCAGCTCTCTCAAATGGCGTTCCAGATGGGGGGAACCATTTGGGACAGTTCAAGGATGTTATTTGGAGTGTGTTTGAGGTTTTATCTAGTTTGGAAAGTGACTAAATATAGACATGGCTTGAAAAATGCACAAAAGGCCTATTTTGAGGTTTTGAGATGTGACTTTTTGATTTTGGTGTTACAAGTCACTTTTGATAGTTTGTGTTATTTCGTTGATTTTGTGGTTTGCATTTATTTTGATAAAACTAGTCTAGCAGCAAGATGTTGAAACAAGATGTTCTAATTTTTCTGCATACAACATGTCGAATGAAGATGTCCCATACTGGCTCATAGGACATCGCGCCTGAATTCAGTTTAAAAGGAGATTCTGTTGCTGTTAATTGTTACTGAATATTCTGTGAATATTTGGTTATCCTATGTGGCATCCAAAGTATTTTTGGATTGTATTTTTGTGTGGTTTTCAGACTTTCATCACTTTCTAATTATGGAGACATATTAGGAAACTTTAGATTGAAGACCTATTTTGTTGGAGTTTATTTTGCAGATTTGTGAGAGTTTATTTTGCAGATTTGTGAGCAGTCTCTTTGCTTCATTTTTGAAGCCCAATCCAGTCCAGATTTAATGCTATATATTGACTGGTGTAAACCTAGTTTAGGTGTGGAACTTACGTGTGTTTTTGTTAGGGTTTTCGAGTGTTATTTGTGAGCCTAACTGCTATCATTCTGATAACAGTATAAGGATTGGTTTTTTGTGTTGTAAGTTCTGTCAGTTACTCATAAGCTTTTAAGCATTGAGTTTCTTGTGTGTCAATTCTCATAAGCTTTGAAGTATTGAGAGTTGTGTGTTTTGAAAGTGTGACTTTCGTTTTTGTTACTTGTGTTGAAAGGAACCAATCATGGGTTGTGATTGTAGAGGGATTTGAGGAGGGCCTCATACCTAGGTGAGTCTTAGGTAGAAGTCGTAGGAAGGGTAGTGATTAAGTGAGCAGATTATAACAGGGTTTGGTTATTGTATGATCTATGAATTGATACTATCATATATTGGTTTCGTCCCTGGCTTGGTAGTCCCCAGAGTAGGATTGTTGATCCGAACTGGGTAAACATATCACTGTGTTCTTTAATTTCTGCACTGTTATTATTATTGTTATCTTGTTCATTGTGTTGGATATCAGTGTCTCAACATCTGTGTAGGACATCTGATATCTGTGCTAGAATTTCAATTGGCATCAAGAGCTTGCACCCTTGTTTGGTTCTGGGTGAGATTCAGGGAAGGTACTTTCTGGTACAATGCACAAGGATGGAGGATTTTTGAACAAACCACCTCTGCTTGATGGTTCCAACTATGACTATTGGAAACCGAGGATGATAGCATTCATCAAATCCATGGATGATCAAGCATGGAAAGTTGTTATAAAAGGATGGGAACCCCCAAAGGTTAGAGATGGAGAAGGTAAATCTACTGATGTGGTGAATAAAGAGGAAGACTGGGATGATGCAGATTACAAAGGGTCCTTGGGAAATTCCAAAGCCATGAATGCGTTGTTTAATGGTGTTAACAAAAATATCTTCAGGTTGATTGAACACTGCACCATTGCAAAAGAGGCTTGGCATGTCTCGAAGGTTGCTCATGAAGGGACTTCAAAGGTGAAGATGTCAAAACTTCAGATTCTCACTACCAAGTTTGAAAATTTGAAGATGAAGGAAGATGAGAGCATTCATGACTTTCACATGAACATTATTGAGATAGCTAATGCTTCAAGTGCCCTAGGTGAAAAGATGTCTGACAGCAAACTGGTCAGAAAAATCCTCAGATCTCTACCTAAGAGATTTGACATGAAAGTGACTGCTATAGAGGAAGCTCAGGACATAGATAAGATGAAAATGGATGAACTTGTGGGATCACTTCAAAAATTTGAATTAGGGATCAGTGAAAAGGCTGAAAAGAAGAAGAGTATAGCTTTTGTGTCAAAGGCAAGTGATTCAGAAGTCGAAAGTAATCTGGACAGAGATGAAGGCCTCTCAGAAGATCTGGTGTTACTTGGAAAATAATTCAACAAAGTGCTTAGAAGGGTGGATTGGAAGTCAAGATCAAATGTTAGGGACAAGCCATCTAACATCAGTAAAAATCAGAATGCTGGGAGAAATACCAGTACTGAAGATAATTCCAACTAAGGGAGAGGAGCTCAGTGTCATGAGTTTGAAGGTTTTGGGCACATAAAATCTGAGTGCCCCACATATCTCAAGAGGCAAAAGAAGGGGCTATCAGTCTCATGGTCAGAAGATGACTCTGAAACTGAAACTGATGAGAAGTCTGGAAAGAGGGTTACAACATTAACAGGTGTGTGTGAGTTTGATGAAGAGTCAGTCAGTGAAGATCTTACTTTTGAAGAGCTAGCTGCTTCCTATAAGAACTTATGCATTAAAAGTGAAGAAGTTTGTCAGCAGAAAGAAGAACAAAAGAAAGTTATTGCTCATCTAAAAGCTGAAAAGGTAGAGCATTTGGCTACTATCTCTGATCTGAAAAGTGAAGTGGTTGTTCTGAATTTAAAACTGGATAATGTTATCAAGACAGTCAGAATGCTCAATAGCAGCTCTGATGTGCTTGATGAGATTCTGAAGTCAGGGAAAGATGTTGGAGATGTTAGTGGTCTTGGGTTTGAAAGTTCCAGTGAGATGGACAGGGGAAAATGGCCTGAAGTGACACCTGCTCAATCTAAGAAAGAGTTAAAGATGCCATATAACATGTTGCAACATCCTCACAGACATCAGAAGAATTTCACAAGAAGAAAGAATATAAGATGGAGATGCCACTATTGTGGAAGGTTTGGCCATATAAAACCCTTCTGCTATAGATTATATGGTTACCTCAAGACTGGGTTACAGTCTAGTAGGGAACAAGAGTGGGTTGGAGCAACGAAAGTGTGGACTCCCAAGAGTACTGTGGAAGAACACATAGCTCATAAGTCTTTCAGTGTCTCTGCAAGGGAAAAGTGGTACTTTGACAGTGGATGTTCCAAGCACATAAGTGGTATCAAGGGATGTCTGTCAGATGTTAAGTCTCATTCTATTAACTATGTGACCTTTGGTAATGGATCAAAAGGGAGAGTAATAGGGATTGGAAAACTGGACTGTACAGGTAAACCGAATCTGGAGGAGGTATTACTTGTTGAAGGGTTAGATGCAAACTTGATAAGCATAAGTCAACTATGTGATCAGGGTCTCAGGGTCAACTTTACCAATTCTGAATGTCTGATAACAAATAAGAAGGGTAAGGTTACCATGAGAGGCGAAAGAGCATCAGATAATTGTTATTTGTGGAGTTCTGAGAACACTGCAATATGCTTGGAAACTAAGAAAGCTATTGGAAAGACTATTGAGTTAGAACAGGTGCTGATCAATTGTAAAGCAACTCAAAATGATAGCATGATGAACTGTGATAATAAGATTAAACTTAGTAAGTATGTCAGCAAGGTAAATTTAGAAGGAAAATTTGATTGACGCACATTTGAAGCAAATCGGGTGCTCAAAGTCTGTGAATACAGCGCTTCTCTGGGCCATTTCTTAAAAATATAAATAGGCGGGCAAACACACTCTACCTACATCAAACATATTCTACAAAAATTCCTCTTGCCCTTTCTCTCCAAAGTTCACGGACTTTAGGGTTTTCTCTTAACAACCTCAATATTGTGGTTTGTGATCAATCGAAAATGTCTCAACATCATGCCTCAGAATCCATGCATGGTTCTTCTGATAACTCAGGATCTCCTCGCACCAATGCTGGAGATGATGAATCACTTCGAATGATCAACCTCGCTGATCTTGTGCTTGATATTGCTCCCTTGAACGTAGTACCGGCTGATCTTAAAGGAAAGCGGCAAGCTTCTCACACAACGAATGTCAATATTCCTGGTAAGAAGTCTAAACCTTTTTCACCTAGGAAGAAAGTTCACTCGATGACTAGTTTGTATGCTGACCAAATAAGCCCTAGAAAAAACGTGTCTGAAAAGGGGTCTAAGTCTGGTTTGGTTGAGAAGAAGAAGGATACTAAATCATGTGGTATAAACAAGAATTCCACTGATGATGATGTAGTTAAAAAGGATAAGGAACTTAGGAGGTTTGTTGCCACGATTCTGAGTGGAGTAGAGACAGATGTCGGGTCTGATGTTCCAACATCCTTGACAGGAAATGTCAATAGCAGCCCTACAGATAGGACTGATGATGGTTTCCCCATTCATGTGGACCGTGAAAGAAGGAGTAAAAAGAAAGCCGATGTAAGAAGGACTGATGATGTTATTAATGTTGATGACCTCACTTCAGATGAGGAACCCATTGCTGGAATGTTGAGGAAAATTAAGTGAAGAAGAGAGAAAACTGTGATGAGTGAAGGTTCAAAGTCTGCGAAACTGCATAGAAAATCTGGAGGTGTGGAGGGAAAAGTTTGAGCTGGGCCTCCTAAACAATGGAGTAAGGTTGTTGTGCCAACTAAGAAGAGAAAAATCACTGATCACAGTGAGTCTGAATATGAGGCTGCAACAGATGTTCAAGACATCATTGGTGTGAAAAACTCTACCTGCAAAAAGACTTATGCTGAAAGTTCTATGAGAAATACAGATAGATGGAGAATTGTGGATCAAAGGAGGATTGCTCTGGAGAGAGAGTTGGGTAAGGATTTCAATAAATACAAAGAAATCATGGATCTTATTGCAGCTGCTGGATTGATGAGAACTGTGTCCAAGATAGGACCCTACTATGAGAAATTGGTCAAGGAATTTGTGGTGAATATATCTGAAGATTGTGATGATAACAGGAGTAACAACCTCAAAAAAGTGTCTGTGAGAGGAGAAGTCGTCACTTTTTCTCCTGAAGTAATCAACAACTTTCTAGGCAGGTGTAAGGAACCTCAACCTGAGTTAGAGGTCACAGACAATGAAGTATGCAAGGAGATTATAGGTGGTTGTATTAAACACTGGCCAAATGAAGAAAAGCTGTCCTCTGGAAAACTAAGTGTTAAATATGCCATCCTCCACAAGATTGCTGTTGTGAATTGGGTTCCTACCAATCACACATCTACTATTTCCTCCATACTTGGTAGATTCATTTATGTTATCGGGAAAAATATTTCTTTTGATTTTGGGTCATACATCTTTGAACAAATTCTGAAACAACCAAGTTCAACTGCTGTCAAGATGCCTATTTGCTTTCCATCCTTGATCTGTGGTATTATTCTAGATCAGTGTCCTAATCTTGTGTTAAGGATTGACACTGCTCTCAAAAGAAAACCTCATATGTCCCTACACTACAAGTTACTTGGTGGGGCACATGTTTCAGACATTGTTGGGACATCTTCTCAAAATTCTAGTCATGCTAACCTTGATGATGAAGTCATTGCACAGCTGCAAGAGACGTGCAAGGAACTGGAAGATTCCATCAGAAAAGACACTGCTCGGAAGTCCAAACTTGAACAGCTAATCAAAACCTTCATGGAGAAAAGGAATGCTTCTGCTGGAACAGCTGGTAAAGACCAAGAAACTGCTGAAGGTGATGCCTCTGGAGAATCTGATAGAGAATGTGAACAGAGTTCAGATGACCCAGGATCTAGGAGTGGTGATATTGATGCTGAGACTGATGGAGAGGGTGAAGACATTGCAGAATCTGGGTCAGATGAAGATGATGATGGTGCAGCAGAATAACTGCATAATTTCTGCAGAAGATGTTTTTTTTCTTATCTTGTTTTTGATTGAACACCTAGGATAACTATTTCTATGTCTCTACTTTTGAAATTTAACCTCTTTTTTGTTTTTTACTTTGAACTGTTCTACTTGCCTTTGTCATATTTCTGGATAAAAAGGGGGAGTAGTGTGCTTGTGTGTGTTGTGCTGGTGCTGCAGTTGAGGGGGAGAATATGGAATGTTGTGTTGCTGCAGTTGAGGGGGAGA
The DNA here is from genome assembly GCA_022829125.1 of Lathyrus tuberosus. Classification (NCBI taxonomy): domain Eukaryota; kingdom Viridiplantae; phylum Streptophyta; class Magnoliopsida; order Fabales; family Fabaceae; genus Lathyrus; species Lathyrus tuberosus. The sequence continues at coordinate 476,852 of JALAZF010000661.1, forward strand.
ATGTGGAATGTTGTGTTGCTGCAGTTGAGGGGGAGTTTTTCTTTGCTGCTATGCTGGATTTTTTTTTTGCTTTTGCTGCTGCTTTGTTGTGTGTTGGTATTTCGCGGCTGTCTCTGATATGGATTTTTTTTGCTTGTGCTTCTTTACAAGATTTTTTTGGTGTGTAGTTTTAGCCAAAATAAGCCAAAGGGGGAGAGTGTTATTTCGTTGATTTTGTGGTTGGCATTTATTTTGCTAAAACTAGTCGAGCAACAAGATGTTGAAACAAGATGTTCTAATTTTTCTGCATACAACATGTCGAATGAAGATGTCCCATACTGGCTCATAGGACATCGCGCCTGAATTCAGTTTAAAAGGAGATTATGTTGCTGTTAATTGTTACTGAATATTATGTGAATATTTGGTTATCCTATGTGGCATCCAAAGTATTTTTAGATTGTGTTTTTGTGTGGTTTTCGGACTTTCAGCACTTTCTAATTATGGAGACATATTAGGAAACTTTAGATTGAAGACCTATTTTGTTGGAGTTTATTTTGCAGATTTGTGAGCAGTCTCTTTGCTGCGTTTTTGAAGCCCAACCCAGTCCAAATTTAATGCTATATATTGACTGGTGTAAACCTAGTTTAGGTGTGGAACTTACGTGTGTTTTTGTTAGGGTTTTCGAGTGTTATTTGTGAGCCTAACTGGTATCATTCTGATAACAGTATAAGGACTGGTTTTTTGTATTGTAAGTTGAAATTCTAGTATCAGATGTGTGATGTTAAGGTGCGATGTCACAACAACACACTCTGCACAATGGGCAAATTAAACAGCAGAATAACACACCAAATTGTTCACCCAGTTTGGTCTAACTACCTACGTCTTGGGGCTACCAAGCCAGGGATGAAATTCACTACTTGTAGAATTAATTTACAGACTTAACAACCCAGTTGACAATCTCCTAAACTTAATTCCTACTAGTGACTTTCTACCTAAGAAACCACTTAGATATGAGAACACTACTCAATCCCTAAAACACTTCAAAGATCACACACTTTGAATACCACTACTTGATTCTGCTTCACAGCTTTGATAAAGAACAACTCAAAATCACAATACCGATTCACACTAGAATGGTTTACTAATTATAAACGAACACACAAACGACAATCAGTCTTTAGCTCTCTCTTCTTCGTCCCTTTACTCTAGTACTTGTGCGCTTTATATAGCTCCTTGAATTGGTCTTGGACCTGCTACCAAATCTCGCCAGATCTGTTATTTAAAACTGAATATTTAAAACAGATTTTCTCCTAAAATCTTTTTAAATCTTCAACCTTTTAAATCTCCTACAAATCTGCACCAGATCTCCTTTGCAGCAGAAAATATCTATCCCAAGATATTCGCATCCAATGAGACAGCTTGCTCTCCACAATTCCCGCTAATACGCAAACCCTAACAACATCACAACCTGATGTTATTAATTCTGCAGATCTAATGTCACAACATCGCCATGTGACACCAGACATCCAACTTCAGCAAATTAACTACTTAACACAGCCCAGTGTTAAGACTCAATGTTGCAACATTAGCACTTTGACATCAACATTGAACATACTTTGTTTTACCAAAATTCCAGCCAATCCTTGAACTAACAATCTCCTCCTTTGGCTAATTTTGGCTAAAACAATCTCTGCACTCTGCACCTTCAGAGACTTCAGCAGCGGAAAAAAACTTCAATAAATTTTTAAACTCTAAGCAGCATCTTCAATTCACTTCAGCATCACAAAAACTCTGCTGCAGCACCATCAATCAATTGTAACAACTTTCAACAATGTTGCTCCCCCTCAATCATGAACCAGCAAAGCCAGCTGATCACGCAGTTCAGTAATTACTCATTACTCCCCCTTTATTTTTGCACTACTGTACTATATCTCCAATGACAGCATATGACACTTGAACTTTTGGCTTCCTTTATTTCTTTGGATACTTCTCCCCCTTTTTAGCCACAATTTGACAACCTTCACTTGGTAGTTGACTACACAATTAAACTAAACCAACTGCCCACAACCCTTTCTAGCACATTCAGTCTTCATAAATGCAGATTCCCAATTTGCTTCTTAACCTTTCAAATTGGTTCGCGTCTAAGGCTTTAGTGAATATGTCAGCCAGCTGTTTATCTGTCGCTACATGCTCCAAGGTAACAATTTTGTCTTCAACCAATTCCCTTATGAAGTGATGCCTTATGTCTATGTGCTTTGTCCTACTATGCTGTATAGGATTTTTAGATATATTAATGGCACTCAGATTATCACAGTATAGTGTCATAACATCTTGTTTGACATTGTATTCACTCAACATCTGCTTCATCCAAACCAGCTGAGAGCAACTACTTCCTGCTGTTATATACTCAGCTTCAGCAGTTGAGAGAGATACACAATTCTGCTTCTTCCTAAACCAGGAAATCAGATTGTTCCCTAGAAAGAAACAGCCTCCTAAAGTGCTTTTCCTATCATCTGCACTTCCAGCCCAATCAGCATCACAGTATCCTCTTAACTCAGTCCCAGAATCATGACTATATAGCATCCCATAGTCACTTGTGCCATTCACGTATTTCAAAATTCTCTTCACTTGATTTAAGTGACTCATCTTAGGATCAGATTGATATCTGGCACACACTCCAACAGCAAAGGAAATGTCAGGTCTGCTTGCTGTGAGATATACTAGACTCCCAATCATACTTCTGTATAAGCTTTGGTTCACACTCACTCCATTTTCATCCTTGGATAGCTTCAAATGGGTAGGAGCAGGTGTCCTTTTGTGATTGGCATTGTCCAGGCCAAATTTCTTTACTATGCTCTTAGCATATTTGCTTTGAGAAATAAAGATGGAATCCTCCATTTGTCTGACTTGTAGCCCAAGAAAGTAGCTGAGTTCTCCAACCAAACTCATTTCAAATTTAGATTGCATTTGTTGAATAAACTGCTTCACCATAGCATCTGACATTCCCCCAAATACAATGTCATCCACATAGATTTGGGCTACCATTAACCTTCCGCCTTCTTCCTTGACAAACAAAGTTTTGTCAATCCCTCATTTTCTATATCCATTTGCTGCTAAGAATTCTGTCAGCCTCTCATACCAGGCCCTTGGAGCTTGTTTCAAGCCATACAGTGCTTTCCTCAGTTTGAACACATGATTGGGGAAGTTTGGATCAATGAATCCTTTAGGTTGGTCTACATAGACTTCTTCATTCAGATAGCCATTCAGAAAAGCACTCTTCACGTCCATTTGGAACAGCTTGAATCTTAGGTTACAAGCCACACCCAAGAGTAGTCTGATGGATTCTAATCTAGCCACTAGAGCAAACGTCTCATCAAAGTCAACTCCCTCAACTTGAGTATAGCCTTGTGCAACAAGTCTAGCTTTGTTTCTTGTGACCACTCCAAGCTCGTCAGACTTGTTTTTGTAGATCCACTTTGTTCCAATAACATTAACTCAATCAGGCCTAGGGACAAGCTCCCATACTTCATTCCTCTTGAACTGCTCCAGCTCTTCATGCATTGCATTTATCCAGAACTCATCAGCCAATGCTTCCTTGACATTTTTTGGCTCAATTTTGGAGACAAAGCATGAGCTTGCTATAACATCTCTAGACCTAGTCCTTACTCCAGAGTTTGGATCACCTATAATGAGCACCTTATGGTGGTCCTTCTGCACTCTGATGGAGGGATCCTTATGGGGTTGCTCAGCTTCAGGCTCAGCAGCAGCAACACTAGGAGTTTGGCTTCTGTCTTCAGCTTCTGGTGCAGCTTCACCAACTGATGTCTCAACAGCATCTAGAACATCATCATCTTCCTGCTTGTCACTGTCATCAATCACCACATTGATTGACTCCATCATTACCTTGGTTCGAGAGTTGAACACCCTATATGCTCTACTGTTAGTAGAGTATCCCAAGAATATTCCTTCATCACTTTTGGAATCCAATTTTCTTCTCTGCTCTCTATCAGCCAGAATATAGCATCTACTTCCAAAAACATGGAAGTACTTAACATTAGGTTTTCTTCCCTTCCATAATTCATACAGAGTGGATGAAGTGCCTCTTCTTAGGGTAACCCTGTTGTGAATGTAGCAGGCAGTGTTCATGGCTTCAGCCCAGAAATGATAAGGAAGTTTCTTGGCATGAATCATTGCTCTAGCCGACTCTTTTATAGTTCTGTTCTTTCTCTCAACAACTCCATTTTGCTGAGGGGTGATAGGCGATGAGAATTCATGACTTATACCTTCATCCGAGCAAAATTCTTCAAACTTGCTATTCTCAAACTCTCTTCCATGATCACTTCTTATTCTGATAACCTTACTCTCCTTTTCTCTTTGGAGTCTTTGACAGAGCTCTTTAAAGACATCAAACACCTCCGATTTGTCTTTGATGAAGTTCACCCAGGTGTATCTCGAATAGTCATCCACAACTACATAAGCATATTTCTTCCCACCCAGACTTTCAACTTGCATAGGTCCCATCAAGTCCATATGAAGAAGTTCCAGTACCTTGGAGGTGGAGTTATGTTGAAGCTTCGGATGAGACATCTTTGTCTGCTTTCCTTTTTGACAGTCTCCACACACCTTTCCTTCCAAAATACTAAGTTTGGGAATCCCTCTGACTGCTTCTGAGGAGATAATTCTCTTCATTCCCTTTAGGTGAAGGTGTCCCAACTTCTGATGCCAGATTTTGACATCATCATCTTTAGCAAGCACACACATGGAAGAATTTGAGTTTTGGGGCACCCAAAGATAACAATTGTCCTTAGACATGGCTCCCTTCATAATGACTTCTCCTTTGTCATTTTTAACCATACATTCGGACTTTGTGAAGTCTACTTTGAATCCTTGATCACAAACTTGACTAATACTAATCAAATTTGTTGTTAGTCCTTTAACAAGAAGAACATTCTCCAGTCTGGGAGCACTACCACAGTTTAGTTTACCAATCCCCTTTATCTCTCCTTTGATCCCATCACCAAATGTAACATAGCCAGAAGACTAAGGTTTCACATCAACAAGTAGATTCTTTACACCAGTCATGTGTCTTGAACACCCACTGTCAAAATACCAGTCATCTTTGGTAGAAACCCTTAAGGAGGTGTGAGCTATCAAGCTGGTAACTTTAGGAACCCATTGCTTCACCACCTTAGGCCTGACCTCTTTTTGTCTGGGTTGAGAAGCAGAATTTGGATAACCGTGAAGCTTGAAGCACGAGGACTGCATATGTCGAAACTTACCACAATAGAAGCATCTGACTCTGTCATTTCTAAAGTAGTTAGATCTTCTTCCACTTTGATGATAATGCGGGTGACTGCCACCCATAATGTTGTCTCCTTATTCCATAGTTGGATTGCCTTCTTCTGTACTGAGGATGCTGTCTCTTAGGCTGTCTTCTATGGTGATGAGGCTTTCTTCTTCCATAGTAATAGGGCACAGCATGGTTGTATTCATTTCCATACCAGATTTCCTGATGTTGAGACACCTGATGAGACATGTCCTGTTTGAACCTTGCAGCTTGCATGCTCTTGTGATATTGGGGAGGCATATACTGACTAGCTCCTTGAGGCTGCATCTTTCTCTGAAGGGGACCATTCTTTTTCTCAACATTCTGGGGCTGAACAACCTTCTTAGGGGTAGGATTTTGTCTCTTAGGTTGATGTTGAGACAATGGATGAAACATCTCCTTCTTTGTTCCTGAAGTGCTTGCCACATATCCTATGCCTGATTTATCTCCAGCAGCTTTCTCTGACTGAAGAATCTTGTCAAGAGTAGTTGTACCACTATTCATCATCCTAACAAATTTTGTCATCTGATCCAGTTGAGACTTAACTAGTACAACTTCATTTTCCCGATCAGCTTTTTCATTTTCAAGCTGAGCAATCTGTTGCTTGTGACACTTGTTTTCTTGACAAATCTCAGCACTTTTTAAACACACCGCTCGATAAGTAGATGCTAACTCCTCATAAGTAAATTCTCCATCACTATCATCATCAGACACAACAGTTCCTGTTAGGGCTCAAACATGCCTTGCTGACTCACCTTCACTTTCACTATCAGATTCAGACCAGGAAACTAACATGCCCTTCTTCTGCTTCTTCAAGAATGTGGGACATTCTTTCTTGACATGTCCATACCCTTCACATTCAAAGCACTGAACACCTCTATCCTGGGCAGTCTTCTCTTCATCTTTCTCTTTTGGCTTGCTGATGTCAGAAGAGATGTTCTTGACACTAGGCTTGTAGTTATTGTTCCACCTTTTTAACACTTTGTTGAACTGCCTTGCCAACATAGCAATGGCTTGGGACAAATCTTCCTGAGAATCATTATCTTTGACTTCCTTAGCTTCTGTAGGAGTGGAAACCAGAGCAATAACCTTCGGCTTCTTTTCAGGTTCTTCTTCATTCAAACCAAGCTCAAAAGTTTGAAGAGATCCAATGAGTTCATCAACCCTCATCTTGCTGATGTCTTGGGCTTCTTCAATAGTAGTCACCTTCATCTTGTACCTCTTAGGAAGGGACCTAAGAATCTTCCTTACAAGCTTTTCTTCTGACATTTTCTCTCCAAGAGCACTAGATGCAATGGCCAGCTCAAGAACACTCATGTGGAAGTCATGAATAGTCTCATCTTCCTTCATCTTCAGACTTTCAAACTTTGATGTTAGAAGCTGAAGTCTAGACATCTTCACTCTAGATGTTCCTTCATGAGTAGCCTTCAAAATATCCCAAGCTTCCTTAGCAACTTCACAGGAATTGATTAACCTGAAGATATTCTTATCCACTCCATTGAAAATTGCATTTAGGGCTTTGGAATTTCCAAGGGCAAGCTCATCTTCTTCCTTGGTCCATTCTTCTTCAGGCTTTGGCTTTGAGGTGCCTTCTTTATCTTTGCCAGTATCATCTTTCTCACACACAACAGGTGTTTTCCACTCTTTAACAATAGCCTTCCAAGCCCTGCTGTCCAAGGATTTTAAGAAGGTGGTCATCCTTGGCTTCCAATAGTCATAATTGGATCCATCCAATATAGGGGGTCTATTGACGAATCCTCCAACTTCTTTGTCCATCTTTACACCAGAAAGTAACTTCCCTAAATCTCACCCAGAGACAGACAGAATGCCTGCTCTGATACCAATTGAAATTCTGGTATCAGATGTGTGATGTTAAGGTGCGATGTCACAACAACACACTCTGCACAATGGACAAATTAAACAGCATAATAACACACCAAATTGTTCACCCAGTTCGGTCTAACTACCTACGTCTGGGGGCTACCAAGCCAGGGATGAAATTCACTACTTGTAGAATTAATTTACAGACTCAACAACCCAGTTGACAATCTCCTAAACTTAATTCCTACTAGTGACTTTATACCTAAGAAACCACTTAGATATGAGAACACTACTCAATCCCTAAAACACTTCAAAGATCACACACTTTGAATACCACTACTTGATTCTGCTTCACAGCTTTGATCAAGAACAACTCAAAATCACAATACCGATTCACACTAGAATGGTTTACTAATCATAAACGAAGACACAAACGACAATCAGTCTTTGGCTCTCTCTTCTTCGTCCCTTTACTCTAGTACTTGTGCGCTTTATATAGCTCATTGAATTGGTCTTGGACCTGCTACCAAATCTCGCCAGATTTGTTATTTAAAACTGAATATTTAGAACAAATTTTCTCCTAAAATCTTTTTAAATCTTCAACCTTTTAAATCTCCTACAAATCTGCACCATATCTCCTTTGCAGCAGAAAATATCTATCCCAAGATATTCGCATCCAATGAGACAGCTTGCTCTCCACAATTCCAGCTAATACGCAAACCCTAACAACATCACAACCTGATGTTATTAATTCTGCAGATCTAATGTCACAACATCGCCATGTGACATCAGACATCCAACTTCAGCAAATTAACTACTTAACACAGCCCATTGTTAAGACTCAATGTTGCAACATCAGCACTTTGACATCAACATTGAACATACTTTGTTTTACCAAAATTCCAGCCAATCCAAGAACTAACATAAGTTTTGTCAGTTACTCATAAGCTTTTAAGCATTGAGTTTCTTGTGTGTCAATTCTCATAGGCTTTGAAGTATTGAGAATTTTGTGTTTTGAAAGTGTGACTTTCGTTTTTGTTACTTGTGTTGAAAGGAACCAATCACGGGTTGTGATTGTAGAGGGATTTGAGGAGGGCCTCATACCTAGGTGAGTCTTAGGTAGAAGTCATAGGAAGGGTAGTGATTAAGTGAGCGGATTATAACATGGTTTGGTTATTGTATGATCTGTGAATTGATACTACCGTATATTGGTTTCGTCCCTGGCTTGGTAGCCCCCAGAGTAGGATTGTTGATCCGAACTGGGTAAACATATCACTGTGTTCTTTAATTTCTGCACTGTATTTATTATTGTTATCTTGTTCATTGTGTTGGATATCAGTGTCTCAACATCTGTGTAGGACATCTGATATCTGTGCCAGAATTTCAGTTTGGATCACCTACATATGATGTTTATGAGGTGTTAGGATCATGAGTTGTGATGGAAATGCTCTCTAACTCAAAAACTCAGAGTTTCCTTGCTAAAGAAGGCATTTTGGCCTAAAGAGAGGGATTTTGAGGAAAGCATTTGTTTGATGGCTTTGGTGTACTCAAACTGAGCACAAATGAGCTATATTTATAGTAGAGCAAGTTTGTTTTGGGATCAATAGTGAATGGCAACTGCAGTAGAGGTTTGGCCAATGGTTTCACTTTGGAATCCAAGTATCCTCTAGCCATTGACTAGAGGCTAGGGCACAGGGCTGTGGTTCCCTTGGTCTTGGATAAGTCTTGACTGAATTCAGTTGCAAATGTGTCAGTCCATGCCACCTTGGTGTATGTATTGAATGCTCCAATCCAAAATTGGAGTCTTGTCCCTCTTTTAGGCAATTCTAGGTTTGACATGCTACTTCTTGTTCCAAGGACTTTGGAGGCTTGGCTCAGTGTTTGTCCCCTTTAAATTTTATCCTTAAATGTGTCCAAAGTGATGACAAGGCTTGGAATTATCTGATTTTGCCAAATCGAGCAAAAATGCAAAATTCTGCCTAGCCTTGGCAGTTTTCACAAGGCATATTGCCATTGTCATATCTCATGGCCCAAGTGGAATTTGGTGATGTTCTTGGCCATTTTGGAAAGCCCTCATATGATACAACAACTGTTTGATCATATTTGGTTTTGATACCTTTTGGATCCAAGTGAAAAATCCCCCTACATTTAGAAAAAAGTGAAGGCAGATTCTGACTTAGTAAAAATTTCACTAAGTGTTGGAAAAAAGTGACATTTTCACTTTTTGTGATTTTGATCATTCCATAACTCAAAATCCATGATGAATTTGGAAGGAGGTCAGTTTTAAGCTTTTGTAGAGGGTAATGAGAGCTAAAAATCTAGCTTTGGATGGGGAAAAATGGCCTTGTGGTTTAGGAGTTATGATCCTCCAAAGTTGGTACCCTTGCCACTTTGTTCATAACTTAGAAAATTTTCTAAGTTTTTATGGTTACCCCTTTTACAAGCTATCCCACTTTTCTTATTTTTTTTATGAATGATGATTCAAATCATACATTAACATCATTTTAGGGTTAAAAAACCATTTTTGTGAAAAATCTCAAAAAGTTAAAGATGACTTTTGTGCACAGTTGACTTTTTGTCTGATGAATTCCAAACTGTGCGATCCTCTATGAAATCAAGTCCTTGACCTAAATCAAACTTTATGGATTGATTTCATATGTGTTATAAGGTGTATTGAATCATGTCCTAGGGTTTGGGAGCATGTCCTGGTCAAAAGTCAAAGCTACAGTTGACTTTTCTCGAGAAACCCTAATTGTGGTACTGATGAAATTGAAACTTGCTGCTCAAGCTTCCTGGATCAATCCATTGTTACAAATGGATCAATGTGGTATGTTGGAGACCCTCAAATCATGTCTTAAGGTCTTGGCTCATGATTTGTCCCAAAAGTCAACTTAGGGGTGAATTAGGTCAAGAAACCCTAATTCCTGATTTTTGATGTATGCATCCCCTGAGGTCAAATTGACTTGATGCTTGGGCCCATGAGGTTCCTTGGAGTATATTAGGTTATGCTTTGAAGCATTGGCTCATGTCCAGAGGAAAATTTCCATCTGGTGGTCCTGGTCGACCAAACCCTAATTTGGTGACACTGGCGATCTTGAGGCTTGATCCACCTGGAAGGGAGCAGCCTTGTGCTTAATCCTTAAAGTGGGAGTCCTCTTGATCCATTGTAGATGTTTGGGAGGTTAGACAAGTTGAAGATCATGTCATTTCTTGATTGATCCTTTGTCTAAGAACTCTGAGAGGGCTTGAAACCCTAATTTTGACTGTAGTAAGTGTTCACCCATCTTTGGGGAGACTGATGAGGCAAGATGGTTCATCCATATTGTGATAATGATTTGCACAAGATGGGAAATATTAGTGGTCAAAATTTGGGGTATGACACAAATTTCCCCCCAAAAATGTCCTTTTCGACAGTACTGAAGGAAAGGTCATTTTTTATAGTGTCCATTCGACGCCATCTTTTGACCCTATATAGGTGTCAACATAACTGACTAACCCACGTCTCAAGAAACTGTTCCGTTTCTATTTAATCACATTTATGACGTCATGGCCAATTATGATTATGTCTAAAACATCTTCTCAGAAATCACATCAAATCCTAAACCATCATCACCTCTCCTAGAGTCTAGGAGATCGTGGGCATAGGTAGTAATTGCCACCGCCCCTACTTTCGCTCCTGGGAGGACGCGTATCCTACTAGATTTTAGCCCCTTAATGATGATTAGTGACCTTTTAGTGTTTCCAAATACTCACTACGCACTTTCTTCTCTTTCAAAAACTTTTAACCCTTCACCTTCAGTAAACCCATTTTCTTCAAGTTTTCAACAATGGCATCCTCAAACACTATTACCCAGGATCCAAAGAAAAGTCAGAAGGCCAAAGGCCAAAGAGCGCACCACTACTTCCTCACTTCGCTACATTGAGTGGACCCAAAGTGGTGAAGAACCATCAGTTCATCCCTGAACCTCTCAAGGAAGAAAAAAGGCATATCTACGAATATCAGGTATTGATTCCTGATACTGTTTCTAGAAAACCATTAGCGCTATATGGTCCTTTGTCTACTATAGGTGTAGATTATGCATCCATTAGTGATTTCTTTCCTTCATACCGTAAAACTAAACCCTTAGGGCAAAAAGATAAGGCTAGGGTAACAACTGAACCCCAAGACAATGTAGCTCTGAATGATGGGTCTAGGTTGTTTAGAGCAACCTCGTATTTCAAGGACGCTGACCTCTACTTGAACTGGTTAACCAAAGTAGAGAAAGTCAAAGCAGAAACTTGAAAGGATTTAGGGATTTATGACCTGATTATGATGTCGAAGACAGGTCCTGCTTACTGTCTGACTTTATTAGCATCGTCTTTGTATTTCTGGGATAGCACCCATTATACTTTCCATCTCCCTTGTAGGATGATGACACCCACCCTCTTCAACATAGCTGCTGTTACAGGGCTAAAACCACATGGACTAGTTTATGACCCCGAGGTAGATGCTCAAGACACCATAGGGTTTTCAACCGCCAAACACACTTACACCCACTTCATGAACCATTACCATGACAAACAAACTGACACAGTCGAACATCAAGAGCACATAGCATTTATGGCTATGTGGCTTTCTGGCTGTGTATTTTGCACCAAATCTCTGCAAGTGGCCAAGAAATACCTAACTCTGGCCAACCAATTGCACCGTGATCGAGGCATTTGCCTGAGTGAAATGATATTGTCCAGTTTGTATGAATCTTTAAGTGAAGGTGTTGGTCGCTTGAAAGATCAAGAAAGCAACGAGAACCTCTTGCTGTCAGGACCCTTTTGGTTGCTCCAGCTTTGGCTTAATGCCACCTTTGAAGCCAGTCTCCCTAACAAAGGGACCGTGGATGAAGAGGCTGCAGAGATCAAGGAGAGGCAAGTCAAATGGACTCGACTGGTGTATCTAACCCCTAATGAAGAAGGGTAGACACTTAGGGTATCCTTCTCTGGCTTCATCAAAATGTTTGCCAAACGCTATGAATTCACACCAAGGATGGCCCCATTTACTGAAAGAAAGTATGGTCCTGAATGGTTCACCAGGGCCTTTCCTCTTGCATTCAAGAAGCATGAAGAAGAATCGAAGCGTGTCTGGGAGGCGTTCCTAATCCCTCGACTCATCATTCATCGACTCAACCTGCTGAGGGTCCACACAGCTTTGATGGCCTACCAACCAAATCTTGTCTCTCGACAATTTGGTTTGGTCCAAACTCTACCCAAATGCCTGTACGAGAAAAAAGTCCATGTGATCCTTCCCCACACTAGCTAAGATGCCATAGAGAGTTCGACACACCTCGCTCGACATGCTCACAGATCACTCCTTACTCCTGTTTACTTTGAACCCTCTCATCTCTGCACTCAAGAGTTCCACGACTGGTGGTCGAAGCATTATACTGAAGAGTTCCTTGATGTTTCTAGCTTCTCTCAGTTGATTGATCAAGCTTTTGTTGATGTGCAGGAGAAAACCAAGAATGGTAAATCCACTCATATTAAAGAGATTCAAGCCTTCCAGAAGTACTTTGAAACTGTTTATCGACCAAATAATATTAGTCGAACCGTCTGCGACGCCGCAGTTACGCTGAAGGAGAAATTTTTAAAGAAACTAGAGAGTTTGAAACTCCCTTCATACGTTCCTCCTGAGAAACACTATGCAGTGGCTTTCAAACTGTTTCCTCCAAAGACTCCTCGACTGCCCACCGCTGATTTTGGAGTGGCTCTTGCCTCTCCATTTCCAGACTGGTTCGTCTATGGGGATTCAATAAAAATCCTTCCACAACAATCAAAACCCAAGGCTCAGCGGGTGGTTTCAACTAAGCATACGCTAGACAGTTTCAAAGGAAACCTTCATATTGGTATCAAAGATGTTCGCATCGAATCCGAAATATATGAAGGTTTAGAATCTTCGATCTTGTATTCTTTTGTTCGAACTTTATCATTACTGACTTGTGGTAACTTTGTTTGTTTTACAGCTGTACCCAAGAAGAGCACACCTTAGCAGCTGGTCGAAGCAAAGGCTGGAGGCAGCAAGGTACGTCACACACCTTTTCCTTTTGTTTATTAGTCTTTCTTTCCCCTAATGCTTCTCATTATTTCAGGCTTCCCGCAAACTACCTCCGACACCTCAGAGGAAGTCGAAGAGGGGCACTACCCAAATTGTTATTGATTCGGAGGATGATAACCATTCTCCTCCAGAAGACTTAAAGATAAAGAAGAGGAAGAAACCAAGCCAAGAAATAGATGATGTTGGTGGCCAATCTGAGCCTAAAACGGCTAAGGTCTCCAAAAAGACAACCACTACCAGTGGTGCTGCAGAAGCCTCTTCTGGGGCTGCCTCTAAACCAGTCGCAGATCATGCTGAAAGCAATAATTCTAGCCCTGGTGCTGAAGGTGTCAAGGTAACTTATCATTTCACTTTTTAAATTGCCCATTTGTTTACCTTGTTTCCTTTTGATCTGATTTGCTTCGATTTGATTCAGGCTGATGCAAGTGGCTCGAATCCACCAGTGGTGAAGTCTTCCTCTCCAGCCACTATTTTGAATAGCCAAGGTGAGCCTACATACCATCCCACTTCTGACTTGGGCCCTGGAATGAGTTCACTAGGTGAAATTAACAAACCTGACTTTGAAACAGTTTGTCCTTCGCCAACAAAAACCACTATCCAACAATCCCAAATAGATGGCTCCGACCATGAGGAAGATGATGGTCATCAGCATCCTGAAACAGAAACTCCAGGAGCCGTCACCATGGATGAATATACAACCTTGGTTGATGAAGATGGCTCCCCAGTGGACGATACTTTTGGTGCTAAAAATGTTGATCCAGAATGGAGTAACGAGATGGAGGAAGATGATAATGAGACAATGCACCAATCTGAACTTGATGGCAACAGTGATAGAAATGTTGATGACAAAATGGATGAAGATGAAGAAGAGGAGGACAAAGCTGAGGAGAAGAAAGCTGACAAAGGACCTGATAATGAGCCGACCCATGTCGAAGCCACCACTACTCCAGCAACTACTGCTGCTACTAAAGGCAAGGTAACCTCAACTGTAAATGGAGCAGGCCTTTCTAAAAAGGAACTCGATGCCTTTAAGGCCAGCAACCCTCGACAATACATAAAGATCCTTCTTGGAAGTCGAGGAAGTTCCTCTGACAAAACTCCTAGTGCTTCGACTGCCTCTGGAGATCAGCCTTCAAGCAAGCCTAAGGACAACATCCTTCTGAAGATCAAAGAGAAGATTTTTAAGGGTGACCTTTTCACACTCTTATAGATGGATCATGTCACTCACATCTCTCTAAAAAATCTCCTCCAATAAGTCGACATCCATGCTATTTCCCCTGAATCTGCCACCATCATTCTAGAGCATGGCACTATGATTGACCAAGTCTATGCTGACCTCAAGCGGCTGCCTCAAATTGAGAAAGCAATTTCAACTAAATCTGGAAGTGAGGTTGCTGCTTGGGCTTCTACCACTGACTCTGAGAATAAGATAGTAGAATTGGAGGAAACCAAATAAAAGAACAAGCAAGAGATTGCTTCTAATGATCAAAACAATGCCTCCTGGGAGCGAAAGATCAAAAAGCTTCAAGCCAAGATCTCAAAGGCCAAAAAGCGCAACGCTGAGTTGTCTGCCTTTGATGACTCTGACCTGTCAAAAGAGCTGGATAATGCCATCACCTTTGCTGAGGAAGCTCGACAACTGGAGAAAGAGATTGTACGCCTAAGATCCGACAAGACCCTGTGTGAAAGGCGCCTTGAACTCTAGAAGTCGAAGTACTTGAAGATGAAAGAGAATCTCCCTTTCTAGCTTGTTAATTTCTTTGTAATGTTTTCCTTTAAGTACAATGTTCCATATCCCTTTGAGGCTTTTTATGTAATGACTTTAAGCCATTTTGGCACTCATGAATACCATTGTTGGCTTTGCCTTTTTTACATCGAATTATTCTTTTGCAATTTTGATTTCTTGAAGTGCTGGTTTATATTTTTTCAAATACTTGCCATTTACTTTCAAGATTATTTTATCCTCATTTAATTCTTCGACTTCATAGGCTCCATTAGAAAATACTTGCGTAATTTGAAACGGTCCTTCCCACTTTGGGGACCATTTGCCCAAGGCTCTGACCTTTCGCTCTGTGGATGTTGTTGGATTCTGTAAGTATTCGACTATAGGCTTCCTCCAGTCTTTGTCCGTCAAGCTGTCTATTGTAAAAATCTCAAAATTTTCATCATCAGCGTATCCAACCTTCATTACTTCTAGATCTGATGGGGATAATCTAACAGACACGAGTTTACCTCTAGCTTCAATTGCCTCTTGTAAATTTTCCTTCGAAACCTTATACCCAGAAGAAATCTGAGCTAAGTCATTAGCCACTTGATTCTCTAGTCGAGGTATGAGTCGAATGCTTACTACTTCGAATTTCTTTAGTAGTCTGTTGGCTATTACAAAGTACATGGTAAGATTTTCCTTAACACATTTGTACTCCTTTGTAATTTTCTTTATAACCAACTCTGAGTCTCCCATTATTTCGACTCGAGTTGCCCCCAATTCTAACAAAATTTCAAGTCCATCTATCAGGGCCTCATACTCAGCCTCGTTGTGGGAACAAAGTCCTTCGACCTTGTACTTGAATTTTGTTGGAATTTTATTAGGAGAAATAATCAGCACGCCTACGCCTGTTCCATCTTTATGGCTAGAGCCATCGAAGTATAGCTTCCAAGGTTCCAGTTCGACGTAATTAAAGTGCTTTCATTTATGGAGTGGTCGACTATGAAGTCCGCTACCACTTGTCTTTTAACAGCCTTTAAAGGCTTATATGTTAAAAATATTCCGTTAATGTTAGTTCCCATTTACCAATTCGACTATGCAAAATAGGTTTAGACAACATATGTTCAATAACATCAAAATGAGACGAAACATACACATCAACTGGTTTTATATATTGCTTTAATTTTGTACCAGAAAAATACAAGCATAAGCATAATTTTTTGATCATGCTATACCTAGTTTCTTAATCATTCAAAACTCTACTAAGGTAGTAAATGGCCCTTTCGACGCCATTCTCATCCTCTTGAGCCAACATGCTCCCTAAGGTTTTGTCTGACGCAGCTATGTATAATCTCATACTCTTATTCCTACAAGGTGGTGAGAGAATTGGGGGATGACTCAAGTATTCCTTGATCTTGTCGAAGGCATCCTGTTGAGATTGCCCCCATTCGAACCCATCTTTGTTGAATCGAAGTAATGGTGAAAAGGCCTGCATTTTTCCGCTTAGGTTCGATATGAACCTTCTCAAGAAGTTAATCTTGCCCAGCAGTGATTGCAACTCCTTTTTTGTTGATGGTACTTTCGCTTCCATGATGGACTTAGTCTTATTCTGATTAATCTCGATCCCCTTTTTGTGGACCACAAAGCCTATAAAATCCCTTGCCTGCACACAAAACGCACATTTAAGAGGATTCATTTTAAGACCGTATCTTCTCATCCTTTTAAAGGACTGTCGAAGATGGTCTAAGTGACTCTTCCCTGAAACAGACTTAACCACAATATCATCAATATATATTTGCATGAAAGTCTCTATATAATCATAGAAGATTGAGTTCATTGCTCGTTGATATGTTACCCCAGCATTTTTGAGGCCAAAAGGCATTACTACCCACTCGTAGGTGCCTAAGGCTCCAGGACAACGAAAAGTTGTCTTGGGGACATCATTTTCAGCAATGAATATTTGGTTATAACTAGAGTACCCATCTAACATACTAAGATACTCATGTCTTGCGGCGGAATCGACTAGCATTTCTGCCACAGGCATCGAATATTCATCCTTTGGAGTTGCAGAATTTAGATCTCTAAAGTCTATACACACTCTTAAAGAACCATTCTTTTTTATAACAGGTACAATGTTAGCTATCCATTTGACATACCTGGCAGTGCGGATGAATTTGCATCGAAGGAGTCTTTCGACTTCCTCTTTTATCTTTGAGAGAATTTCTTGGGCAAACCGTCTTGGATTCTATTTGACTGGCTTCTTCCCAGGCTTGATCGGCAACTTATGTTCGGCCAACTCTCTACTCAAACCAGGTATCTCATCATAGTCCCAGGCGAAACAGTCTTTAAACTCCTGCAACAACTGGGTGACTTCGGCCTTAAGTTGTGGGTCAAGATTGGTGCTGACATATTTTGGCCTTCTGGTTGCCCCCTCTCCTAGGTCGATTTCTTCCAACAGATCCTTCGCTAGCATCTTAATGTTATTTGCCAGCGGATCCTTTTCAAATCCCAAAGGCTCATCATTATAGATGGCATCATGCCTCTGGCCTTGTTCTACACCCTGAACCTTATCAGGTGGCTCTGGGTCGAAGTCCTTACCAGGACCTTCTTGGTGGAATCCATAATTGGCTTCGCCAGCCATGTATTCATTGGCGTCTTCCAAAGCTGCTTGTAGTTTGGTTTCAGCCACATAGGCCGAAATTCTTTTCAATACTTCGAACTCAGTCATTGTCACTGAATTCACTTCCCCACCCTGTGGGGTCTACTGCAGGCTCTCCAAGGTATATGAGCCTTTCTCCTGGCACCTCGTTATCCAAACAGAAACCATTGACGGGGTGCAGGTACAAAGAGCAAAATGTCTCATCATTTGGGACAAACTCAAAATTCTGCTGGGCCGCAAGGGGCAATATGAGCTAAGTGCTTGTCGAACTGTTTTCTGTCGACATGATTTATTGGTGCTTTAAAATATCCCTGATCAGCTTCAATGTTCTCGACTATACCATTCGGCCTCCAGATGGTTATTCTTTGATGCATCGAAGATGGAACTGCTCCAATGCCATGTATCCACTCTCGCCCTAAGAGCAGATTGCAGTTGGCTTTAGTTTCCACTACCATGAAGACAGTAGGCCTAGTAATTGTCCCAACCGTCAAGTCAAATTGTATAACACCTAGTGTAGAGCCAACTTTTCCTTCTTAATTTGAAAGGACCATATTATGTGGCTTAGTATCAGTGTCATACGTGCCAATCTTGTTCAATAAGAAATGTGGCATCAGGTTTACTGTTGCGCCACAATCAACTAATATCTTGTTTACTGGTACGTTCTCAACTTTTCCAGTTATGCAGAGAGGCTTTAGATGACCTTTCATCGCCTCCGTAGGTCGTTCGAAGAAGGCATTATGCTCTTAAACGCACCCATTATTCATAATATAGTAGCACACAGGCTTGTGCGCGGCCATCTGTGCTTTAGTACAAGCATCTAAATCCTCAACCTCTGTAATTCTGTCGAAATCCCTAGGCATTACAGACACCACATTGACTATGATGTCAAGAGAAGCCTCATACTCAGATTCGAAGTTGTCTGTCATTTCCTCATCATCTTCGACAGACTTTTCCTGTTTGTCCTCTTGGTAGGAAAACAATTTTCGCCCCACGGGCACTTTTTCATCAATCTTTATTTGGTCCCCTCCGTTACTATCAGTATGGACATTAGTACTGGACTCCCCTTGGTCATTCGCCTGAGCCTCCCTAAGAGCTTTCCTTCTGCGTTGCTCTCTCCTCCATTGTGACCGAGTCATCAGATTCTACCCTTTGTAGTTTTGGGAGATGTAGGTCGATTTGTTGGAAGTCTGGGACTCCTTCCGATACTCAATTGAGGAACCACTATCCACGTCAAACTTCTGCCATATCTTCTGACCTTTTTCCCTGCCTTCGACAGGTTTCATCTAGCTTCCCGTTGGTGCATTACTTGTTGGTTTGAAAATGTTGGGCTTGGCCCCTGGGAACTGCATTCTTCCTCCCACTTGCTTCGAAGAGGGCCTTCTAGGATCGAAACCCCTTTGAACCTAAGATGTTCTTTGCTCCCTTCTTTCTTTAGCCTTCCTAACCCCCTCAAGATTATGGGCAGCTTTTTGGTCGAAGATTGCACTGCATGTGGAGCATAGCATAACCCCTAACCCCTTTTTTTGGCAGCGGTGAAGGAAATCAATAATAGTCTCTTCCTCTTTTGGATACGCCAGTTTGTTATATTCTTCTTGGCGGCTTGCTTCATCAACCTCCATGGTCTTTTGTTGTGTAATCTCGACCATATTTATGTCCATGTCGACATCAGCACTAAGATCTAGTTTGCAGAAGTCTGTATCAAGGCCTTCAGCAGCCCTGTCCATCTTAATGAAACTATCAGCAGTTTCTTTAGTAACCAGCTTCATGTTGGAATCTTCATTGATCCCATCGTCCAAGCCATCAGTAGCTTTGTCTGAGCCATCAGTGGCCTCGCTCATGAGTTTCTCCGTGTTATTGATGTCAAAGTCTTCAGTAACCTTGACCAGAACAGCATCATTGGCGAAGTCCTCAGTAACCTCCACCATATTGATTGAGCAGTCGAGTATATCAGCAACTTCGACCATCTGCACCTCTGTGGGCTCAGCATAATGGGCATCCACTGTTTGCAACGGATCAGAGTCAATTTTCATTTGACTTTTGCTCTTCTCTCTGAATTTCATCCTGCCCTCCTGAATAGCATTTTGTACCAAATCCCTGAAAAGAAAACACTGAGAAGTTTTATGACCCAGAAAATTATGGTACTTACAAAATCCTCTCTTTTTTCTTTGTTCTAAAGGTGGCATTTTAGCGCTAGCAAGCACTATCATTTATCCATCCTTAACTAACAAATCAAAAATTTCATCACACTTAGTGACATCGAAAGTATATGTTTTCTTTGGAAACCTATCATTCTTTTCAGATTCGACAAGATTTTTCCCATTCGAAGGGGCTAACATTTTTCAAGCAAAAGGAGGACCCTGCTTCAATCAGCAACATTTATCTCAGTTTCGTCGAACTGCAATGGTTCACCATATAAACCTTCGACATCCTCATTATATTCAACATAGGCTACCTTTTTACTCTTATTAAACTTAGCCTTTTCGTCTTTCAGACGTTCTAAATGTCGAACCCTATAAGCCAGTTGGGCCATATCCCTCAGATATTGGGTATCCAACTTCTTTCTAATGGAGTAATCAAGGCCACCAGCGGTCATTTCGACCAATTCATGTTCTGGCACTTGTGTAAAACACCTAGCCTTAAGTAATCGAAACCTATTCAGGTAATCGTCTATTGGCTCAGTAATCTTTCGTTTTATGCTCGCCAATTCTTTCAAACTGATCTTGGTTTGCCCCATGTAGAATTGCTCATGGAACAAACGTTCTAACTGAGTCCAATTATGGGTTGAGTTAGGAGGCAGGGTTGTAAACCAAGTGAAAGCATTTTTAGTAAGAGAGCTTGGGAAATATTTTATCATAAGGCTTTCGTCACTTGCAATCTCTCCTGCTTCAATCATATATCGGGCCACATGTTCGACAGTAGATTCAGTGGTATCCCCTGAGAATTTGGTAAACTTTGGGACCTTCGTCCTAGGAGGTAATTCTGATTGGAGAATGTAATCCACTATCGGTGATGTATAGTTTGCCCTTGTAAAATCAAAATTTACCCTATTTTGAGCCATTATCCTTTCGACTATGGCTGCTAGGTTGTTATCTGCGGCTATGTTGTTACGTCGAACTTGTTGCACAACATGGTCAGCATCTTGGTTTCTATTTACTATAACTACCCCTTGTTCCCTCTCTACAGGAATGGGCACTTGGTTCCTTTGTGGTTCGACTCTAGGGGGTTCGACTATTCCTTGGTTTTCTAGATTCGCCTCAGGTATGTTCCCTGGGTTTTGCTGGGGAATGGTCTCCCTAATAGCCACACCTTGATTTTCTTGTATATATTCTCTTGGTGGGTGTCGAACAGGGGCTGGTACACCCATAAATTCTTCCATACGCGCCAATTGCGCTGTTAATTGTTGGTTGGCCTGGGTAGTGTTTTGGATCAAAGGGTGGAAAATTTCCCCATAGATTGGGACAAGGTTTGTACCATTTGTAGGTTACTCTCATCCATTTGCTGTCTTAAACATGCTATAGAAGTATTTGTTAGACTAGGACCTTGGGTGGAATATCCTACACCTACGCTTTGACTATTTCGACCCATATTTATCCCAGATCCTGACCCTTGTAACGGCGAAGACATTACATTTTCTGAGAACACAGGGGGGCATTTTGGAGGCTCTGCATTATTGACGTTGGCATTCCATAGGGTGGATTCCTTAGTAAAGGTTGTGAATACCCTGGAGGAAGAAAATTCCTGAACGTCGAAGTCCTTCCTGGTGGAGTTTGATGAATAGATCCCTGTGGCCCAATGTACTCTACAGCGGGTTGAGTATAAGACCTCATATACATTGACCCTAATCCTCCCATTAATGGTATTGGTTTTGACATAACGGGTGGCGCTATTTGCCCTCATGTCGAAGGGACTGGGGTGGCACCACATCGCTCCTAGACACATTTTGAGGGCCAATGGTACTATGCTGGGCATTCAAATCACTTGATTGAGGATTAGAACCACTCACTTATGGGTTTTGATTAATTGGCTGACTAGTATTCGTCGCCATTTTTCTCGTGTATCTTCTCCTTGGTCTTTCTTCGTTTGTGATGGCTACTTTTACACTTCTCAATGACATACAACGAAGTTTTCACAAAGGAAAAGATTGATAAATGTAGATTTTCAAATTTTAGAAAAAAAAAATCTTTATGAAAGTTAGCACTGCACCACTGGGCGTGCCAATTTGTTTACCGTTAAAATTGGTAAACAACCGCTGATCTTCCAAATCTAACTTTGGTGACTCAAAGGATTGATCAGATTGATCCTAGGACATGTGCTAACAATTGATTTAAAATAAATTCTAAAGAACTAAACACTTCGACAGTGTTCATAAAGAGAAGTTTATCTAAAATGTGGTTTTTTAAAGATGTGCAAGAACTTTAAGTCGAAAAGGCTGAAGACATCAAAGAAAGGCTAAAAATATAAAGGTAAGACACAATGATGAAACGTAACTTGCAATAAAGTAAAAGATAAATTCTTGATAAAAGGCTGAAGTAAATTGCATTGAAAAAGAAAATGGTGTTTACATCACGTACATTCTCACAAGACTCTTTTCTCTACACGCGGATACTTTGAGTAAATTTGGAGTAACTTGTACAAAGTGAACACAACACCCCGAATCCTATTGCTAGAACTCCTATTTATAATAATAAAACTAATTGTTGTTGACTCCCTAAAACAATTAACACATGACAAGTGTCGCGCTGCATGCTTCTGTCCCTTGGATGTGCGCCACTTGTCTTTTTAAGGAGCGGACAAGAATAACTACTCCCTCTTTTATTTGAATTTGAATCCCTTAGCGTCGGACATCGTCAGTAATATCGGTCGAAGGTTATTTCCAAATTCTTGGAAATATTTCTAAGTCCCGAGCATATCCTTTCCTTATACAAGCATCATCGACTTAAGTTCAACATAAAGATCCAGTCGAACACTCCTTTGGACCTCTTGAAAGAGCTTTAACACCAATTAATTCCTCCAACTTAATACAGGCGTCGAATTTATGAGCTAACACTCCAATAGATGATTTATGATGTGTTTGGATAGTTATTTGAGTGGTTTTTGCTCTGGTTTCAAGAATTCCTAAATTCCTCCATTGTGACTTGAAATTGAAGTAAGAGAAGGAGAGGGAGAAAACAAGGCTTTGGTATTGTTTTGGTGTGGTTTGAAACATCAGAAATGACCTCTATTTATAGTAGAGTAAGTTTGTTTTTTAAGGAATAGTGAATGGGGACTGGTTCACTCTATTATCCAATGGATATTCCCATGTATCACTTACTTAAATGCCAAGGTACCAAGTCTCCTCTAGCCATTGACTTGAGCTGATCTTTGTAGCTTTAGGTCTTCTGATTTTTGAAACAATCTTGACTCAAATGGACTGTCATGGACTGATGCATGCCACATCAATGTATTGCATTTATGTTACCATGCCAAATTTGAATTTCCAAGTTTCATGTCATGATGGTGTTCACATGCCAAGTTGAAATCCTTGACCCTTTGATCAAGAAACAATTTATTCATCAGATGTTTTGTGTTTTTAGAAGATGACAAAGTTGGCAAAGGGACAAGGTTTGAAGGAGAAAATTGTGTGGCACAAGTTTTTTTTTCATGTCATTGTGTGGGCAGGGTGAAAAATGCCATTTTTGGAGGCTTATAACTCCTTTCTCAAGTTGAACAATGGGAGGCTCTTGTACTTTTTGGAAAGCCCCAATAACATACTTCAACTTTGATGTCCAACTTTGGTCTTGAATCATCTTGAAGTATGTAATGAGAGCTTTCATTTGGGCTTTGGATGAAAGAAAAAGGTTGCTTGGATCACAAGTTATGGTCTTGCAAAGTTGGGTATAAATCACTTTTTTTCTTAACTTAGTGAAATTTCAAGTTTCTTATGGTTGCCCCTTTTGCAAGTAACCCCACTTTTCTTGATTTTTCTTGATGGAAGATGATCCAAACCATAATTTAACATTGTTTTTTACTCAAGGAAGCCTTGTTTGTCAAGAAATTCAAAAAGTACAACTTGATTTTTGGCATAGTTGACATTTTGTCAGATGAATTTCAAACTTTGTGACCTTCTATGTAATCAAGTCTTTGACCTAATTCAAACCTAATGGATGGATTCCATAGGTGTTTTAGAGTGTCTTGAATCATGTCCCAAGGTTTGGGATCATGTCTTATGTTGGTTTGAATATGGAGTAACTTGTCTAGAAGTGGGGGTTAAATAGACAATTAAAAAATCCCTTCTTTTCAAAAAATTAGATTACGCAAGCGGAACCGGATATGGTGAAATTTCATTTTGAAAAGTTTTTATGATATTGGAAGAGAATTTGTGCTATTCTTACAACAAAGGTTTGTAATGAGGTAGAAAACAATGAATTGATTAATGGTTAAAGTTTCAACAAGATGCTTAAAGACTTTAACAATTCTTCAATTGTAGAGGCAATTCTAAATTCAATGTTCTTACAATAATCAATTAACTGGATCCTTTAAAAGTAAAAATCTAATCAAACCTAAACTTTTACAAATCAAAAACTATGAAAACAATGAATCTAAACAGATACCCAAGCATGCAATTTTAAACGATAAGGAGAGAGGGAGAGAAGGAGAGAGTGCACCAGGATATATACTAGTTCGGTGCTATCGTCCTCGCAGGCATCTACATCTAGTCTTCGACGGAGAACCATCGAAGAGTTATTTCTTCCATTAAAACGATATAGAATTTTGGTTCTTTATTACAACAATTCACAAAAGCAAAAAAAAGATAAATTATAACAATCCACATTATCTTCTTTCTTCCTTCTTGTACGAACTTGCTTGTAACTAGCTACCACCGCTAACTTGATCTTTACCCAAGATCTTGATTTTCAACTTTTGATGGATTCTTTTCTTGATGAATTTCCCAAATTTTACCCAATCTTGAAATTCCAAGCCTTGAATCCCTTTCTTCAACAAGTTGACAAATCTGTAGAAAAACTCCACAACAATGGAGAAAAGCTTCTTCTTCTTTTTCCTTCAAGAAATTTCAACCCTAGAAATTTCCAAGACCAAAATACCTCTTGCAAAATCTGCACACTTCAACGAACAATTAGATCCCTAATGTTTCCCTACAATTAATCATCACACACACACAAGAGAATAATTTCCATGGGTATGATTAAGATGAAGATTTGAAAGGGAGAAAGAAGTTGCGTTTACAAAGGTTTTCTCTCAAGAAAAAATTTTGATCTCTCACTCTAAAATGAGGGAATGAAATCTCTATTTATAGATGCAAGAGAAAAATGCAATAAGTGAGTTAAAAAGTAACAGCGTGACTTGATTCATAATTCCCAGGACTTGATTCAGTTAGAGCAGTTGACTTGAGTCAACTCTAAAATGAATCAATTCAAATTAGCCCACTTAATCAATTCGCAGCCCTTACTGAATCAATTCAAATTAGAATTTCCAGTTCTGTGACTTGATTCAAAGCTGTTGTTGACTCGATTCCAGCAAGCAGAATCTAAATGGAATTTTGAGACACTTTCATGAATCGAGTCATGAAAGTCTTGAATCGAGTCAGGAAACGCAAAAAGGCTTTGAATCATGTCAGAAAGACAACTGAATCAATTCACACAGCTAAGATACAAATTCAACTTAATAAATGCATGGATGAAATACTCTAGCATGTGCTTGATGATTAGTAACTAAGGGAACTCAAATTAAACGACAAATATAAGAAAAGCATCAAAATAGCAAAGTAACCGATATCTGGATCATGAGCAACTTCATCTTGGTCAAAAGTCAAAGGTACAGTTGACTTTTCATCAGAAAACCCCTAATTGGTCCAGATGAATTTGAATCCTTGTATTGCTTATGAACCAAGTTCTTTGGTTCAATCCAATCTTGTAAATGGATCAATAAGATGTATTGGAGGAATTAAAAACAATTCTTGAGGTCTTGGCTCCTGCCTTGCTTCAAAAGTCAACTTAGGGGTGAATTAGGTCAAGAAACCCTAATTCCTGATTTTTTATGAATGCATCCCTTGAGGCTATTTTGAACTTGTGATTGGGTCCATGAGGTTCCTTTGAGCTTCTTGGATCAAGTTTTGAAGTATTGGCTCATGATCAGAGGAAAATTTCTCTCTAGAGGCTTTGGTCGACAAAAACCCTAATTTGGTGACACTGATGATCTTGAGGCTTGATCCACTTGAAATGTTGCACTCTTGTGCTTGATTCTTGATGTGGGAGACCTCTTGAACCTTCATGGATGTTTGAGAGACTTGACAAGTTGAGGATCATGTCCATTCTTGAATTATCCTTTGTCTGAGTGCTCTGAGGGGGGCTCAAAACCCTAATTCTTGATTTTAGTGAATGCTCAACAATCGTTGGAGGATTGATAAGATATGAAGGTACATCCATATTGGGGTGATGATTTGGAATAAACTTCCCCTGAAGGTGTGAATGGCGAAGACGTTCGGACATTCAAGGTAAAAGATTATTAAATATCAGAATACCCGAAATTTTGATTGTGGTTATGAATGGTAGCGGTTTGATCATCCATCTTCTTTGCTTAGAAAAGGGTAAAACTTCCCCTCGATCCTGGTCTTCAACCATAGAACTGGTCTCAGTTTCTTTTTGAAATAAACTTCCCCTCGATTCTGGTCTTCTTCCACGGAACTAGCCTCTGTTTTCTTTTGAAATAAACTTCCCCTCAATCCTGGTCTTCAGCCACGGAACTGGTCTATGTTTCTTCTTGTCGAGCTCCTCCTTCGATAAGGAACGCTATTTGTAGCGGTCTTCATCAAACTTCTCACCGAGCTTTACTGGGGAGACACTATTTGATGGAAAAAGATTTGATGTCAGACTTACTGGGGAGAACCATTTATCTGAACTGCAGAGGTGTGCAAACTTCTTTTTGGGAGATGCCATTTGTCAACCTACTGGGGAAAACAAACCTCTTGAGATATTGCTTTTTGCTTTGTGATATTACATCATACTTCTCTTCGAGACCTTTTTTCGGAGAAATTCCATGTGATGTAATCCAATTTGAGGTGCTGATAACTTCATTAAAAACAATTTTTCGGGGAGAAACCACCGTATTGCCGTGAGTCTTCCGTAGAGAGGCTTTCTCTGGGGATTTTCTTTAATCCAGGAAAGCAAAATATCATCTTCAATGGTGATGAGTGATGTTCTAAAGGTGTCTATCCGAATGACTTCTTGCCTTTTGAGAGGTTCAAGTTATCAAAGTGGCCGATGTCATACCCCAAATTTTGACCACTAAGATTTCCCATCATTGTGCAAATCATCATCACAATATGGAAGAACCATTAGTCTCCCCAAAGATAGGTGAGCATCCACTACAATCAAACTTAGGGTTTCAAGCCCTCTCAGAGCTCTTAGACAAAGGATCAATCAAAAAATGACATGATCTTCAACTTGTCTAGCCTCTCAAACATCCACAAAGGATCAAGAGGAATCCCTCTTCAAGGATTAAGCACAAGGCTTCTCCCTTCTAGGTGGATCAAGCCTTAAGATCGCCAGTGTCACCAAATTAGGGTTTGGTCGACCAGGGCCTCTAGATGGAAATTTTTCTCTGGGCATGAGACAATGCTTCAAAGCATAACCTATGATTCTCCAAGGGACATCATGAACCCAATCATCAAGTCAATTTGGCTTTAGGGGATGCATTCATAAAAAATCAGGAATTAGGGTTTCTTGACCTAATTCACCCTTAAGTTGACTTTCTGGACAAAACATGAGCCACGACCTCAAGAGGGGATTTGAGGGTCTCAAATACATCACATTGATCCATTTGCAACAATGGATTGATCCAAGAAGCTTGAGCAACAAGTTTCAATTTCATCAGAACCACAGTTAGGGTTTCGCGGAAAAAGTCAACTGTATCTTTGACTTTTGACCAGGACATGCTCCCAAACCCTAAGACATGATTCAATACACCCTATAACACCTATGAAATCAATCCATCAAGTTTGATTTAGGTCAAGGACTTGATTTCATAAAGGATCGCATAGTTTGGAATTCATCTGACAAAAAGTCTACTGTGCACAAAAGTCAACTTTGACTTTTTGAGATTTTTCACAATTATGGTTCTTTAACCCTAAAATGATGTTAATGTGTGATTTGAATCATCATTCATCAAGAGAAATCAAGAAAAGTGGGATAACTTGTAAAATGGGTAACCATAAAAACTTAGAAATTTTTCTAAGTTATGGAACAAAGTGGCTAGGGTACCAACTTTGGAGGATCATAACTCCTAAACCACAAGGCCATTTTCCCCATTCAAAGCTGGATTTGTAGCTCTCATGGCACTCTACAAAAGCTTCAACTACCATTCATTCCAATTCCTCATGGAGTTTAAGTTATGAAATCATCAAAATCAAGAAAAGTGAAAATGTCACTTTTTCCCAACACTTAGTGAAATTTTCACTAAGTCAGGATCTGCCTTCACTTTTTTCCAAATGTAGGGGCATTTTTCACTTGGATCCAAAAAGTATCAAAACCAATTATGATCAAATAGTTGTTGTATCATATGAGGGCTTTCCAAAATGACCAAGAACTTCATCAAATTCCACTTGAACCATGAGATATGATAATGGCAATCTGCCTTGCTAAAAACTGCCAAAGCAAGGCAGATTTGTGCATTTTGCTCGATTTGACAAATTTGTGTAAATGACAAACACACTTATCCATATGAACACCTCAAGGGGAGACCAAGGAGGAACCAACTCTGATCCCAAGCCTCCCAAGTCCTTGGAACTAAAAATAGCATGCCATACCTAGAAATCCCTAAAGAGGGGACAAGACTCCAATTTTGTTTTGGAGCATTCAATGGATGCACCAAGGTGGCATGGACTGAGCCATTTCCAACTGAATTCAGTCAAGACTTATCCAAGACCAAGGGAACCAACAGCCTGTGCCCTAACCTCTAGTCAATGGCTAGAGGAGACTTGGATTCTCATTGATCAACATTGGCCAAACCTATGCAACCGTTGCCATTCACTATTCCTTGCAAAACAAACTTGCTCTACTATAAATAGAGCTCATTTGTGCTCAGTTTTAGTACACCAAAGCCATCAAATACATGCTTTCCTCAAAATCACCTTCTCACTTCCAAATTTGCCTTCCAAAGCAAGTCACTATCGGGTTTTGAGTTTGAGAGCAATTCCAACCAAACCAATCATACACACACACCTCATAAACATCATATAGAAGTGATCCAAACACTCACATAACATCTGGAACACCAAAATCACAAAATCACTAGCCAATTGCTCAAGCCTTTGACATATTTGCAATTGGGGTGCCATCTCAAGTTCCAGATTATTTCAATCCATTCCAAGCATCCAGACACGCTCCATGGCACCTAGGGAAGCTATCCAGATCATTGGAACCTAGCTGTAACACCTCTAACCCAAAACACGATCACCAGCTGCAAGAGGTGAGCATGAGCTCTTCTAACTCTATGATCCATGCATTTTTTGCTGCACAATAATTTGGCCATATGTTCATAATCATGCATAGAGTGTTTACCCTCAATCAATTGCTTTTTATGAATTGTGTATGGAATTTCTGAACCTTCATGCAGAATTTAGGGTTCTTGAGGTTTCTCTTGGATTTCTTATTCAATGCTTAAAATAAATGAAATTAAAGACCATAGACATGGTCGTGAGGTTGAAACGAGTAGATTGATATGTAGATTGCATGATATAATCAAGTATTCAGTGAGATTGGATAGAAAACGCAAATATGCAGAAACAGAGGAAGGGTGCGTGTTCTTGCCATGTTCTTGGCGTCCTTTTTCAAATATTTGAATATTTGAATTTTGTGATTTTATTTAATTGATTCAAAAATTAATTTCTCTCTGAGTTTTAATGATTTTGAGTTGATTTTTTTTTTAATAATTCACAAAAATGTTAAAATATTTTATTTTCCCAAAAAATCCCAAAAATATTATTTATTTCATATAATTGATATTTTTGCCAAGAATTAAATATTTTAATTGTTTTTGACGTTTAAAATATTTTTTCCTTCTTGATTTTGCAAAGTTTAATGATTTCTAATCATTTTGTAAGTCAAAACATGAATTTATTTGAAACATTAATCCAAGATCACAATTTGTTTTCCACATGTTAAACAATTTTGATCATTTTAATTGAATTTTTTATTCAATTAAAATACATTTTGGAAACAAATTAGGGTTTTGATTAATTCAACCCTCATCAAACCTTTTAAAAACATTTTGGGCCTCTAATAGAGTGTAAGACCCAATCCCTTTGTAAATACACCACTTTTTGGGCCTCAGTCATTCTATAAGTCCCACTGTATTTTCAAAAACAACGACGCGATCGTCGCCTCTTTTAAAAACCCATTTGGGCCTACCCTTGTGTTATAAGCCCCATTTCTTTTCTTTAAATTACTTTGGGCCTCTAATAGAGTGTAAGACCCAACCCCCTTTTAACCAAAACAATTTTGGGCCTCAGATATTGTATAAGTCCCTCTGCGTTAAAAGAAAAGCTCGGCGCGATCGTCAGTTCAAAAAACAAATCATCTGGGCCTAACCTCGTGTTATAAGCCCCATTTCTTTTTCTTTCAATCATTTTTGGGCCTCTTGAGAGAGTGTAAGACCCAACCCCTTGTACAGAAAATCTTTCTTGGGCCTCAGTCACTTGTATAAGGCCCTGTACAAAATGACAGTGCGATCACTGATAAAACCCTGGGCCTCTCCTTCAGCTGTAAGCCCCAATTTTCCTTTCAAAAGAACTTTCTCCTTTGATTTTGAATATAATATTGTTATCAAAGCTTTCTTTGTTGAACAAACTAACCAAACAGCATGGAAGCTCTACAACCGAGTAAGTGTTTACCCGCTTTCATGTGTATATAACTGTATTGTGGGGCTGTTTCACTGTAAGTCTTCTTTCATAAACTCATATCGACTGTGTAATACTAGTATAGATATTTAGAGTTTCCCCGACAACTACGTCTAGAACTAGATAAAACCTCGTCTCCTTACATCCGACGTTCTCCCAGATATTTCAAACATAGCTTAAACCAAGAGAATTTTCTTTTACAACAATGTTAGATAATTAGATCTAGGAAATCTCCCCCTTTAACAGTTCATATACAGAAGTGTAGCGAGCGATTTTGGACGCGGTTCTTAAGCGCTGGTCACTCTCTGCGGTTTGAGCTTTGACTACAGGTCGATTCATTTTTTATCCTATTGTGAGCTGAATAAGGAAGGGAAATAGATGTCTCCAATTAACCCTGCTTGCATACTGAGTTTAAACAGCGGTCTGTTAGGTTACAGATGCTATCAATGTGGGGGACCTTTGTACTGGTTATTTGTATTTTCGCCAATACTGTCTTCTTTCTTTCTAGGACTTTCTAGCGGGGAACAAGGATTAGGATGTTAGGACTGATGCTTTTGAAATACTGCTTTTGATTGATGGAGATATGGGATTTGGGTTTTTTGTTGATTGCGCTCGCTAAGATCTTTTCTTTCGATCTTATGCCTACGTATTCCCGTTTACCGAAACAGGGAAATCAGAGCGTTCGTAGTTCCTCCTATTCTATGGGAGGAAATGGGTGTTTTTGGTGTCTTGTTTAAAGCCCAAGACGTGAAGCAAAAGGTGGTTTGTATCTTGTTCAAAGCCCAAGATGTGAAGCTGAAAGGTCTATTTGTGTCTTGTTCAAAGCCCAAGACGTGAAGCTGAAAGACCTCGACTTTAGAGAGAATTTGTCATCTCTAAAGAGGGGGAAGGAGAATTACTTTAACTGGGATACGCGGATCTGAGCAATGCCATAATTTCCGAAGAAAGGGTTTTAACCTGAAGGAGAAGACTTTAACTCAGTGTAGAGCAATGCCATCTTTCCTTAGGAATTTCTCATGCTAAAAGAGGGACAGTGGCATAGATATAGATGATCCAGAGGCTTGCCGCTTACAGCGATTAGATGAAAGGAAAGGAGTTGTTGATGTTTGTGTACTGTGAACGAGGCACAACTTTGATGCTAAAAGGTTAATTGGATCAACCAGTGGTTTTCTTATACAAAGCCTAAGAGGAGGCTAATTTATGCTAGGAAAATCATTATATAAAGCCTAAGAGGAGGCTATTTTGTGTCTCGTACAAAGCCCGAGAGAGAGGCTAAAAGTTTTTGACCCGACGATAGAGTCTTTGTGTCTCGTACGAAGCCCGAGATAGAGGCTAAAAGTTTGTTTCAGTTGAGTGACAGATCCAATATACTGATTTTAAAAGAGAAAATCAGTTCTTATATGAGCGACACTGTACTCAGGGATTTGATTTGAGGATCAGGGATATTTCCTTCTCTTTGAGGAAACGGGAAATCCAAAGGGTATTGAGACTGTCCGAGTCTGCGGGTTTCCTTCCTATTTAACGAAGGGGTCACTTGAGAATGTCTTTGAGACTCAAGGAAGTTAGACTGTCCAAGTCTAGAGTTTTTTTTCTTTTGTACTATGCTTTGAGAAACAGTAGTAGACTCTATGAAAGGACTGTTCTATGAGGATGACTAGGTTCTGTTCCTATACCTCTAGGAGGTCGTCGGGACAATTTGTACGAAGCCCAAGAGGAGGCTGGAAACTTTTAAGAAGCCGACGGGTCCTTGTACTAAGCCCAAGAGGAGGCTATCATTCCCGAAGGAAGAGATCATTATACGAAGCCTAAGAGGAGGCTGTGAATACTTCTAGGAAGCCGACGGGTCCTTGAATAATGCCCAAGAGGAGGCCGGTGCTTTTAAGAAGCCCGTGGGTCTATCATCTCCTTTCCATTAGGAGAGATAACTCTTTTAAAGATAAAAACCACTGGTAAACGTGCGAGGTTTACTATCCAGCGACTTTTAGCTTTTAAAAAGGGTTCCTTAGTTAAGGTCCAAGATTATGACCGTAGTGGGTACCCAAACCCCGAGACATTCAAGGCAAGCTATCCACAAGGAATAGATCAAGTCAGGAAAGTTCGAGAATTTGGAAGAAACTCAAAGATGCCATTCACGGAGAATACATTCATCTTGGGGAGTAGAGCTTCTTGACGATTCCTAAGGAGGACAGCCGAA
The DNA here is from genome assembly GCA_022829125.1 of Lathyrus tuberosus. Taxonomy (NCBI): domain Eukaryota; kingdom Viridiplantae; phylum Streptophyta; class Magnoliopsida; order Fabales; family Fabaceae; genus Lathyrus; species Lathyrus tuberosus. Next base: position 509,513 of record JALAZF010000661.1, read on the forward strand.
GAGAAGACTGTATCTGGTGCTCCTATTGGGGATCTAGGCGTCTATTTCTACGAATAAATGAAACGGCGTCACCTAGTTCTAGACGTAGTTGTCGGGGAAACTCGAAATATCTATACTATTATTACACAGTAGATATGAGTTTATGAAAGGAGACTTACAGTGAGCAGCCCCACAATATAGTTATATATATATGAGTTTATGAAAGGAGGCTTACAGCGAGCAGCCCCACAATACAGTTTATAATATGAAAGCAAAAAATGAAAGCGATAACCACTTACTCGGTTGTAGTGCTTCCATGCTGTTTGGTTAGTTGTTCAACAAAGAAAAATTGAAAACAACAGTATATTCAAAATCAAAGGAGAAAGTGCTTTGAAAAAGAAAGATTTGGGGCTTACAGCTCAAGGAGAGGCCCAGGGTTTTATCAGTGAGCACACTGTTTGACTTTGTACAGCGGGACTTATACAAGTGACTGGGGCCCAAAAAGGTTTTCTGTACAAAGGGATGGGTCTTACACTCTCTCAAGAGGCCCAAAAAAGGTTTAAAGAAAAGAGAGGGGCTTATAACACGAGGGTAGGCCCAAATGATTTTTCGTTTAAAAATGGCGATCACGCCGAGGTTTTCTTTTAACGCAGAGGGACTTATACAATAAGTGAGGCCCAAAATGTTTTGGTTAAAAGGGGGATTGGGTCTTACACTCTAATAGAGGCCCAAAGTGTTTTGAATGGGTCTTATAGCTCAAGGAGAGGCCCAGATGATTTTTTTATTTTTAAACGGGCGACGATCGCGCCGTTTACTTGTACAGAGGGACTTATACAATGAGTGAGGCCCAAAAAGTTTTTGTACAAGGAGGGATGGGTCTTACACTCTCTCAAGAGGCCCAAAGAGTTTTGAAAATGATTTATGAGGGTTGAATTAATCCAAAACCCTAATTTGTTTTCAAAATGTATTTAATTGAATAAAAATTCAATTAAAATGATCAAAAATTGTTTAACACATGGAAAACAAATTGTGATCTTGGATTAATGCTTCAAAAATTAAGTATTGACCTACAAAATAATTAGAAAGCATTAAAAGTTGCAAAATCAATGTAGAAAAAATATTTAAAATTCCAAAAACAATCAAAATATTAATTCTTTACAAAAATATCAATTATATGAAATAAATAATATTTTTGGGATTTTTTGGGAAAATAAAATATTTTAACATTTTTGTGAATTATTAAAAAAAGAATCAACTCAAAATCATTAAAACTCATAGAGAAATTAATTTTTGAATCAATTAAACAAAATCACAAAATTCAAATATTTGAATTTCTAAAAATGGCGCCAAGAACAAGCTGAAGAACACGCGCGTGTTCTTGGTTTCTCAGATTTGCATTTTCTATCCAATCTCCATGAATACGTAATCATATCATGCAATCCACATATCATTATGCTCGCCTCAACCTCACGATCATGTCTATGTATTTTAATTTCATTTAAATTAAACATACAACAAGAAATCACGAAGAGACCTCAAGAACCCTAATTTCTGCATGAAGGCTAGGATTTTTGATACACGATTCAAACAATGCAATTAATTGAGGGAAAACATTCCATGCATGATTATGAACATATGGCCAAATTATTGTGCGAGGAAATATGCATAGATTGAGAGATGACCAAGTATGTGCTTACCTCCAAGTCGTGACAGCAAGTTCAAAGTGATTTTTGATTTGAAGGTGTTACAGATGAGTGGTGATGATCTGAACAGCTTCCCTACACCCTATGGATTGTGTTTGGATGGTTGGACTTGATTGAAATTGGCTGGATCATTTTGTGGTACCTCAGCTGCACTTTGGTTAAAACCTTGAGCAATCAGCTGGTGATTTTGTGAAATTGATGTTTCAGAAGTAATCTAAGTGTTTGATCAGCTCATATGTGATGTATGTGAGGTGTGTGAGTGATTGGTTTGATTGGAATTGCTCTCAAACTCAAAACCCGATAGTGACTTGCCTTAGAAGGCAAAATTGGAGTGAAAGAAGAGATTTTGAGGAAAGCATCTGTTAGATGGCTTTGGTGTACTCAAACTGACCACAATTGAGCTCTATTTATAGTAGAGCAAGTTTGTTTTGCAAGGAATAGTGCATAGCAGCTGGTAAGTAGGTTTGGCCAATGTTGGCAAATGAAAATCCAAGTCTCCTCTAGCCATTGACTAGAGGTTAGGGCACAGAGCTTTGGTCCCCTTGGTCTTGGATAAGTCTTGACTGATTTCAGATGAGAATGGCTCAGTCCATGCCACCTTGATGGTTTCATTGAATGCCTCATTCCAAATTTGAAGTCTTGTCCCTATTTTGGCCATTCTAGGTTCAACATGTTATTTCTTGTTCCATGGACTTTGGAGGCTTGGCTCAGTGATTGTCCCTTTTAGATTCAATCCTCTGAGGTGTCCAAGTGGATAGGAGCAATTGAATTTGGCTGATTTTGGCAAATCGACCAAAGTTACAAATTCTGCCTTGCCTTGACAGATTTCAGCAAGGCAACTTGGCAATGTTGTATCTCATGGTGTAGGTTGAATTTGGCAATGTTCTTGGCCATTTTGGAAAGCTCTTACATGATACAACAACTGTTTGAACAAGTTTGGTTTTGATCTCTTTTGATTCCAAGTGAAAAATCCCCCTACATTTGGCAAAAATGAGGCAGAATCTGACTTAGTGAAAATTTCACTAAGTGTTGGAAAAAGTGACATTTTCACTTTTCAGCCATTTTGATCATTCCATAACTCAAAATCCTTAATGAATTGGAATGACTTGTAGTTGAAGTTTTTGTAGGTGATAATGAGGGCTACAAATCCATCTTTGGATGAGAAAAAATGGCCTTGTGGTTTAGGAGTTATGGTCCTCCAAAGTTGGTACCTTTGCCACTTTATTTTTAACTTAGAAAAATTTCTAAGTTTTATGGTTACCCCTTTTACAAGTTATCTCACTTTTCTTGATTTTTCTTGATGAATGATGATTCAAATCATACATTAACATCATTTTAGGGTTAAAAATCCATTTCGGTGAAAAATCTCAAAAAGTCAAAGTTGACTTTTGTGCACAGTTGACTTTTTATCAGATGAATTCCAAACTGTGCAATTCTTCAGGAAATCATGTCCTTGACCTAAATCAAACTTGATGGACATGTTTCATGGGTGTCATAGGGTATATTCAATCATGTATTAGGGTTTGGAAGCATGTCTTGGTCAAAAGTCAAAGTTACAGTTGACTTTTCTCTTAAAACCCTAATTGTGGTGCAGATGAAATTGAGACTTGTTGCTGAAGCTTCTTGGATCAATCCATTGTTCTAAATGGATCAATATGGTATATTAGAGACCCTCAAATCATGTCTTGAGGTCTTGGCTCATGGTTTGTCCCAAAAGTCAACTTAGGGGTGAATTAGGTCAAGAAACCCTAATTCCTGATTTTTGATGAATGCATCCCCTGAGGCAAAATTGACTTGATGCAATGGGTTCATGAGGTTCCATGAAGTATATTAGGTCATGTTTTGGATCATTGCCTTGTGCCCAGATGAAAATTTCCATCTGGAGGCCCTGGTCGACCAAAACCCTAATTTGGTGACACTGTCGATCTTGAGACTTGATCCACCTAGAAGGGAGCAGCCTTGTGCTTAATCCTTGAAGTGGGAGTCCTTTTTGATCCATTATGGATATTTAAGAGATTAGACAAGTTGAAGATCATGTCATTTCTTGATTGATCCTTTGTCTAAGCACTCAGAGAGGGCTTGAAACCCTAGTTTTGATTGTAGTGGATGCTCACCCATCTTTGGGGAGACTAATGAAGCATAAAGGTACATCCATATTGTGATGATGATTTTCAAAATGATGGGAAATCTAAGTGGTCAAAATTTGGGGTATTACAGATGCCCCTATTTAATCTTCTTGGACCCGAAGGTGTGAATGATGAAGGGATTCGGGCATTCGGGGTGCAAGAGGATTAAATATCGGAATACCCGAAATTTTGATGGTGGTTATGAATGGTAGCTTACGCATTCATCTTCTTTAGCTAAGCAATGATGCTTAGAAAAGGTAAACATCCCCTCGATCCTGGTCTTCAGCCAAGGAGCTGGTCTCAGTTTTCTTTTGAAATAAACTTCCCCTCGATCCTGGTTTCCTACCAAGGAACTGGTCTTAGTTTCTGATTTAAACTTCCCCTTGATCCTGGTTTCCTACCAAGGAACTGGTCTTAGTTTCTGAAATAAACTTCCCCTCGATCCTGGTTTCCTACCAAGGAACTGGTCTTAGTTTCTGATTTAAACTTCCCCTCGATCCTGGTTTCCTACCAAGGAACTGGTCTTAGTTTCTGAAATAAACTTCCCCTCGATCCTGGTTTCCTACCAAGGATCTGGTCTCAGTTTCTTTTGTCAATAAACTTTCTTGACAAGGGACGCTATTAGTAGCGGTTTTCCTTCAAACTTCTCGCCGAATTTTCCTGGGGAGATGCCATTTGAGTGGAAAAAGTTTTGATGTCAGACTTGATGGGGAACCCATTCGTCTGAATTGTAGAGGTACACAAACTTCTCTGTTTTGGAGACGCCATTTGTCGATTCTGCTGGAGAAAGCGAGTCTCTTGAGAGACTGTTTTCGTTTGGGGGCTTACATCATACTTTTCTCGGGATCTTTCCGGAGAAATGCCATATGATGGGGTCCAATTTTGAGGTGCCGATGACCTTTTCATCAGTGATTTTTCGGAGCAAAACTGGCGTGCTGCCGAATCTCTAATCACGAGGCTTTCTCTGTGGATTTTCCTTAATCCGGGAAAGCAAGGATATCATCTTCAATGGCGAAGAGTGATGCTTATTGAAAGTTTTCTCTGGCTTTTCAGAGGTTCAAGTTATCAAAGTGGTCAAGGAACAACTTCTTTCCAGAATTAAACTGGAAGCGAGGTTGTTCAGACACAATATTTCCTGACGAGGCAAGAACTGACAACTCGATTGAGAGGACTTCTACCACTAGGGGACAGGACCGACTAGAGTGATAGTGATGCAATATGAAATGTGAATGCAAATAAAAAATGCATGATGTATGTATGTATGTGCTGACAAAACAGACGCAACATACAGACTAAGAGATGAACACAATTGGATACTCGGCCATCGCGGGGCGAAGAAGTACCGTTGATTCAAAATAGCAATTCCACCTTGCTTAGGAGAGATAGTCCCGTTGGGAGCTATGTTGATCGGGCTTAGGAGATGAGAACTCGGCCGAGGATGTCAGACGAAACAAGGTCTCTGACACAGTTGATCCCTTCATTCAGGCGAACTGGTTTAGAAGGAGTACTTTGATTCTGCACTTTGAAGTTCGCTTACTTCGGGAGAAGCGATCGATGTTCTTCTGATGTTCAACAGTCAAAAGAAATGCCATCTTTAATTTAAAAGCAGAAAAAGTTTAACAAGTAAATTTATTTTTGTTTTATTTCAAGAATCGCTGATTAAGTTTAAACAACGTCGTTCTGTAAAGCTAAAACAAGTAAAGAATTACAAACAAAAGCACAAGGGCTCAAATTTTATTGATAAGATGGAGATCAGCCAAACGCGTGATTCCAAACAGTATATACAAAGTTAGAAAATGGTAATTTATAGGGAAAAGGGCTACGTTGAAACATAACGACCACTATCCTTCTACCAACTTGGAGTTCGGGACATCCTGAGCTTCCGTCGAAGATGACCTTTGACTGGAGATTTCCTCCGATAGATGATGCTGTAACTGCTGCTGAGGGACTTGCCTCTGTTGAACATAGTTACTTGCCATTATGCCTAATTTTTGCCTGGATTGTACTATGAGATTTCCAATCCATCGGGATGATTTTTTTTCATGTCTCTAACTTTTGCCTGGACCGCCCTTTCGGGTTTTCAATCCACCAAGACGTTTTTTTTTTAGGCGAAGTATTTCTTGACTACATCAACATTCGTGGGGTAGGCAAATTCCTCTCCGTCCATGGTTGCAAGTCTCAAGGCGCCGCCTGAGAAAGCTTTCGTGACCACATAGGGGCCATCATAATTTGGGGTCCATTTGCCCCGAGAGTCAGTGAGAAATGATTGTATCTTCTTGAGCACGAGGTCTCCTTTTCTGAAAATACGAGGTCGGACCTTTTTGTCGAACGCCCTTTTCATTCTTTGCTGATACAACTGACCGTGGCATAGTGCCGTGATTCTCTTTTCTTCGATCAAGTTCAGTTCGTCGTGTCGACTTTGACACCATTCAGCTTCGGTGAGCTGAGCTTCCATCAATACCCGAATTGATGGGATCTCTACTTCTATGGGGAGCACTGCTTCCATGCCATATACTAGAGAGAAAGGGATTGCCCCTGTTGAAGTGCGGACAGATGTGCGATAACCGTGAGAGCAAAGGGTAGCATTTCGTGCCAATCTTTATAGGTTACAACCATCTTTTGAATGATCTTCTTGATGTTCTTGTTAACCGCCTCAACCGCCCCGTTCATCTTGGGTCGGTAGGGAGATGAGTTATGGTGTTCGATCTTGAACTCTGCACACAACTCTTTCATCATCTTATTGTTCAAGTTAGATCCATTATCAGTAATGATCTCGCTTGGAACACCATAACGGCAGATGATATTGTTTTTGATAAATCGGACCACCACTTGTCGGGTTACATTGGCGAATGATGCTGCTTCGACCTACTTGGTGAAATAATCAATGGCTACCAGGATGAACCGATGTCCGTTTGAAGCCTTGGGCTCAATCATACCAATCATGTCGATTCCCCATATGGAAAAAGGCCACGGGGAAGAAAGAACTTTGAGATGTGATGGCGGTACACGAATTTTGTCGGAGTATATCTGACACTTGTGACACCTCCTCATGTACTTGTAGCAGTCGGATTCCATTGTCAACCAATAGTACCCAGCCCTGAGAATTTTTCTCGCCATTGTGTGTCTGTTGGCATGAGTGCCAAAGGATCCTTCATGAATTTCTTTCATGAGCATGTCTGCTTCTGGTCTGTCGACGCATCGGAGCAAGACCATGTCAAAATTTCTCTTATAAAGAGTGTCACCGCTCAGGCAGAAGTTTCCAGCCAATCTTCTGAGGGTTTTCCTATCTTTTCTGAGTGCCCCAGATGGGTACTCTTGTTTCTGAAGGAAGCATTTGATATCGTGATACCAAGGTCTATCGTCTATGACTGCTTCAATCGCGAAGATGTAAGCGGGCCGTTCAAGGCGCATTATGTCGATCTTAGGTATGTCATTCCATCGACCTACACTAATCATGGAAGAGAGAGTGGCTAATGCATCAGCCTTGTGATTCTCATCACGAGGGATGTGATGAAAGTCGACTCTGTTGAAGAAGGGTAACAACTTTCTTGCATAGTCTTTGTAAGGAATCAATCCTGATTGGTATGTGTTCCAATCTCCTTTTATCTGGTTAATAACCAGGGCTGAATCGCCGTATACGTCCAAGTTTTTGATCCTTAAATCAATCGCTTCTTCGAGACCCATGATACATGCTTCGTATTCGGCCTCGTTGTTCGTACATTTGAACGTAAGTCTAGCAGTGAAAGGAATGTGGGTACCCTGAGGGGTAACAATGATTGCCCCAATTCCGTTTCCATAATGATTGACTGCTCCGTCAAAGATAAGTCCCCACTGGGAACCTGGTTCTGGCCCTTCACTGGGTAGCGGTTCATCGCAATCTTTCATCTTGTGATACATGACATCTTCGTCTGGGAAGTCAAACCCGATTGATTCTTGATCGTCAATCGGTTGATGAGCCAAATGATCAGCTAAAATACTTCCTTTAACGGCTTTCTGAGCATGGTACTCTATGTCATATTCTGATAGTAACATCTGCCAACGGGCAATCCTTCCCGTGAGAGCAGGTTTTTCGAAAACGTACTTGATTGGATCTATTTCGGAGACCAACCAAGTAGTATGACGAATCATGTACTGGCGAAGACGTTTGGCTGCCCAAGCCAAAGCGCAACAAGTTTTCTCAAGCATTGTGTACCGAGTCTCGCAGTCGGTGAATTTCTTGCTTAGATAGTAAATGGCAGACTCTTTCCTTTTAGTTTTGTCTTGTTGGCCAAGTACACATCCCATTGAGTCCTCTAGGACTGTGAGGTAAATGATCAGTGGTCTTCCTCCCACTGGAGGTGATAGGATCGGAGGTTTCAACAGATATTCCTTGATACTGTCGAAGGCGGTTTGGCAATCTTCTGACCAAACGCAATCCTGGTTCTTTTTGAGTAATTTGAAAATCGGCGCACATGTCGCGGTCATAAGGAATATGAATCTGGAGATGTAGTTCAAACGTCCCAGGAATCCTCTGACTTGTTTTTCAGTTTTCGGAGAAGGCATTTCTTGAATGGCCTTGACCTTGTCAGGATCAACTTCAATTCCTTTCTGGCTGACGATGAACCCTAGTAATTTCCCCGAACGGACACCGAAGGTGCACTTGTTAGGATTCAAGCGGAGCTTGAATTTTCTTAGACGTGCTCGTCCTCTGTTCTTGATTTTGCAATCAAAGCATCGACATATACCTCGATTTCTTTGTGTATCATGTCATTAAACAGAGTAGTCATGGCCCTTTGATAGGTTGCCCTGGCGTTCTTCAAACCGAACGACATTACCTTGTAACAAAAGGTACCCCATGGGGTAATGAATGAAGTTTTCTCCATGTCTTTCGGCGCCATTTTGATCTGATTATAGCCCGAGAATCCATCCATGAAGGAGAATACTTTGAACTTTGCTGTGCTGTCAACCAGCATGTCAATGTGTGGTAAAGGAAAGTCGTCCTTTGGACTTGCCTTGTTTAGATCTCTGTAATCAACACACATTCTGACCTTTCCATCCTTTTTGGGAACGGGTACGATGTTGGCTAACCATTGAGGATATTCAGATGTAGCGAGGAAACCCGCGTCGATCTGTTTCTGTACCTCCTCTTTGATTTTGATGGCCATGTCCGGGTGAGTCCGTCTCAACCTTTGCTTTACTGGCGGACATTCCGATCTTAGCGGTAAGTGATGTTCCACGATGCTGGTATCCAACCCTGGCATATCCTGATAGGACCAAGCAAATACATCGAGGAATTCTTTGAGAAGCTTTATCAAACTTTCTTTGACAGTTGGACTGAGCAGTGCTCCGATCCTGATTTCTTTTCTCTCTTTTTCTGAACCCAAGTTTACCATTTCCAACGACTCTTTGTGAGTTTCAATGGACCTTTCCTCTTGTCTGAGTAGTCGGGAGATCTCTTCTGGAATTTCGTCGTCATTTTCTTCTTCAGCCTCGAATACCGGGAACTCAAAGTTGGGAGAAGGCATCGGATCGTATGTTTCAATGGGGTATAAAACAAGCAATCTGCATGACGTGATGATTCGTGTTTAGAAGAGATAGAGAAAATGTAAGTGTGTGCAGTGTATTTATTTTATTGCTTGTTTTTATTTTTGAACTGTTTTTTTTTTTAGGATTACCATTTTCTGAAAAAGCAAAAAGAGAAAACAGCAATTAATGCGGAAATTACAGAACGACGTTATTTTATTAATGAACAAGTCGAATCTTGAAACTACAGCCCTATAAAACAAAACTCACTCGCTCTGGGCAAAGCGAAGAGGGAAATTTACAAAAAGCGAGCCCTATCAAAACATCCGTTTCACCTGGGCAGGGTGGAAGGTTAAAGATGGCAGTTACTTTGACCAACGAACGACCTTCGGAACCTCGACAGCAACCCATTGGCGGCGAACTCCTCGGTGAATCACAAAGTCTGGAACCTTCCTTGATTTGTCTTCAGAAATGACGCTGATTTCTGGTGGAGTAGGATCATTGGAATCTGTCTCCCAAGCAGAATTGTCGTAGGAGGATTCCTCTGTTGCATTTTGCATAGCATTGGAGCTCTCAGCTATATCTCCCCATCCAGTTGACTGGATGTCTTCGAGCCTGATACGAGAGCTTTCGGGAGCAGTGTACTTGACCATAAAGTCGTATTTTCCACTTGGTTGTCCCAGAGTGTCCCAAACTTCTTTGGAATTGGAGAAGTCATCCCTCTCGATGACGTTGACCTCGGGAAAGGCATAGTTGATGAATTCTAGTCCTGCAAACGTTGCGAATTTATCTTCATGTTGAGTAGTTTCCGAATGACCTGAGTGTTGATCCCATGACATGGCGGGGACACAGGTATTCTGTTCAATGACGCTCAGCTGAGTTTCATTACTCGGCTGACTTTCTTGCCCCAAGTTTCCTGGGTAAGGCTGCCACATTGGCAGACCATCCATCGGGCCATATTAATTGTGATCAAAGTTTTCTTTCATCAGAGTGTCTTCCTCTAATGAATTTGGCGGAGCACGGCATCCTTCCGGATCACAATCTCCGTAGATCATTTCGACATCTGATCTTGGTATAAATCTCAGACTTTCTGTAGGAAAGCAAAAAGGCATAGGCACCTCTTCCTGAGACATATAGCCGTCCTTGTTAAGGTAGGACTTCCATTCTTCATCTGTGTCAGATGGATCTTCCTCATTGATAGCATGAACTGTCTGAGACACTGGGTGAAGAAAACCTCCACTGTGGAAGAAGTTTTGAAGGGGATGAAGACTTTCATCGTTGGCGGCTGTCTGAGTACAGGTCGCAGAAAAACCAAGACCCTTCTTTATTTTATTGTCAGTGGGAATAACAAGCTGTCCCCATCCTTTTGTATCGGTACTCTCGACCGCTTTGATAGCATCTTTGTATGAAGAAATTGAAGTTCCTTCTTCGGATTGATCGTTCTTGCTCACCGATAGTGCTTGGAACTGAGTTCCAATAACCTCCTCGGGTTCCACACAAGTAGATGATGATAGGTTACTCACAAGCAAGGCTTGTTCCCCACAAACCGTGACAAGTTGATCGTTCTTGACGAACTTTAGCTTTTGGTGGAGGGTTGAAGTAACCGCTCCAGCCTGATGTATCCAAGGTCTTCCTAATAAACAATTGTATGTTGCCCGGATGTCCATGACCTGGAAAGTGATTTGGAAAGTGTGAGGACCAATAGTTATGGGAAGATCAACTTCGCCGATAACTGTTTTTCTGGATCCGTCGAATGCTTTGAGGACGACCTCGCTGACTCTCATCGGAGGGCCCTTAAATGATAATTGCATCAAAGTGGACTTCGGCATAACATTCGGGGCTGACCCTGTGTCTACCAGTACATTGGCTAAAGCATTGCCCTGGCAGTTAACTGTAATGTTGAGCGCCAAGTTATGACGATGACCCTCTTCAGGTAATTCCTCATCACTAAATCCCAAATTATTGCAGGAAGTGATGTTAGAGACAATGCTATCGAATTGTCTGATTGTTACATCCTGTTCCACAAAGGCTTGCTCCAAGACTTTCTGTAGAGCCTCTCTGTGTGCTTCTGAACTGAGTAACAGTGATAATACTGAGATCTTTGAAGGAGTCTGCAACAGTTGATCAACAATGTTATATTCACTCCTTTGGATGAGCTTTAGCATCTCATCTTTGTCTTTTGAAAAGTCGGGATTACCAGATTGACTGACTGGTGGATCGGGAATTTCCGCCTGAAGTTCCTTTTCTTTGTTGGATTCTCCAACCCCTCGGTTGAAGATTCGACCGCTCCGTGTTACACGACTGATGTCTGCAATATTCACGACGGAGGGTAATGGAATTTCCTTTCCATTCTCGATTATTGTTGCACCGTATTTGTAAGGGATTGCCTTAGCTGATTCATACGGTAGTGGCCCCGGTAGATAGATGACTATGGGAACCTTCTGACTTTTCTGACCATCATAAGTAACCTTGATCCGTTCCCGGTTGGGAACTCTAGATTTGTCAAGTAGAGGGATGATGGCAAAAACATCCCTGGTCCTGTGATGACCAGAGATCGTGACAACATCCTCAACTTGCTCGGCAAGGTAGTTCGGCGACCAAATGATGGGTCCTGAACCGGGATATGGACGAATTTCTCCATGATCGACCTGACCCTAAAGAGCTGCTCTCTCAAGGTAACACCCTTGGTTACTTTCCGAACAGACGCTACAACGGTCATAATTGTGTGGTGGCACCTGGCCACGCCCACTTTGAATACAATGTAACCTCACTAGGTTACCTTCCATTGATCGGACATCCTGACTTTGACGACGAGTAGGATTCCTGTTATTGATACTAATCTGCTGAGTATCTTCGTCCATATAGATTGGCATCCACCAGTGATTTAACAAGTGCTGAAGTGCCTCCTGGACAAGGGTACAACCTCGATCGTTTTCGCAACCCGCATTACAATTTTGATAGTCATGTGATATTAAGAATCCAAGTCGGACCTGCTCAGCATGTAACTCTACCAGGTTGGTATTCATTACGCGGATATCGAAGATCTGAACCATGTTGATTTGATAGGAGTTCCTATCATGGTAGTCTTGGATCCATCCAAGATCCATCTGACGCTGGAGGGCCTCTTGTATGAAAGAGCATCCCTGTTTGTTTACCGACCAAGTCAGACAGGAACTGTAATCGTGCCGCGGCAGATTATGATACTGGCTTTGCCTTGAGTGCATCGCCACCAAGTTGACATTCATCGCACGGATGTCGTGGTTTTGAATGACGTTGGAATTCGTGTAAACCATGTTAACTCCACGAACTCGGTGCTCTTGGATCTATCCAAGATCCATTTGTTCCTGTAGAGCTGTTTGTACTACAGAACACCCCTGGTTGTCTTTAGAGCAGATATCACACTGGTGATAATTATGAGGTGGCACATGGCCATATCCACTCTGTCTACAATGCATCTTGACCAGATTGGTCCCCAATAAGTGTACATCGTGAATTTGATAGACATTGTTAGTCTCTTTCTCAATCAGATTGACTGCAGCTTTCTCGTGTTGAGGCAGCGGGTTCATAAGAACATTAGGATTCGTATCTTTGAAAGATAAGAGCCCGCTCCTAACAAGCTTTTGTACGTCGGATTTGAAATTGAGACAAGTCTCAATGTTATGCCCTGAACCTCCTTGATGATAAGGGCATGTTTGATCCGCTTTAAACCAAAAAGGCGGATTTTCTGGAACTGAAAGGGGAGACTTAGTCTGAATGTGCCCCTTAGCCAGCAGTAACGGAAATAGCTCTGCGTACGTTACGGGTATAGGATCAAATCCTGGTGGTCGTATTGTACGGTTGTTATTATATGGAGAACGAGCCTGCTGAAGAGGCTGTTGTGTCCTTTGTTGGTTAGGTTGGCTCTGCACAACCTGAGGTTGATACATAGGAACAGGCGCGGGGCCGATAGCAGGAGTAACAGCTGCTACTGGCTGATAACGTCGCCTTTACTTTCCGAGAGAGATATTCCCAATATCTTGCTCTTTTTTCTTAGGGAGAGCACTACCGTATTTTTTAGTACCGCTCGTTGATCCAGTGTCTTTTACCAAACGTCCTTCTCGGACGGCTTCCTCAAGACGTACACCCATGCCGACCATTTCGGTGAAATCACTGGGCGCACTGGCAATCATTCGGTCATAGTAAAATGAGCTTAAGGTCTTTAAGAAGATTTTTGTCATCTCTTTTTCCTCAAGAGGTGGACAAATCTGAGCGGCAATTTCACGCCACCTTTGAGCATACTCCTTAAAGGTTTCTTTGCCCTTTTGCGACATTGATCTGAGTTGATCTCTGTCGGGTGCCATGTCCAAATTGTATTTGTATTGTTGGACGAAGGCAGTACCAAGATCTCTGAATGTACTGATCGTAGTACGGTTTAAACCCATGTACCATTTGAGTGCGGCACCGGTTAAACTATCCTGGAAGTAGTGAATCAGCAGGTCCTGATTCTCCGTCTGAGCTGACATCCGCCGAGCGTATATCACCAGATAGCTCTGAGGGCAAGAGTTACCCTTGTATATTTCAAAGTCGGGCACTTGGAACTTGTGCGGGACTTTCACATTTGGGACCAAGCAGAGGTTTGCGGCGTCCTTTCCAAATAGATCCTGACCGCGAATGGCTTGCAGCTCTTTCTGCATTTCCAAGAACTGCTCCTGGAATTCATCCATTCTGTCAAACATAGTTTCCTTCTTACCAGAAGGTGTCTGTGGAATCTGTCCTTCCGGGACAGTGTGCACCACAGGGGGTGGTACCGTGACTATGGCAGTAAGTCTTGGCGCCTCCCGAAGTTTGTAACCTTCAGGAGTCTTCAGTATGCCCCTAGCATCTTCGCTTTCCCGAACTTTGTAACCTTCAGGCCCAGCGGCTTCTGTTGCGATTCCCTGATCTTCAGTGATCGGCGGAACATATCCTTCCGGGATATAGTTAACAGGCATGCCCCAAGGACGATCTTTCGGCATCTGATACCTAGGATCATACTTTTCTATGATGGGCGTTGAGGTGATCTCTGAGATCACAGTTCTTTGTAGCAGAGCTTCTGCCATGGCTTGCATGTCGTTACGAAGCTTTCTCATATCCTCTCTCAGAGCGTCGATCTCTTCTTTCAACTCTCTGTTTTCTTCCTCAAGATCATCCATCTTTTTCTGACGATTGGCCCGAGTATTATACGAATGAGACAGTTTGACTCTAGAATCGAGACACAAACGTGAGATTCGTAGGGAAGAAGAATACGCGATGTGAGAATGATGAATGCAATGATTATATTAATTGTTGTTTTTTGGTTTAATCAAAATAAACTTCGACAATTAGATTGCAAATATCAAACAGTGGGGAAACCCCTTTTTATTGAAATTCAAAGGATTACAGAAATGGAAATACAGTAGATTACAAAGTGCAGAAACAGAAACCTAAACTAATGGGTCCCGAGTCCTCTCTGAGGAGAAACCGGGTGCTGATTCTGGTATCTTCCTTTTCTTTGACCGGGGAGCTTGGGCCGTTGTCGGGTTGTCATTCCTTTGCCAAGTGAAAGGAGTGAGCAAATTCCTTTGGTCATCTTGATTCTCTACAGCATGCTGCTCCAAAATTTCAATCAGAGCATCTTTCTCTTTTAGTAGTTGCTGTATTTGGATACACTCTACGTCGAGGGTGCGGTACTTGTTCTTCCAAGATCTTCTTTCCTTTTGAACTTTGTTGAGAGTAACCTGAAGCTTTTCAATTTCCGTCATGAAGTACATGACCGTTTCCCTCGGCGGAAGAATTCCGTAACGAGGATAAGGCATCTTTAGCTTGAGAGCTCTAGTTTGTACCCAGTGGTGATAAGGCTCCATCGAGACACAGTCCGGTTTTCCCAGAGACTCTCGTCCTTTCTTATGAACCTGTTTCCAAGCTTGCACTATTTCCATCTTTAGTGCTCTGTCATTTTCTCCTTCTTTGAAGAAAAGACCTTCCAGATGAACACCCAGTGGGATGTGTCTCATCGGGTATCCAAATTGACGAAGAACCAATATCGGATGATAGTTGATTCCTCCTTTAGTTCCTATGAGGGGTACGTTGGGGAAGTTTCCACAACGGTCAATGATTCTGATTCCCTCATAAATCCTATTACACCAATCTATATCGGAATTGGTGAGAGACATGATCTTCTGCGACCAACGTAAGACACTCTTGCAATCCCAAAAAGCAGTAGACTTGGGCAAGTGAGAGATAAACCATTTGTAGAGCAAAGGTACACAGCATGTGATCTCCCCTCCGCTGTACAAATTTCCCAAGTGTACAGAATGATACGCATCTGCGAGCAAAGTCGGCACAGGGTTTCCAATGAGAAAAACCTTAATAGCGTTGATATCGACGAAGTTATTGATGTTGGGAAACAAAAATAATCCGTAGGTGAGCAAGACAAAGATGCCTTCAAAAGCAGTCCCGTTCCCTATACTAGCGAAGTATAGAGCCTTTTTTGTCAAGAACTGGGCTGGCAAACCTTGGATGTCACCCTTAGTAATCATGTGAGTCTTGACCTCAGACTCGTCCAAATGAATTGCTCTTGCAATAGTCTGATTCTTTGGAATTTCTTCCAGTCCAGAAAATGGAGCTCGATCAGTGATATGTAAATCAGCCAGATGAGAATATTCCTCCAGCGTTGGTGATAACTGGTAATCCGGGAATGTGAAACAGTGATAAACCGGATCGTAGAACTGAATGAGCGCGTCCATGATCCCCTCAATCACATGGACTCTTAACAGTGGTAGCAAACCTCCGTGCTTGGCTCTGAAAGCCTCTGGGTTAACGATCATCCTTGCTAACCTTCTCAAATCCCCTAGTTTTGGAACCCTGAAGGTGTACGTATAAGTTCTCCTTCTACCGAAATCCATTAGCGTAATCTTTTTCTCTGATATTTGCAATCACAGTCTTAGTTTAATTTGAAAAACAGAGAGACTAGAAGAGAAAGTTTTTTGAGTGTTTTAATGTTTTATTAAATGGATGCATGAATGCAGCACACAAAAACATAGAAAAAACATGGGGTCAGAGGGTCGTTGTCATGAAGTCAAGGCTCTACCCATCCCCAAAGGTTTATACTAGGGTGATTTTTGTACCTGTACTCATTATCATCAGCTCCTCCCAGGAAGGCAGACAACAAGCGGATCTCCAGCGAGTTGTGTGCAATCTTAGAGTAAGTGCCATTCACCGAGAATAGATCACCAGCCTCAAATGAGGGTAGTATCGCGTAACAACTATTTCCAATAGTTTCCGCACTACGAAAGGGTTTGGCTCCTCAGCTTCTCAGACTTAACAACCGGCCCATTGGCTAGAAGAGTGAATGGGTTGCGTTGGTCAGCCTCCACTGAGGTTGATGGTCGACCCCGTCAACATCACTTATCTTAAGTGTATACTCATTCTCACCACATGCGGCATCACACACATTCCCATTAGCAGAAAAATAAACAGGTATAGCAATTAGGAAAAGCAGTATATATATTTGTCCTAAGTTCCTGACAGAAAATGGGTTCCCCGGCGGAAGCCCCAATCTGTGGTTTTCACATAAGTGAAGAAAAGGAAGACCGTGCCTAGATCTAACTTTGAAGGGCCCCACGGTGGGCGCCATTTTTCTGTAGCGAGCGATTTTGGACGCGGTTCTTAAGCGTTGGTCGCTCTCTGCGGTTTGAGCTTTGACTACAGGTCGATTCATTTTTTATCCTATTGTGAGCTGAATAAGGAAGGGAAATAGATGTCTCCAATTAACCCTGCTTGCATACTGAGTTTAAACAGCGGTCTGTTAGGTTACGGATGCTATCAATGTGGGGGTCCTTTGTACTGGTTATTTGTATTTTCGCCAATACTGTCTTCTTTCTTTCTAGGACTTTCTAGCGGGGAACAAGGATTAGGATGTTAGGACTGATGCTTTTGAAATACTGCTTTTGATTGATGGAGATATGGGATTTGGGTTTTTTGTTGATTGCGCTCGCTAAGATCTTTTATTTCGATCTTATGCCTACGTATTCCCGTTTACCGAAACAGGGAAATCAGAGCGTTCGTAGTTCCTCCTATTCTATGGGAGGAAATGGGTGTTTTTGGTGTCTTGTTTAAAGCCCAAGACGTGAAGCGAAAGGTGGTTTGTATCTTGTTCAAAGCCCAACATGTGAAGCTGAAAGGTCTATTTGTGTCTTGTTCAAAGCCCAAGACGTGAAGCTGAAAGACCTCGACTTTAGAGAGAATTTGTCATCTCTAAAGAGGGGGAAGGAGAATTACTTTAACTGGGATACGCGGATCCGAGCAATGCCATAATTTCCGAAGAAAGGGTTTTAACCTGAAGGAGAAGACTTTAACTCAGTGTAGAGCAATGCCATCTTTCCTTAGGAATTTCTCATGCTAAAAGAGGGACAGTGGCATGGATATAGATGATTCAGAGGCTTGCCGCTTACAACGATTAGATGAAAGGAAAGGAGTTGTTGATGTTTGTGTACTGTGAACGAGGCACAGCTTTGATGCTAAAAGGTTAATTGGATCAACCAGTGGTTTTCTTATACAAAGCCTAAGAGGAGGCTAATTTCCGCTAGGAAAATCATTATATAAAGCCTAAGAGGAGGCTATTTTGTGTCTCGTACAAAGCCCGAGAGAGAGGCTAAAAGTTTTTGACCCGACGATAGAGTCTTTGTGTCTCGTACGAAGCCCGATATAGAGGCTAAAAGTTTGTTTCAGTTGAGTGACAGATCCAATATACTGATTTTAAAAGAGAAAATCAGTTCTTATATGAGCGACACTGTACTCAGGGATTTGATTTGAGGATCAGGGATATTTCCTTCTCTTTGAGGAAACGGGAAATCCAAAGGGTATTGAGACTGTCCGAGTCTGCGGGTTTCCTTCCTATTTAACGAAGGGGTCACTTGAGAATGTCTTTGAGACTCAAGGAAGTTAGACTGTCCAAGTCTAGAGTTTTTTTCTTTTGTACTATGCTTTGAGAAACAGTAGTAGACTCTATGAAAGGACTGTTCTATGAGGATGACTAGGTTATGTTCCTATACCTCTAGAAGGTCGTCGGGACAATTTGTACGAAGCCCAAGAGGAGGCTGGAAACTTTTAAGAAGCCGACGGGTCCTTGTACTAAGCCCAAGAGGAGGCTATCATTCTCGAAGGAAGAGATCATTATACGAAGCCTAAGAGGAGGCTGTGAATACTTCTAAGAAGCCGACGGGTCCTTGAATAATGCCCAAGAGGAGGCCGATGCTTTTAAGAAGCCCGTGGGTCTATCATCTCCTTTCCATTAGGAGAGATAACTCTTTTAAAGATAAAAACCACTGGTAAACGTACGAGGTTTACTATCCAGCGACTTTTAGCTTTTAAAGAGGGTTCCTTAGTTAAGGTCCAAGATTATGACCGTAGTGGGTACCCAAACCCCGAGACATTCAAGGCAAGCTATCCACAAGGAATAGATCAAGTCAGGAAAGTTCGAGAATTTGGAAGAAACTCAAAGATGCCATTCACGGAGAATACATTCATCTTGGGGAGTAGAGCTTCTTGACGATTCCTAAGGAGGACAGCCGAAGAGAAGACTGTATCTGGTGCTCCTATTGGGGATCTAGGCGTCTATTTCTACGAATAAATGAAACGGCGTCACCTAGTTCTAGACGTAGTTGTCGGGGAAACTCAAAATATCTATACTATTATTACACAGTAGATATGAGTTTATGAAAGGAGACTTACGGTGAGCAGCCCCACAATATAGTTATATATATATATATATATATGAGTTTATGAAAGGAGACTTACAGCGAGCAGCCCCACAATACAGTTTATAATATGAAAGCAGTAAATGAAAGCGATAACCACTTACTCGGTTGTAGTGCTTCCATGCTGTTTGGTTAGTTGTTCAACAAAGAAAGATTAAAAACAACAGTATATTCAAAATCAAAGGAGAAAGTGCTTTGAAAAAGAAAGATTTGGGGCTTATAGCTCAAGGAGAGGCCCAGGGTTTTATCAGTGAACACACTGTTTGACTTTGTACAGCGGGACTTATACAAGTGACTGGGGCCCAAAAAGGTTTTCTGTACAAAGGGATGGGTCTTACACCCTCTCAAGAGGCCCAAAAAAGGTTTAAAGAAAAGAGAGGGGCTTATAACACGAGGGTAGGCCCAAATGATTTTTCGTTTAAAAATGGCGATCGCGCCGAGGTTTTCTTTTAACGCAGAGGGACTTATACAATAAGTGAGGCCCAAAATGTTTTGGTTAAAAGGGGGATTGGGTCTTACACTCTAATAGAGGCCCAAAGTGTTTTGAATGGGTCTTATAGCTCAAGGAGAGGCCCAGATGATTTTTTTTTTTAAACGGGCGACGATCGCGCCGTTTACTTGTACAGAGGGACTTATACAATGAGTGAGACCCAAAAAGTTTTTGTACAAGGGGGGATGGGTCTTACACTCTCTCAAGAGGCCCAAAGAGTTTTGAAAATGATTTATGAGGGTTGAATTAATCCAAAACCCTAATTTGTTTTCAAAATGTATTTAATTGAATAAAAATTCAATTAAAATGATCAAAAATTGTTTAACACATGGAAAACAAATTGTGATATTGGATTAATGCTTCAAAAATTAAGTATTGACCTACAAAATAATTAGAAAACATTAAAAGTTGCAAAATCAATTTAGAAAAAATATTTAAAATGCCAAAAACAATCAATATATTAATTCTTTACAAAAATATCAATTATATGAAATAAATAATATTTTTGGGATTTTTTGGGAAAATAAAATATTTTAACATTTTTGTGAATTATTAAAAAAAGAATCAACTCAAAATCATTAAAACTCAGAGAGAAATTAATTTTTGTATCAATTAAACAAAATCACAAAATTCAAATATTTGAATTTCTAAAAATGGCTCCAAGAACAAGCTGAAGAACACGCGCGTGTTCTTGGTTTCTCATATTTGCATTTTCTATCCAATCTCCATGAATACGTAATCATATCATGCAATCCACATATCATTATGCTCGCCTCAACCTCACGATCATGTCTATGTACTTTAATTTCATTTAAATTAAACATACAACAAGAAATCACGAAGAGACCTCAAGAACCCTAATTTCTGCATGAAGGCTAGGATTTTTGATACACAATTCAAATAATGCAATTAATTGAGGGAAAACATTCCATGCATGATTATGAACATATGGCCAAATTATTGTGCGAGGAAATATGCATAGATTGAGAGATGACCAAGTATGTGCTTACCTCCAAGTCGTGACAGCAAGTTCAAAGTGATTTTTGATTTGGAGGTGTTACAGATGAGTGGTGATGATCTGAACAGCTTCCCTACACCCTATGGATTGTGTTTGGATGGTTGGACTTGATTGAAATTGGCTGGATCATTTTGTGGTACCTCCGCTGCACTTTGGTTAAAACCTTGAGCAATCAGCTGGTGATTTTGTGAAATTGATGTTTCAGAAGTAATCTAAGTGTTTGATCAGCTCATATGTGATGTATGTGAGGTGTGTGAGTGATTGGTTTGATTGGAATTGCTCTCAAACTCAAAACCCGATAGTGACTTGCCTTAGAAGGCAAAATTGGAGTGAAAGAAGAGATTTTGAGGAAAGCATCTGTTAGATGGCTTTGGTGTACTCAAACTGACCACAATTGAGCTCTATTTATAGTAGAGCAATTTTGTTTTGCAAGGAACAGTGCATGGCAGCTGGTAAGTAGGTTTGGCCAATGTTGGCAAATGAAAATCCAAGTCTCCTCTAGCCATTGACTAGAGGTTAGGGCACAGAGCTTTGGTCCCCTTGGTCTTGGATAAGTCTTGACTGATTTCAGATGAGAATGGCTCAGTCCATGCCACCTTGATGGTTTCATTGAATGCCTCATTCCAAATTTGAAGTCTTGTCCCTATTTTGGCCATTCTAGGTTCAACATGCTATTTCTTGTTCCATGGACTTTGGAGGCTTGGCTCAGTGATTGTCCCCTTTAGATTCAATCCTCTGAGGTGTCCAAGTGGATAGGAGCAATTGAATTTGGCTGATTTTGGCAAATCGACCAAAGTTGCAAATTCTACGTTGCCTTGACAGATTTCAGCAAGGCAACTTGGCAATGTTGTATCTCATGGTGTAGGTTGAATTTGGCAATGTTCTTGGCCATTTTGGAAAGCTCTTACATGATACAACAACTGTTTGAATAAGTTTGGTTTTGATATCTTTTGATTCCAAGTGAAAAATCCCCCTACATTTGGCAAAAAGTGAGGCAGAATCTGACTTAGTGAAAATTTCACTAAGTGTTGGAAAAAGTGACATTTTCACTTTTCAGCCATTTTGATCATTCCATAACTCAAAATCCTTAATGAATTGGAATGACTTGTAGTTGAAGTTTTTGTAGGTGATAATGAGGGCTACAAATCCATCTTTGGATGAGAAAAAATGGCCTTGTGGTTTAGGAGTTATGGTCCTCCAAAGTTGGTACCTTTGCCACTTTATTTTTAACTTAGAAAAATTTCTAAGTTTTATGGTTACCCCTTTTACAAGTTATCTCACTTTTCTTGATTTTTCTTGATGAATGATGATTCAAATCATACATTAACATCATTTTAGGGTTAAAAATCCATTTTGGTGAAAAATCTCAAAAAGTCAAAGTTGACTTTTGTGCACAGTTGACTTTTTATCAGATGAATTCCAAACTGTGCAATTCTTCAGGAAATCATGTCCTTGACCTAAATCAAACTTGATGGACATGTTCCATGGGTGTCATAGGGTATATTCAATCATGTATTAGGGTTTGGGAGCATGTCTTGGTCAAAAGTCAAAGTTACGTTGACTTTTCTCTTAAAACCCTAATTGTGGTGCAGATGAAATTGAGACTTGTTGCTCAAGCTTCTTGGATCAATCCATTGTTCCAAATGGATCAATATGGTATATTAGAGACCCTCAAATCATTTCTTGATGTCTTGGCTCATGGTTTGTCCCAAAAGTCAACTTAGGGGTGAATTAGGTCAAGAAACCCTAATTCCTGATTTTTGATGAATGCGTCCCCTGAGGCAAAATTGACTTGATGCAATGGGTTCATGAGGTTCCATGAAGTATATTAGGTCATGTTTTGGATCATTGCCTTGTGCCCAGATGAAAATTTCCATCTGGAGGCCCTGGTCGACCAAAACCCTAATTTGGTGACACTGTCGATCTTGAGACTTGATCCACCTAGAAGGGAGCAGCCTTGTGCTTAATCCTTGAAGTGGGAGTCCTTTTTGATCCATTGTGGATATTTAAGAGATTAGACAAGTTGAAGATCATGTCATTTCTTGATTGATCCTTTGTCTAAGCACTCAGAGAGGGCTTGAAACCCTAATTTTGATTGTAGTGGATGCTCACCCTTCTTTGGGGAGACTAATGAAGCATAAAGGTACATCCATATTGTGATGATGATTTTCACAATGATGGAAAATCTAAGTGGTCAAAATTTGGGGTATTACAAGAAGGCCAATGTTCCAAGTGAAACCCATTCTGGAACTGTTCATCAGCCTCCTCTTGGGTTTAGTGCAAGGACTCACAGGCTTCCTAAAAGCATCCCCGCCTCCTCTTGGGCGTTTTACAAGGACCCGTCGGCTTCTTAGAAGTTTTCACAGCCTCCTCTTAGGCTTCGTATAATGATTCTTCCTCCGGGAAGATAACCTCCTTTTGGGCTTCGTACAAATTGTCCCGTCGGCTTCTTAAAAGTTTTTCTCGCCTCCTCTTGGGCTTCGTACAAATTGTCACGACGACCTCTTAAAGGTATAGGAACAGAAATTAGTAATCTTAATAGAACAGTCTTTCAAAGATTCTAGATCTTCCTACCGCGAACATACTGTCTCTGGATCTCTCTTAAGCATAGTACAAAAGATAAAACTCTAGACTTGGACAGTCTAATCTCCTTGAGTCTCGAAGACATTCTCAAGTTCCTTTCAAAAATAGGGAAAAAACACCTGTAGACTCGGCAGTCTCAATACCCTTCGGATTCCCCGTTTCCTTAAACAACAGGAAATGATCCTGGTCCTCAGATCAAATCCATGAGTACAAGATTACCCATATAAAAATTGATTTTCTCTTTTAACCAACATACTGGACCTGTCACTCAACTGAAACAGTAACCATAGCCTCCTCTTGGGCTTTGTACAATGATTCTCCCTAACAGAGCAAACCTTTGCAGCCTCCATCTCGGGCTTTGTACGAGATACAAAACACTCTCTTGTTGAGTATAAAAAGAATCTCTTGTTGAGTCGATCACTTTTAGCCTCCATCACGGGCTTCGTACGAGATACAAATCACTCTCTTGTTGAGTATAAAAAGACTCTCTTGTTGAGTCAATCACTTTTAGCCTCCATCTCGGGCTTCGTACGAGATACAAATCACTCTCTTATTGAGTATAAAAGACTCTCTTGTTGAGTCAATTCTCTTTTAGCCTCCATCTCGGGCTTCGTACGAGATACAAATCACTCTCTTGGTAAGTATAAAAGACTCTCTTGTTGACTCAAACCCTTTTAGCCTCCGTCTTGGGCTTCATACAAGACACATATAAAAACACTCTCTTGTTGAGTCAACCCTTTTAGCCTCTATCTCGGGCTTCGTACGAGACACAAAAGCATCCTCTTGTTGGGTCAATAGCCTCCTCTTAGGCTTTGTATAAAGAAATCCCCGTTTGATTCAATCAACCTTTTAGCATCAAAAGATGTGCCTCGTTCACAGTATACAAAACATCAACAACTCCTTTTCCTCCTCTAATTGTTGTAAGTGGCAAGCCTCTGGATTATTTACATCCACGCCACTGTCCCTCTTTTAGCATGAGGAATTCCTAAGGAAAGATAGCATTGCTCTACACTGAGTTAAAGTCTTCTCCTTCAAGTTAAAAATCCCCTATAAAGGAAATTATGGCATTGCTGGATTCACATATCCCAGTTAAAGTAATTCTCCTTTATAATCAGTCACCCAACAGTTGTGACAAACAGACCAAATACCCCCCTTTAGAGATGACAAATTCTCTCTAAAGTCAAACACCCTTTTAGCTTCACATCTTGGGCGTCGAACAAGATACAAATAGACCCTTCAGCTTCACATCTTGGGCTTTGAACAAGATACAAACCACCTTTAGCTTCATGTCTTGGGCTTTAAACAAGACACCAAAACACCATTTCCTCCCATAGAATAGGAAGAACTACGATCGCTCTGATTTCCCTATCCCGGGAATACGTAGGCATAAGATTGAAAAAGAATCTTAGCGAGCACATTAATCAAAAAAACCCAAAGTCCCCTACCTCCAGCCAATCTAGCACAGTATCCCAAAAAAATCCCCATGAATAGTCCCGATATTTCGTTCTGAACAAAATAAGCAGAGAGAGGTCCACGAACTAAAACCGCATCTGTAAACCAACAGTTTTGACTATTTAACCTCAGTATGCAAGCAGGGTCAGTTGGAGACATCTATTTCCCTTCCTTCATCAGCTTCAATAGGATAAAAAATGAATTGACCTGTAGTACCCCAGAGCGACAGTGCTTAAGAACCACGTCCAAAATCTCTCGCTACAGAAAAATGGCACCCACCGTGGGGCCTTCTCATCTTTCTTTCTTACAATTTAAGGTGAAAACCTTGGACAAGTCATTTTCATGGCGGTGGCCACCACAGAAGAATGACGCCCACCGTGGGGCCAAACAAACGAATCTTGTCTCTCTTATCTCTCTGGTTGAAACCTTCTCTTAGGACGAGTCCTTGGGTTCACAAGGTATCACCGAATGACGGTTCCATCGGGGAATGTCATTATTGCTAGAATCGGTCCTCACTAGGATCTTAGGTCAAAAACCTTTAAGTTGGGAAGGTACCGCAGAATGGCGACTCCGTCGGGGAGCCATTTTCTGTTAGGATCATAGGATTCATAACTCTTAAAAAGTCTAGGACATTAGGACAAATATATATACTGCTTTTCCTAATTAATGTCTGTGTTTATTTTTCTGCTAATGGGAATGCGTGTGATGCCGCATGTGGAAAGATTGAGTATACACCTAGGAAAAACCTCTTTCAGTAGTGCGGAAGCTATCGGAAATAGTTGTCACGCGATACTACCCTCTTCTGAGATTATTCGAAATACATCACCTAGCACGGTTCCCGGCCCACTGATGTTATCTCGACAAGAATCAATGATTTTGAGAGACAGGTACAAAAATCACTAGTATAAACCTTTGGGATGGGTAGAGCCTTGACTTCATGACACCGACCCTTTGACCCCATGTTTTTTCTATGTTTTTGTGTGCTGCATTCATGCATTCATTTTAAAAAACATTAAGTAAAGAAAATTTTCTCTTCTAGTCTCTCTTTTTCAAATTAAGCTAAGACAATGATTGCAAATGTCAGAGAGAAAAGGATCGCGCTAATGGATTTCGGTAGAAGAAAAACTCACAAGTATACCTTCAAGGTTCCAAAACTAGGGGATTTGAGAGGATTAGCAAGGATGATTACTAACCCTGACACTTTCAGAGCCGAGTACGGAGGTCTGCTACCTCTGTTAAGGGTCTATGTAATTGAGGGAATCCTGGAGGCACTCATTCAGTTTTACGATCCGGTCTATCACTGTTTCACATTCCCGGATTACCAGCTCACACCAACGCTGGAGGAGTATTCTCATCTGATTGATCTACCCATTACTGATCAAGCTCCCTTTCTAGACTGGAAGAAATTCCAAAGGATCAGACCATTGCAAAAATAATTTATTTGGACGAATCAGAAGTCAAGACTCACCTGACCACCAAGGGAGGAATCCAAGGTTTGCCAACCAAGTTTCTGGTAAAGAAGGCTCTGTACTTTGCTAGTATAGGGAACGTGACTGCTTTCGAGAGCATCTTTGTTTTGCTCACCTACGAGTTATTTTTGTTTCCCAACATTGATAACTTCGTCGATATCAACACCATTAAGATTTTTCTCATTGGAAACGTCGTACCAACCTTGCTCGCAGATACGTATCATTCTGTACACTTAAGGAATTTATACAGCGGAGGACTGATCATGTGATGTGTACCCCTGCTATATAAATGGTTTATCTCCCATTTGCCTAAGTCTTCCGCTTTTTGGGATCATAAGAGTGCCTTACGTTGGTCGCAGAAAATCATGTCTCTTACCAACTCTGACATCGATTGGTACAATCGAATCTATGGCGGGATCAGGATCATCGACCGTTGTGGAAATTTCCCCAACGTACCCCTTATAGGAACTAAGGGAGGAATCAATTACTATCCAGTCTTAGTTCGTCGTCAATTTGGATACCCTATGAGGCATGTCCCGCGTAATGCTCATCTGGAAGGTATTTTCTTCAAGGAAGGAGAAAATGACAGGGCACTAAAGATGGAAATAGTGCACGCTTGGAAACATGTTCATAAGAAAGGACGGGAGTCTCTAGGAAAACCGGACTGTGTCTCGGTGGAGCCTTATCTCCACTGGGTACAAACTAGAGCTCTCAAGCTAAAGATGCCTTATCCTCATCACGGAGTTCTTCCGCCAAGGGAATCTGTCATGTACTTCATGACTGAAATGGAAAAACTTCAGGTTACTCTCAACAAAGTTCAACAGGAAAGGAGGTCTTGGAAGAACAAGTACCGCATTCTCAATGTGGAGTGTACCAAAATACAGCAACTGCTAAAAGATAAGGATGCTCTAATTGAGATTTTGGAGCAACATGCTGTAGAAAATCAGGATGACCAAAGGAATTTGCTCGCTCCTTTCACTTGGTAAAGGAATGACAACCCGACAACAGCCCAAGAGCCCTGGTCCAAGAAAAGGAAAGTACCAGAATCAGCACCCGAGTTCTCCTCAGAGAGGACTCGGGACCCATTAGCTTAGGTTTCTGTTTCCGCACCATGTAATTTACTGTATTTCCATTTCCGCAATCCTTTGAATTCAATAAAATGGGGGTTTCCCCACTGTTTGATATTTGCAATCTAATTGTCGAAGTTTATTTTGATTAAACCAAAAAAACAATTAATATAATCATTGCATTCATCATTCTCACGTCACGTATTCTTCTTACCTACGAATCTCACGTTTGTGTCTCGGTTCTAGAGTCAAACTGTGTCATTCGTATAATACTCGGGCCAATCGTCAGAAAAAGATGGATGATCTCGAGGAAGAGAACAGAGAGTTAAAAGAAGAGATCGACGCTCTGAGAGAGGATATGAGAAAGCTTCGTAACGACATGCAAGCCATGGCAGAAGCTCAACTACAAAGAACTGTGATCTCAGAGATCACCTCAACGCCCATAGTAGAGAAGTATGATCATAGGTATCAAATGCCGAAAGATCGTCCCTGGGGTATGCCTGTTAACTATATCCCGGAAGGATATGTTCCGCCGATCACTGAAGATCAGGGAATCATAGCACAAGCTGTTGGGCCTGAAGGTTACAAACTTCGGGAAAGCGAGGATGCCAGAGGCATAATGAGGACTCTTGAAGGTTACAAACTTCGGGAAATGCCAAGACTCACTGCCGTAGTAACGGTACCACCCCCTGTGGTGCACACTGTCCCGGAAGGACAGATTCCACAGATACCTTATGGTAGAAAGGAAAGTATGTTCGATAGAATGGATGAATTCCAGGAGCGGTTCCTGTAAATCCAGAAGGAACTGCAGGCTATTCGCGGTCAGGATTTATTTGGAAAGGACGCCGCAGACCTTTGTTTGGTCCCCAATGTGAAAGTCCCGCACAAGTTCCAAGTACCCGATTTTGAAAAGTACAAGGATAACTCTTGCCCTCAAAGCCATTTGGTGATGTCCACTCAGCGAATGTCAGCTCAGACAGAGAACCAGGATCTACTGATTCACTACTTTCAAGATAGTTTAACCGGTGCCGCATTAAAATGGTACATGGGTTTAAACCGCACTACGATTAGCACTTTCAGAGATATTGGCACTGCCTTCGTCCAACAATATAAATACAATTTGGACGTGGCACCAGACAGAGATCAACTCAGATCAATGTCGCAAAAGGACAAGGAAACCTTTAAGGAGTACGCTCAGAGATGGCGTGAAATTTCCGCTCAAATTTGTCCACCTCTTGAGGAAAAAGAGATGACAAAGATTTTCTTAAAGACCTTGAGCTCATTTTACTACGACAGAATGGTTGCCAGTGCGTGTAACGCCCCGATTTTTGTTAGATTTATTTAATCGAGTCAATTTAATTATTTTGGTCTTTATATTATTTTATTCTTGACTTTTATTTGACAATAAATTATATTTCATCGCTGTTTATGTTTTATCGCATTTTGAGAGCGTTTGAGAGATATTTGAGAGTAAGGGTAAAATGGTCATTTTGGGTAATTAGATATTTTTACATAAGTGGAAATAGAGGGGAAAGAAAAAGAGAAAAGAATGGAAAGAGAAAGGAAAGGAAAGAAGAGGAGAGAAAAGAAAGGAGAAGAGGAAAATCGAAGAAAACTCTGTTTCAAGCGCGATTAATCGGGTAAGGGTGAGAAGTTTCGATTATATCTTGGTTGTATATGTATATGTGTGAGATTGTGTGAATGTTTTCTTGTTTTTATAATGTTTTTTACATTTGATAAATTGATGAAAAATTGATGGAAATCGATGTTTTCACGGTCGGAAATCGATATAAATCGCGTTGTATGATCACACTGTGTTTATGAACAATTGTTGATACTTGTTTTGCTGTTGGAATTGATTTGGGATGAAAAATGGGATTTTTGGGATGTGGAATCGTGTAAAAATGCAGAAGATAAATTCTGCATCTGATACGAAGCGTCCGACGATGCTTTGAGCGCCGGGCGACGTATGTGTTGCCGCTGTTCCGCAGGGCGATACCCAAGAGGCGCAGCTTGTCACGCTGCTGACTCTTTTAAAGTTTTGGTTGGGTAATGTACGTCGCTGCTTCGCCGAGCGACGCAGAGGCGAAGGGGGCACCGTCGGGCAAAAATATGTACCGTCGGGCGCTCTTGGGGATTTTCAATAAATTTGTTTTGTTTGAAAATGCATAACTTTTGATCTGTAACTCGGATCGAGACGTTCCTAGTACCGTTGAAAAGCTAATGAGATGCTCTTTCTTATAAAAATGGTTTAGAGACTAGTGGCCGATTTAATTGTGTCGGGAATTAGAATAGTGTCGTTTTGTCGACTTTTACCGTCGTAATTGTGTGCGATTGATGTGTTATCATGTGGTATGCTTTTAATATATATATCGTATAGCTTGTGTGTTGTTATATGATGTGAATGCATATGATGAAATGTTGTGATGATGGTTTGTGGCCTAAGGGCAAGTAAATGCATTGTGTTATATTTGATTGTATATGCATGATTATAGATGTTGGAATGGTTCACATGGTTGTATATATGTATGCATTTGATTGTCATGAGTCATTGTATGCCAAGCATCATGATATGCATTCTTGTGATGTCGTGTGCCCTAGTGGGTGTGAGCGACGAAACGATTCCCGAGGGAATCCTGCTATAACGATCGTGAGCCTTATACAAAGAGGACCGAAAACGACATTATAGATGATCATGAGCCTTATACAAAGAGGACCGAAAGCGATCGGATCGTGAGCCTTATACAAAGAGGACCGAAAACGATCCATAAACGTCGTGAGCCTTATACCAAGAGGACCGAAAGCGACGGGGAACATCGTTTGCCCGATGGGGAGTTACACTAAGTAACAAGCGATGATTCCAATAATTCCTGAGTGAATTAATGATGAGAATGATGGATGGAACGGTGCCGCATTGCATTTGCATAGAGTCGTTGTGTCGGTCTCTTTGCATTTGCATGAATCATGAATGGATTGATTATGTGTGGGGAATTGTGAATTGATTGATTATGTGTTGAGCTTGTGATGGCATTGGTGATTAGATATGCATTTGTGATAAATGCATTGGTTATGGATGATATGTTTTATGTATAGACATATTCTATGTTTTGTGGGGATGTTGTACATTACAATGATTGTATTAATTATCTATGATATGCTATATATGAATATATGTGAGGTGGTGGTGTGTTTCCATATGTCATAACTTTGGTATGCCTTATGTGTGAATATGTGATTATGTTGGTATAATTGATATATGCTATGTGGTAGGATTATTAGGAATATGTTACGTATCTGTGGCATGCTATATGTAGTAGTATGTGATGCTTGTGGTGAGAATAATTATGCATGTGAATTTATATGCTTTGGCATATTATTATGCAATCCTGATTTAGTTGTTATTTCTCACCCTTCTGCTGTGGTTTGTTGCTCTATGAGGCAATTGCAGATTAGTTGTCTTGGAGGCTTTTGTGAATATTATTTCTCCATCTGTTTGTCAGTCTGTCTGCTCTGATACGTAACACGGGAGTCGGGGAACGCTTTTTTCATATATGTATACATTTGTTGGATCTATTTTGTATTACCTTTGTATGAATATTTTGATGTTATAAAATAATTTATTTTGTAAAACAAGTCAGTTATGGATCTTTCCGCTTTATTCCATAATTGAACTTTCCCTTTGCTGGAAAAAGTTTCCCTTTTATGTATATTCCATTTTGTGTTATGTATCAAATTTATGAGCAGGGATTGTGTTGTTTTTCTCAAATGTGGCATCCTTATTCCTGTCAAAGAGAATTTATTTTTATTTACTCTGATTTATTTATGTATTATTTAGCGCGATGGGAATTGGGGTGTTACATTAGTGGTATCAGAGCAGGTCGGTCCATCCGGCCAAGTTGTTGAGTCAGTTGGCGTGACAGTTGAATACTGTCGATGTTGTTTGTTCCTTAGTACGTGATATGTGTGTGAAACACTGTCAGTACGTTCTGGTTTCCTCATCCTTTGTCTTCAGGTGTGAGAATGAGATAAGTGGGGGAGGAGCTGGTGCTTCTCCAAGTTGCTTCAGGTGTGGAGCATTGGCTCAGTGTGCCGTTGGTTGCAAGATTGTAAGTGTTGTTTGGACAGTGTTGTTCCCGATTCCGGAGGGAGTGCGGAGGTAAGGTTTATGTTGACTAAGGATTTGTGCCTTAGGTAGTTATGTGCACAAGATGCAAGAAATGCTATTATAGTTTGGTAAAGACGGTTTATGCCCCATCATGATTGTCGGCTGTCTATTGACAAATTGAGGAACTGATCACCCTTAATCTCTTGTTGATAGTAGACGAAATTATATTGGATGGAATAGACGTGTCTTTCCGGCCTTGATAGTGTGTGCAATGAATTGTTTGGAATTAAGAAAATGGTTACGGATTATTTTGATGAGTCGATGAAGATTCTAATATCAGAAGATGAGACGAATTCGAAGTTTTTGTACGTTGGTCCAGTTGGGAAGTCATTGAGAGAGAACGATTGGGTATTGTTAATGGTTGTTCTCAGAGAGTAGACTGTGAACTCAAATTTGACGAAGGTGAGGATTTGAGGTTTGGATCTACTACGTAAGTATAAGAACTTTTAGGAAGTGAAACTCAGATGTTTGTTATGTTTGTGATGATAGTGTTCTAGAAATTGGCAGGAAGCCACAGTGATGGGCCGTTAGTTGTGCATAGTTTTCAGATGTGTTTTTGGATGGAACATTAGTGTGTTGACTTGAAGAGGTCCAACATGGTTGGTAAGGAAAAGGATGATAGCATGAGGTTGCGTGTTAATCAGTGAGTAGTATGGAAACTTGCGGTTGTGTTCTTGATAGCTTGAGTTTTGAATTGTGACGAATTGCGAAGGATTTGAAGTTCCTTGATGGTATTAATTTTGTTATGGGTGGAGATCTCGTGTCAGCAGAAACCTTGAGTAAGTTGCAACCCTGTAAGAAGAATTGATATGGAATGTGGTAACCAGAGATTGTTAAGCTGTTTTGGATAAATTGTTTCGAGCTCAGAATGAATTTTGAAGGTTGTATAGGTTATGGTTGTGGAGTATATGAATCGTATCTTCTATACTTGTTTGGATGAGTTTATAGTGATGTTTATTCGATGATATTTTGAGATATTTTAAATCAAAGGATGAGTATGTAGAGTATTTGAGGATTGAGTTACAAGGGTTGAAAGAGAGGGAGCTTTCTGCTAAATTATCGAGTGAGAATTTTGATTACAAGAGGTTAGTTTTCGGGGGAATGTTATTTCGGATGAGAGTATGGTTAATGGATCCATCGGAAGTAGATGCAGTTCTATGATGAGAGGCTCTGAAGTTGGTTAAGGAGATTAGAAACTTTTGGGCTTAGTTGGTTGCTACTGCAGGTTATGGAAGACTTTGCTAAGTTCGTACTTCTGTTATCTCAGTTGACTTGCAAAGGGTAAGTCGTTTGTTTTGGATGTTCGTTGTGAGTAAGTTTCAGAGAGCTGAGGTGGAAGTTGTCTATGGCTCCAGTTTTGATACTGCGTGATCCTGATAAACCGTTTGTGAGGTATTGTGATGTGTCTTTGATGAGTTTAGTCAGTGTGTTAATGCAAGAGGGTAAAGGCATAGCTTATGCTTTACGACAATCGAGGATTCATAAAAGAGTCTATACTATTCAGGATTTGGAATTGGTTGCGGTGGTATTGTGTTGGAAAATTTGGAGGTATTATCATTATGGTTCTAGGTTCGAAGTGTTTGGTAATCACTAGAATATTGAGTACCTATTTGGTCGGAAGGAATAGAGTAGGAGACAACGAGGATGGTTGGAATTTGTGATGAGTTATGACTTTAGCTAGAATTATCCTATTGGTGAAGTTAATGTCGTGCCTGATGAGTTAAGTCGAAATCTTTTATACATGTCTGTTTTGGTGGTCAGGGAGTTAGAATTATTTGAGCAGTTCCGAGACTTGGGTCTGGTGTGTAAGCTAACACAGCAGAGTGTGAGGTTGGGTATATTAACAGTGAACAGTGATTTTTGGTGAATATGAAAAAAGTTAGCCTTTAGATATGAAATTGGTGGATTTGATTGTTGCGAGTAATCAGAGTGCGCAGCAGAAGCGTGATGTGGCACAATTCGTATATGCGTGTGTGACTTGTAAGAGTTCATAGGTTGAACATTGGAAACATGTTGGAATGATGAGACCATTGGACGTTTCAGAATGGAAGTGTTAGGTGAAAGGTTTAAATATTATTCATGGGCTACTATGTAGATTGATGTTTTGGTTAGATGTTCGATTGGGGAATCGTAGCATTGTTATAATATTGTTGTATGACAAGGATGTTGGTATTGTGGTTATTTAGAGGTTGTTGGAACGATGTTGGGTCGTGGAACTTTATGTTCTTATTTGTGTGGTTGCCTCGTTTCCATCATGATGGTTCGAGTGCGAGTGGCTAATTCCTGTGTGGGGAATTAGGGGAGTGTTACCTGTAGTGAGGGTAAAGATCTTGTAGGGTTTCGGTTCAAGAGTGAACCTGTGTGTCTTCGTACCTTGGGCATTCTTGAGTCGGAGTTGGTCGTCAAGTGCATTGTATGGGCTTTGCATCTTGTCGTTGTAGTTGTCGTCGTTGTCGTGTCGTTGTTGTAGTTGCCGTTAGCAAGGTGGTTTGTCAGTTTGTTAGTCGGATGCGAGAGTCGTATCCGGAGTTGTTCGTCTCAGTTATATTTTCGAGGACGAAAATGTCTAAGTGGGGGAGAATTGTAACGCCCCAGTTTTTGTTAGATTTATTTAATCGAGTCGATTTAATTATTTTGATCTTTATATTATTTTATTCTTGACTTTTATTTGACAATATATTATATTTCATCGTTGTTTATGTTTTATCGCATTTTGAGAGCGTTTGGGAGATATTTGAGCGTAAGGGCAAAATGGTCATTTTGGATAATTAGATATTTTTACCTAAGTGGAAATAGAGGGGAAAGAAAAAGAGAAAAGAAGAGAAAGAGAAAGGAAGGGAAAGAAGAGGAGAGAAAAGAGAGGAGAAGAGGAAAATCGAAGAAAACTTCGTTTCAAGCGCGATTAATCGGGTAAGGGTGAGAAGTTTCAATTATATCTTGGTTGTATATGTATATGTTTGTGATTGTGTGAATGTTTTCTTGTTTTTATAATGTTTTTACATTTGATAAATTGATGAACAATTGATGGAAATCGATGTTTTCACGGTCGGAAATCGGTATAAATCGCGTTGTATGATCACACTGTGTTTATGAACAATTGGTGATACTTGTTTTGCTGTTGGAATTGATTTGAGATGAAAAATGGGATTTTTGGGATGTGGAATCGTGTAAAAACGCAGAAGAGAAATTCTGCATCTGATACGAAGCGCCGAGCGATGCTTTGAGCGTCGGGCGACGCATGTGTTGCGTTGCTGCTCCGCCGGGCGATACCCAAGAGGCGCAGCTTGTCACGCTGCTGACTCTTTTAAAGTTTTGGTTGGGGAATGTACGCAACTGCTTCGTCGGGCGACGCAGAGGCGAAGGGGGCACCGCCGGGCAAAAATATGTACCGCCGGGCGCTCCTGGGGATTTTCAATAAATTTGTTTTCTTTGAAAATGCATAACTTTTAATCGTAACTCGGATCGAGACGTTCCTAGTACCGTTGAAAAGCTAATGAGATGTTTTTTCTTATAAAAATGGTTGAGACTAGTGGCCGATTTAATTCTGTCGGGAATTGGAATAGTATCATTTTGTCGACTTTTACCGTCGTAATTGTGTGCAATTGATGTGTTATCATGTGGTATGCTTTTAATATATATATATATATATATATATATATATATATATATATATCGTAAAGCTTGTGTGCTGTTATATGATGTGAATGCAAGTGATGAAATTTTGTGATGATGGTTTGTGGCCTAAGGGCAAGTAAATGCATTGTGTTATGTTTGATTGTATATGCATGATTATCGATGTTGGAATCGTTCACATGGTTGTATATATGTATGCATTTGATTGTCATGAGTCATTATATGCCAACCATCATGATATGCATTCTTGTGATGTCGTGTGCCCTAGTGGGTGTGAGCGACGAAACGATTCTCGAGGGAATCCTGCTATAACGACCGTGAGCCTTATACAAAGAGGACCGAAAGAGACGTTATAGACGATCGTGAGCCTTATACAAAGAGGACCGAAAGCGATCGGATCGTGAGCCTTATACAAAGAGGACCGAAAGCGATCCATAAACATCGTGAGCCTTATACCAAGAGGACCGAAAGCGACGGGGAACATCGTTTGCCTGACGGGGAGTTACACTAAGTAACAAGCGATGATTCCAATAATTCCTGAGTGAATTAATGATGAGAATGATGGATGGAACGGTACCGCATTGCATTTACATAGAGTCATTGTGTCAGTCTCTTTGCGTTTGCATGAATCATGAATGGATTGATTATGTGTGGGGAATTGTGAATTGATTGATTATGTGTTGAGCTTGTGATGGCATTGGTGATTTGATATGCATTTCTGATAAATGCATTGGTTATGGATGATATGTTTTATGTATAAACATATGCTATGTTTTGTGGGGATGTTGTACATTACAATGATTGTATTAATTATCTATGATATGCTATATATGAATATATGTGAGGTGGTGGTGTGTTTCCATATGTCATAACTTTGGTATGCCTTATGTGTGAATATGTGATTATGTTGGTATAATTGATATATGCTATGTGGTAGGATTATTAGGAATATGTTACGTATCTGTGGCATGCTATATGTAGTAGTATGTGATGCTTGTGGTGAGAATAATTATGCATGTGAATTTATATGTTTTGGCATATTATTATGCAATCCTGATTTAGTTGTTATTTCTCACCCTTCTGCTGTGGTTTGTTGCTCTATGAGGAAATTGCAGATTAGTAGTCTTGGAGGCTTTTGTGAAGATTATTTCTCCATCCGTTTGTCAGTCAGTCTGCTCTGATACGTAACACGGGAGTCGGGGAACGCTTTTTTCATATATGTATACATTTGTTGGATCTATTTTGTATTACCTTTGTATGAATATTTTAATGTTATAAAATAATTTATTTTGTAAAACAAGTCAGTTATGGATCTTTCCGCTTTATTCTATAATTGAACTTTCCCTTTTATGTATATTCCATTTTGTGTTATGTATCAAATTTATGAGCATGGATTGTGTTGTTTTTCTTAAATGTGGCATCCTTATTTCTGTCAAAGAGAATTTATTTTTATTTACTCTTATTTATTTATGTATTATTTAGCGCGATGGGAATTGTGGTGTTACAGTGCGCCCAACGACTTCACCGAAATGGTCGGTATGGGAGTGTGTCTCGAGGAAGCCGTTCGAGAAGGAAGTCTAGTCAAAGACACTGGGTCGACAAGCGGTACTAAAAAATATGGTAGTGCTCTCCCTAAGAAAAAGGAGCAAGATATTGGGAATATCTCCATCGGAAAGCAAAGGCGATGGTACCAACCAGTAGCAGCTGTAACTCCTGCTATCAGCCCTGCGCCTGTTTCTACGTATCAACCTCAGGTTGCTCAAAGCCAACCGCAGTCACAGCAATTTCAGCAAAGGACACAACAGCCTCTTCAGCAGGCCCGTCCTCAATACAACAACAACCGTACAACGCGGCTACCAGGATTTGATCCTATACCCGTATCGTACGCAGAACTATTTCCGTTACTACTGGCTAAGGGGCACGTCCAAACCAGGTCTCCTCTTACAGTACCGAAAAATCCGCCTTTTTGGTTTAAGGTGGATCAGAATTGCCCTTACCATCAAGGAGGACCAGGGCATAACATAGAGAGCTGTCTCAATTTCAAATCCGACGTGCAAAAGCTTGTTAGGAGCGGGGTCTTATTTTTCAAAGATAGAATCCGAATGTTCTCACGAACCCGCTGCCTCAACACGAGAAGGCTACAGTCAATTTGATAGAGGGAGAGTCTAACAACACCTATCAAATTCACGATGTACTCTTATTAAGGGCCAACTTGGTCAGGATGCATTGTAGACAGAGTGGATATGGCCATGTGCCACCTCATAATTATCACCAGTGTGATATCTGCTCTAAAAGCAATCAAGGATGTTCTGTGGTGCAATCAGCTCTATAGGAACAGATGGATCCAAGAGCACCGAGTTCGTGGAGTTAACATGGTTTATATGAATTCCAACATCATTCAAAACCACGATGTCCATGCGATGAATGTCAACCTGGTGGCAATGCACTCAAGGCAAGGCCAGTATCATAATTTGCCACGTCATGATTATAATTCCTGCCTGACTTGCTTGGATGGATTCAAGACTACCATGATAGGAATCATTATCAAATCAACATGATTCAAATCTTCGATATTCGCTTGATGAATACCAGCCTGGTGGAGTTACATGCTAAACAGGTCCGGCTCGGGTTCCTGGTATCACATGATTATCAGGGCTGTAAAGCGGGTTGCGAAGACGATCAGGGCTGTGGCCTTGTCCAGGAAACACTTCAGCACTTGTTGAACCACTGGTGGCTTCCAATCTATATGGATGAAGACACCCAGCAAATCAGTATCACTAACGGGAATCCTACTAGATATCAAAGTCAGGATGTTCGGTTGATGGAAACAAACCTAGTAAGGCTACACTGTATTCAAAGCGGACATGGCCAGGTGCCACTACACAACTATGAGTGTTGTGGAGTTTGCTCAGTGGATAATCAAGGATGCTACCTCGTGCGAGCAGCCCTTCAAAGTCAGTTGTCCCACAAAGAGATTCAACTATGGTCAAGTTATGGATCAGTCAACTACTTCGCTGATCAAATCGAGGATGTTGTCATAATCTCTGATCATCAGAGGGCTAGGGATGTTTTTACCATTATCCCTCTACTTGATGAATCGAGAGTTCCCAACCGGGAACGGATCGAAATTACTTACGATGGTCAGAAAAATCAGAAGGCTCCCATAGTCATCTACCTACCGGGACCGCTACCGTATGAATCAACTAAGGCTATCCCTTACAAATACGGTGCAACAACAATTGAGAATGGAAAGGAAATTTTGTTACCCTCCGTCGTGAATATTACATACATCAGTCGAGTAACACGGAGTGGTAGAATCTTCAACAGAGGAGTTGGAGAACCCAGCAAAGAATAGGAACCTCAGACAGAAGTTCCCGATCCACCAGTCGGTCAATCCAGTAATCCCGACCTCTGAAAAAATGATGATGAGATGCTAAAGCTCATCCAAAGGAGTGAATACAACATTATTGATCAGCTGTTACAAACTCCTTCAAAGATCTCAGTGTTATCACTTTTACTTAGTTCCGAAGCCCACAGGGAGGCTCTACAGAAAGTCTTAGAGTAGGCCTTTGTGGAACAGGATGTGTCAATACGACAGTTCGATAGCATCATCTCTAACATCACTTCCTGCAACAACTTAGGATTCAGTGATGAGGACTTGCCAGAGGGAGGCAAAAGTCACAACATGGTGCTCAATATCACAGTTAACTGCCAGGATGAGGCTTTAGCCAGCGTACTGGTAGACACAGGATCGACCATCAACGTTATTCCGAAGTCCACTTTAATGCGATTATCATTCAAAGGATCCCCGATGAGGGGCAGCGAGGTCATCGTCAAAGCATTTGACGGGTCTCAGAAAGCAGTTATTGGCAAAGTCGATCTTCCCATAACTATTGGTCCTTACACTTTCCTAATCACTTTCCAGGTCATGGACGTCCGGGTAGCGTACAGCTGTTTATTAGGAAGACCTTGGATACACCAGGCAAGGGCAGTCACTTCGACGCTGCACCAAAAACTGAGGTTCGTCAAGAACGAACAACTCGTCACAGTCTGCGAAGAACAAGCCTTGCTAGTGAGCAACTTGTCATTATCTACTTGTGTAGAACCCGAGGAGGTTGTTGGGACTCAGTTCCAAGCACTGTCGGTGAGCAATGAGAATCAATCAGAGAAAGGAACCTCGATTTCCTCATACATAGATGCTCTCGAAGTGATCGAAAATAACAATGAAAAAGGATGGGGACAGCTTGTCATTCCTACTGATAACAAAACAAAGAAAGGTCTTGGCTTTTCCTCAACCTGTACTCAGACAGCTGCTAACGATGAAAGTCTTCATCCCATTCAGAACTTCTTCCACAGTGGAGGATTTCTTCAACCAGTGACTCAAGAAGTGCATACTATCAACGAGGGAGATTCCTCTGATACAGATGAGGAATGGAAGTCATATCTTAACGAGGACGGTTATATGTCTCAGGAAGAGGTGCCTACGCCATTTTGCTATCCCGCACAGAGTCCGAGATTTATACCCAGGTCAGACGTCGAAATGATATATGGAGATTGTGATCCGGAAGGATGTCGTACTCCACCAAAATCATTAGAGGAAGACACTCTGATGAAGGACAACTTTGACCCCGACTACTATGGCCCGATGGATGGCCTGCCAATGTGGCAGCCTTATCCCGAAGACTTGGGGCAAGAAAATCAGTCGAACAATGAAAATCAGCTGAGCATCATTGAACAGAATACCTGTGTCCTCGCCATGTCATGGGATCAACACTCAGGTCATTCTGAGCTTATCCAGTAAGATGATGAATTGGCAAAGCTTTCTGGACTAGAATTCATCAACTATGTTTTCCCGAGGTCAACGTCATCGAAAGGGATGACTCCTCCAATTCCAAAGAAGTGTGGGACACCCTGGGACAGCCTAGTGGAAAATACGACTTCAAGGTCAAGTACACCGCTCCTGAAAGCTCTCGTATTAGGCTCGAAGACATCCAACCAACTGAATGGGGAGATACAGCTGAGAGTACAAATACTACGCATAATACAACTGAGGAATCCTCCTACGACAACTCTTCCTGGGAGACAGATTCCAATGATCCAGCTCCACCAGAAATCAGCATTATTTCTGAAGATAAATCAAGGAAGGTACCGGACTTTGTGATTCACCGAGGAGTTCGCCGCCAATGGGTTGCTGTCGATGTTCCAAAGATTGTTCATAAGTCTAAGTAATTGCCATATTTACTTTAACCATTCACCCTGCCCAGGTGAAACGGATGTTTTGATAGGGCTCGCTTTCTGTAAATTATCCCTCTTCGTTTTGCCCAAAGCGACAAAGTTTTGTTTAATAGGGTTGTAGTTTCAAGAATCGACTTGTTCATTAATAAAATAACGTCGTTCTGTAATTTCCGCATTAATTGTTGTTTTCTCTTTTTGCTTTTTTCAGAAAATAGCAATCCTAAAAAACAACTCAATAATAAAAACAAGCAGTTTTCAAAGAAAAATACACTGCACACACTCGTGCATTCTCAATCTCTTCTAAACACAAATCATCACGTCATGTAGATTGCTTGTTTTAAACCCCGTTGAAACATACGATCCAATGTCTTCTCCCAACTTTGAGTTCCCGGTATTTGAGGCTGAAGAAGAAAATGACGACGAAATTCCAGAGGAGATCTCCCGACTACTCAGACAAGAGGAAAGGTCCGTTGAGCCTCACAAAGAGTTACTGGAAACAGTCAACTTAGGATCGGAAGAAGAGAGAAAAGAAGTCAAGATTGGGGCTCTGCTCAGTCCAACTGTCAAAGAGAGTTTGATGAAACTTCTCAAAGAGTTTCCCGATGTATTCGCTTGGTCCTATCAGGATATGCCAGGGTTGGATACCAGCATCGTGGAACATCATCTACCGTTAAGATAAGAATGTACGCCGGTAAAACAAAGGTTGAGATGGACTCATCCAGACATGGCTGTCAAAATCAAAGAGGAGGTACAGAAACAGATTGACGCGGGTTTCCTCGCTACGTCAGAATATCCTCAATGGTTAGCTAACTTCGTACCAGTTCCGAAAAAGGACGGAAAGGTCAGAATGTGTGTGGATTACAGAGATCTAAACAAGGCTAGTCCAAAGGACGACTTTCCCTTACCACACATTGACATGCTGGTAGACAGTACAACAAAGTTCAAAGTTTTCTCCTTCATGGATGGATTCTCGGGCTATAACCAGATCAAAATGGCGCCGAAAGACATGGAGAAAACTTCGTTCATTACCCCCCGGGGTTCCTTCTGTTACAAGGTAATGTCGTTCGGTTTGAAGAACGTCGGGGCAACCTATCAGAGGGTCGTGACTAGTCTGTTTCATGACATGATACATGAAGAAATTGAAGTGTATGTCGATGATATGATTGCAAAATCTAGAACAGAGGAGGAGCATGTGACCCACCTGGAAAAACTATTCGAGCGTCTGAGAAAGTACAAACTCCGCTTGAATCCCAACAAGTGCACCTTCGGTGTCCGTTCAGGGAAACTTTTAGGGTTCATCGTCAGCCAGAAAGGAATTGAGGTTGATCCTGACAAGGTCAAGGCCATTCAAGAAATGCCTTCTCCAAAGACTGAAAAACAAGTCAAAGGATTCCTGGGACATTTGAATTACATTTCCAGATATATATTCCTCATGACCGCGACATGCGCGCCAATCTTCAAACTACTCAAGAAGATACAATCATTCCTCACTGATCCCCGGGGTAAATGGACTCCGAATTATGACGGCCCCTATATGGTCAAGAAAGCTTTCTCAGGTGGTGCCTTGAGACTTGCAACCATGGACGAAGAGGAATTTTCCTACCCCACAAATGTTGATGTAGTCAAGAAATACTTCGCCTAAACTAAAAAAAAAACATCTCGGTAGATTGAAAACCCGAAAGGGCGGTCCAGGCAAAAATTAGAGACATGATCAAAAATCATCCCGGTGGATTGGAAACATCACAGTACAATCCAGGCAAAAATTAGGGATAATGGCAAGTAACTATGTTCGACAAAGGGGCAAGTCCCTCGGCAGCAGTTACATCATCCGTCAGGGAAACTCGAGTCAAGGTCATCTTCGACAGAAGTTCAGGATGCCCCGAAGTCAAAGTTGGTAGAAGGATAGTGGTCATTATGTTTCAATGTAGCCCTTTTCCCTTAAATTACCATTTTCTAACTTTGTAAATACTCTATGGAATCACGCATTTGGCTGATTTCCATCCTATCAATAAAATTTGAGCCCTTGTGCTTTTGTTTGCAATTCTTATTTGTTTTAGCTTTACAAAACGACGTTTTAATATAATTAACGATTCTTGAAATAAAAAAAAATGAATTTACTTGTTAAAACTTTTCTGCTTTTAAAATAAAGATGGCAATTCCTTTTGACTATTGAACATCGAAAGAACATCGGTCGCTTCTCTAGGAGTAATCAAACCTCAAAGTGCAGAATCAAAGTACTCCTTCTAAACCAGTGCACCTGAATGAAGGATCAGCTGTGTCAGAGACCATTGTTTCATCTGACATCCCCGGCAGAGTTCTTATCTCCTAAGCCCGACCAACATAGCTCCCGACAGGGACTATCTCTCCTAAGCAAGGCAGAATTGCTATCATGAACCAGTGATACTTTTCATCCCCCACTGTGGCCGAGTATCCAGTCGTGTTCATCTACTAGTCTGTATGTCGCGTCAGTTTTGTCAGAATATACATACATACACCATGCATTATTGATTCACATGCATAATCATATTGCATCACTATCACTCTCGTCGGTCTTATCCCCTAGTGATAACAGTCCTCTCAATCGAGTTGTCAGTTCTCTCCTTGTCAGCAAATGTTGCGTCTGCACTACCTCTCTCCTCTAGTTTATTTCTAGGACGAAGTCGGCCCTTGACCACTTTGATAACTTGAACCTCTGAAAAACCAGAGAACCCTCAGCCAGCATCATTCTTCGCCATTGAAGATGATGTCTTCGCTTTCCTGGATTAAGGAAAATCCCTAGAGAAAGCCTCTCAACTAAAGACTTTCAGCAACACATTGGTCATTCTCTCCAGAATGTCAATGTCAACAAAGTCATCGGCACCTCAAAATTGGATCATGTCATATGGCATTTCTCCGAGAAGATCTCCGAGAAAAGTATGATGAAATACCCCAAGCAAGAAACAGTCTCTCAAAGAGACTCGTTTTCCCCAGTAGAGTCGACAAATGGCGTCTCCAAACAGAGAAGTTTGTACACCTCTACAATTCAGATAGATGGGTTCCCCGGCAAGTCTGACATCAAAACTTGTTCCTTCAAATGGCATCTCCCCAGGAAAATTTGGCGAGAAGTTTAAGGAAAATCACTACAAATAGCGTCCCTTGCCAATAAAGTTTATTGACAAAAGAAACCAAGACCAGATCCTTGGTAGGAAACCAGGATCGATGGGAGGTTTATATCGCAAACCAAGACCAGATCCTTGGTAGGAAACCAGGATTGAGGGGAAGGTTATTTCAGAAGTTGAGACCAGTTCCTTGGTAGGAAACCAGGGTCGAGGGGAAGTTCATTTCAGAAACTAAGACCAGTTCCTTGGTAGGAAACCAGGATTGAGGGGAAGTTCACCTTTTCTAAGCATCATTGCTTAGAAAAAGAAGAGGGATGCGTGAACTACCATTCATATCCGCTATCAAAATTTCGGGTATTCCGATATTTAAGCCTCTTGCAC
The DNA here is from genome assembly GCA_022829125.1 of Lathyrus tuberosus. Taxonomy (NCBI): domain Eukaryota; kingdom Viridiplantae; phylum Streptophyta; class Magnoliopsida; order Fabales; family Fabaceae; genus Lathyrus; species Lathyrus tuberosus. Next base: position 553,169 of record JALAZF010000661.1, read on the forward strand.
CCCGAATGCCCGAATACCTTCGCCATTCACACCTTCGGGTCCAAGAAGATTAAATAGGGGCATCTGTCATACCCCAAATATTGACCACTAATATTTCCCATCATTGTGCAAATCATCATCACAATATGGATGAACCATTAGTCTCCCCAAAGATGGGTGAGCATCCACTACAATCAGACTTAAGGTTTCAAGCCCTCTCAGAGCTCTTAGACAAAGGATCAATCAAGAAATGACATGATCTTCAACTTGTCTAGCCTCTCAAACATCCACAAAGGATCAAGAGGACTCCCACTTCAAGGATTAAGCACAAGGCTTCTCCCTTCTAGGCGGATCAAGCGTTAAGATCGCCAGTGTCACCAAATTAGGATTTGATCGACCAGGGCCTCCAGATGGAAATTTTCCTCCGGGCATGAGCCAATGCTTCAAAGCATAACCTATGATGCTCCAAGGGACATCATGAACCCAATCATCAAGTCAGTTTGGCTTTAGGGGATGCATTCATAAAAAATCAGGAATTAGGGTTTCTTGACCTAATTCACCCCTAAGTTGACTTTTAGGACAAAACATGAGCCAAGACCTCAATAGGGGATTTGAGGGTCACAAATACATCACATTGATCCATTTGTAACAATGGATTGATCCGAGAAGCTTGAGCAACAAGTTTCAATTTCATCAGAACCACAGTTAGGGTTTCGCGGAAAAAGTCAACTGTATCTTTGACTTTTGACCAGGACATGCTCCCAAACCCTAAGACATGATTCAATACACCCTATACAACCTATGAAATCAATCCATCAAGTTTGATTTAGGTCAAGGACTTGATTTCATAGAGGATCGCATAGTTTGGAATTCATCTGACAAAAAGTCAACTGTGCACAAAAGTCAACTTTGACTTTTTGAGATTTTTCACAATTATGGTTCTTTAACCCTAAAATGATGTTAATGTGTGATTTGAATCATCATTCATCCAGAAAAATCAAGAAAAGTGGGATAACTTGTAAAAGGGGTAACCATAAAAACTTAGAAATTTTTCTAAGTTATGGAACAAAGTGGCTAGGGTACCAACTTTGGAGGAACATAACTCCTAAACCACAAGGCCATTTTTCCCCATTCAAAGCTGGATTTGTAGCTCTCATGGCACTCTACAAAAGCTTCAACTACCATTCATTCCAATTCCTCATGGATTTTAAGTTATGAAATGATCAAAATCAAGAAAAGTGAAAATGTCACTTTTTTCCAACACTTAGTGAAATTTTCACTAAGTCAAAATCTGCCTTCACTTTTTTCCAAATGTAGGGGCATTTTTCACTTGGATCCAAAAAGTGTCAAAACCAATTATGATCAAACAGTTGTCGTATCATATGAGGGCTTTCCAAAATGACCAAGAACTTCATCAAATTTCACTTGAGCCATGAGATATGACAATGGCAATCTGCCTTGCTGAAAACTGCCAAAGCAAGGCAGATTTGTACATTTTGCTCGATTTGCCAAATTTGTACAAATGACAAACACACTTATCCATCTGAATACCTCAAGGGGAGACCAAGGAGGAACCAACTCTGATCCCAAGCCTCCCAAGTCCTTGGAACTAAAAATAACATGCCAAACCTAGAAATCCCTAAAGAGGGTCAAGACTCCAATTTTGTTTTGGAGCATTCAATGGATACACCAAGGTGGCATGGACTGAGCCATTTCCAACTGAATTCAGTCAAGACTTATCCAAGACCAAGGGAACCAGCAGCCTGTGCCCTAACCTCTAGTCAATGGCTAGAGGAGACTTGGATTCTCATTGATCAACATTGGCCAAACCTATGCAGCAGTTGCCATTCAGTATTCCTTGCAAAACAAACTTGCTCTACTATAAATATAGCTCAATTGTGCTCAGTTTGAGTACACCAAAGCCATCAAACAGATGTTTTCCTCAAAATCACCTTCTCACTTCCAAATTTGCCTTCCAAAGCAAGTCACTATCGGGTTTTGAGTTTGAGAGCAATTCCAACCAAACCAATCACACACACACACCTCATAAACATCATATAGAAGTGATCCAAACACTCACATAACATCTGAAACACCAAAATCATAAAATCACTAGCCAATTGCTCAAGCCTTTGACAGATTTGCAATTGGGGTGCCATCTTAAGTTCCAGATCATTTCAATCCATTCCAAGCATCTAAACACACTCCATGGCACCTAGGGAAGTTATCCATATCATTGGAACCTAGTTGTAACACCTCTAACCCAAAACATGATCACCAGCTGCAAGAGGTGAGCATGAGCTCTTCTAACTCTATGATCCATGCATTTTTTACTGCACAATAATTTGGCCATATGTTCATAATCATGCATAGAGTGTTTACCCTCAATCAATTGCTTTGTATGAATCATGTATGGAATTTCTGAACCTTCATGCAGAATTTAGGGTTCTTGAGGTTTCTCTTTGATTTCTTATTCCATGCTTAAAATAAATGAAATTAAAGGCCATAGACATGATCGTGAGGTTGAAACGAGTAGATTGATATGTAGATTGCATGATATAATCAGGTATTTAGTGAGATTGGATAGAAAACGCAAATCTGCAGAAACAGAGGAAGGGCGCGTGTTCTTGCCATGTTCTTGGCGCCCTTTTTCAAATATTTGAATATTTGAATTTTGTGATTTTATTTAATTGATTCAAAAATTAATTTCTCTCTGAGTTTTAATGATTTTGAGTTGATTCTTTTTTTAATAATTCACAAAAATGTTAAAATATTTTATTTTCGAAAAAAATCCAAAAAATATTATTTATTTCATATAATTGATATTTTTGCCAAGAATTAATATTTTAATTGTTTTTGACATTTAAAATATTTTTTCCTTCTTGATTTTGCAAAGTTTAATGATTTCTAATCATTTTGTAAGTCAAAACATGATTTTTTTGAAACATTAATCCAAGATCAGAATTTGTTTTCCACATGTTAAACAATTTTGATCATTTTAATTGAATTTTTTATTCAATTAAAATACATTTTGGAAACAAATTAGGGTTTTGATTAATTCAACCCTCATCAAACCTTTTAAAAACATTTTGGGCCTCTAATAGAGTGTAAGACCCAATCCTTTTGTAAATACACCACTTTTTGGGCCTCAGTCATTGTATAAGTCCCACTGTATTTTCAAAAACAACGGGGCGATCGTCGCCTCTTTTAAAAACCCATTTTGGCCTACCCTCGTCTTATAAGCCCCATTTCTTTTCTTTAAATTACTTTGGGCCTCTAATAGAGTGTAAGACCCAATCCCCTTTTAACCAAAACAATTTTGGGCCTCAGATATTCTATAAGTCCCTCTACGTTAAAAGAAAAGCTCGGCGCGATCACCAGTTCAAAAAACAAATCTTCTGGGCCTACCCTCGTGTTATAAGCCCAATTTATTTTTCTTTCAATCATTTTTTGGCCTCTTTAGAGAGTGTAAGGCCCATCCCTTGTACAGAAAATCTTTCTTGGACCTCAGTCACTTGTATAAGTCCCTGTACAAAATGACAGTGCGATCACTGATAAAACTCTGGGCCTCTCCTTGAGCTGTAAGCCCCAATTTTCCTTTCAAAAGCACTTTCTCCTTTGATTTTGAATATAATATTGTTATCAAAGCTTTCTTTGTTGAAAAAACTAACCAAACAGCATGGAAGCTCTACAACCAAGTAAGTGTTTACCCGCTTTCATTTACCGCTTTCATATGTATATAACTGTATTGTGGGGTTGTTTCACTGTAATTCTTCTTTCATAAACTCATTTCGACTGTGTAATACTAGTATAGATATTTAGAGTTTCCCCGACAACTACGTCTAGAACTAGACAAAACCTCGTCTCCTTACATCCGACGTTCTCCCGGATATTTCAAACATAACTTAAACCATGAGAATTTTATTTTACAATAATGTTAGATAATTAGATCTAAGAAATCTCCCACTTGAACAGTTCATATACATAAGGCCAATGTTCCAAGTGAAACCCCTTCTGGAACTGTTCATCAGCCTCCTCTTGGGCTTAGTGCAAGGACCCACAGGCTTCCTAAAAGCATCCCCGCCTCCTCTTGGGCGTTGTACAAGGACCCGTCGGCTTCTTAGAAATTTTCACAGCCTCCTCTTAGGCTTCATATAATGATTCTTCCTCCGGGAATATAACCTCCTCTTGGGCTTCATACAAATTATCCCGTCGGCTTCTTAAAAGTTTTTCTCGCCTCCTCTTGGGCTTCGTACAAATTGTCCCGACGACCTCTTAAAGGTATAGGAACAGAAATTAGTCATCTTAATAGAACAGTCTTTCAAAGAGTCTAGATCTTCCTACCGCTAGCATACTGTCTCTGGATCTCTCTTAAGCATAGTACAAAAGATAAAACTCTAGACTTGGACAGTCTAATCTCCTTGAGTCTCGAAGACATTCTCAAGTTCCTTTCAAAAATAGGGAAAAAACACCCGTAGACTCGGGCAGTCTTAATACCCTTCAGATTCCCCGTTTCCTTAAAGAACAAGAAATAATCCCGGTCCTAAGATCAAATCCATGAGTACAACATTACCCATATAATAATTGATTTTCTCTTTTAACCAACATACTGGACCTGTCACTCAACTGAAACAGTAACAATAGCCTCCTCTTGGGCTTTGTACAATGATTCTCCCCAGCAGAGCAAACCTTTGCAGCCTCCATCTCGGGCTTTGTACAAGATACAAAACACTCTCTTGTTGAGTATAAAAAGACTCTCTTGTTGAGTCGATCACTTTTATCCTCCATCTCGGGCTTCGTACGAGATACAAATCACTCTCTTGTTGAGTATAAAAAGACTCTCTTGTTGAGTCAATCACTTTTAGCCTCCATCTCGGGCTTCGTACGAGATACAAATCACTCTCTTGTTGAGTATAAAAGACTCTCTTGTTGAGTCAATCCTCTTTTAGCCTCCATCTCGGGCTTCGTACGAGATACAATCACTCTCTTGGTAAGTATAAAAGACTCTCTTGTTGAGTCAAACCCTTTTAGCCTCCGTCTTGGGCTTCGTACAAGACGCATATAAAAACACTCTCTTGTTGAGTCAACCCTTTTAGCCTCTATCTCGGGCTTCGTACGAGACACAAAAGTATCCTCTTGTTGGGTCAATAGCCTCCTCTTAGGCTTTGTATAAAGAAATCCCCGTTTGATTCAATTAACCTTTTAGCATCAAAAGATGTGCCTCGTTCACAATATACAAAACATCAACAACTCCCTTTCCTCGTCTAATTGTTGTAAGCGGCAAGCCTCTGGATTATTTACATCCGCGCCACTGTCCCTCTTTTAGCATGAGGAATTCCTAAGGAAAGATAGCATTGCTCTACACTGAGTTAAAGTCTTCTCCTTTAGGTTAAAAATCCCCTATAAAGGAAATTATGGCATTGCTGGATTCACATATCCCAGTTAAAGTAATTCTCCTTTATAATCAGTCACCCAACAGTTGTGACAAACAGACCAAATACCCCCCTTTAGAGATGACAAATTCTCTCTAAAGTCAAACACCCTTTTAGCTTCACATCTTGGGCTTCGAACAAGATACAAATAGACCCTTCAGCTTCACATCTTGGGCTTTGAACAAGATACAAACCACCTTTAGCTTCATGTCTTGGGCTTTAAACAAGACACCAAAACATCATTTCCTCTCATAGAATAGGAGGAACTACGATCGCTCTGATTTCCCTATCCCGGGAATACATAGGCATAAGATTGAAAAAGAATCTTAGCGAGCACACTAATAAAAAAAAACCCAAAGTCCCCTACCTCCAGCCAATCTAGCACGGTATCCCAACAAATTCCCAATGAACAGTCCCAGTATTTTGTTCTGAACAAAATAAGCAGAGAGAGGCCCACGAGCTAAAACCGCATCTGTAAACCAACAGTTTTGACTGTTTAACCTCAGTATGCAAGCAGGGTTAGTTGGAGACATCTATTTCCCTTCCTTCATCAGCTTCAATAGGATAAAAAATGAATCGACCTGTAGTACCCCAGAGCGACAGTCCTTAAGAACCACGTCCAAAATCGCTCGCTACAGTCGAGGACCGATTTCAATCCAAGAATACACTGGAGAGAGATTGTTTAGACAGTACATTTTCCAAACGAGGAAAGAACTGAGACCGGGAATTTATCCTATCTGACGCGGAAAGGAAGACTGACGACTCTATCGGAGAGAAGACGTTTATCACTTGGGGATGAAAATGACCAAAGTGATATTGATGCAACATGTGTATGAATGTGAATCAATTATGCATGATGTATGTATGTTTATGCTAATAAAACAGACACGACATACAGATTGGTGAGGAATACAACTGAATACTCGGCCACTCTGGGAGAATGGGGTATTACTGAAGATTTTGAAAGTTGTACTTTTACTCGGGAATAGGAATTCCTGCATTAGTTCCAGTTTCCAGAAGTACAAACCTGCTAGGCATAGAAATCTGTTCTTGTTTTTCAGAGGTGGACCCTACTGGGGAGAAAAACTAACAATGGGTTTTCAGGGGTGAGAACTCTGTCGGGGATGTCAAATGGGACATCCTATCTGAAGTAGTTGATCCTTTATTCAGGAAGTACTTTTGATTTGGCATTTTGAAGTTAGATCACCCCCGGAGAAGCAGTCGATATTCCTTTTTGTGCTCATTAATAAAAAAAGAAATTTCCATCTTTGTTTTTTAAAAGCAAAAGTAAATTTGAAAACAAAAGTAAAACTCATTTTTATTTCAAGAATAGTTGATCATATTAAAATGTCATTTTGCGAAGCAGAATAAATGAGAATTATAAAAAAAAGGCACACGGGCCCAAATTTTATTGATAGGATGGTAATCAGCCAAACGCGTGATCCCATAGAGCATTACAAAATTTAGAAAATGCTAAGTTAAAGGGAAAGGGGCTACATTTAAACATAACGACCGCTATCCTTCCACTAATTTTGAATTCTGGACATTCTGAGCCTCTGTCGAAGATGACTTGACTGAAGTTTTTTCGATGGATGACGTTGCCTCTGAGGATTCAGTCTTGTCGGATATAGTTACTTGCCATGAATCCCTAAATTTTGCCTAGATTGCTCTTTCTTTCAATCCATTGGAATGACTTTTGCTTATGTCTCTAATTTTTGCCTAGACCGCCCTTTCGGGTTTTCAATCCACCGAGACATTTTTTTAGGCGAAGTAATTCTTCACTACATCAACATTTGTGGGGTAGGTAAACTCCTCTCCATCCATTGTTGCGAGTCTCAAGGCACCACCTGAGAAGGCTTTCTTAACAACGTAAGGCCCATCGTAATTCGGGGTCCATTTGCCCCGAGAATCAGTGAGGAATGATTGTATCTTCTTGAGCACGAGGTCTCCTTTCCTGAAGACACGGGGTCAGACCTTTTTTGTCAAACACTTTCTTCATTCTTTGCTGATATAAGTGACCATAGCATAAAACCGTCATTCTTTTTTCTTCGGTCAGATTGAGTTCATCGTGTCGACTTTGACACCATTTAACTTCTGTTAGCTTGGCTTTCATCAATACCCTGATTGATGGTATCTCTACTTCTATAGGGAGCACTGCTTCCATGCCATATACTAGAGAGAAAGGGGTTGCTCCTGTTGAAGTGGGGACAGATGTGCGATAACCTTGAAGAGCAAAGGGTAACATCTCGTGCCAATCTTTGTAGGTTATAACCATCTTCTGAATGATCTTCTTAATATTTTTGTTAGCTGCTTCTACAGATCCATTCATCTTAGGCCGGTAGGGGGATGAGTTATGGTGTTCAATCTTGAATTAAGCATATAACTCTTTCATCATCTTGTTGTTCAGGTTCGATCCATTATCCGAAATGATCTGGCTTGGAACACCGTAATGAAAAATGAGATTGTTCTTGATAAACCAGACCACCACTTATCGGGTTACATTGGTATATGATACTGCTTCTACCCATTTGGTGAAGTAGTCAATGGCTACTAGGATGAACCAATGTCCGTTTAAAGCTTTGGGTTCAATCATGCCAATCATGTCGATTCCCCATATAGAAAAAGGCCATGGAGAAGAAAGGACTTTGAGATGCATTGGCGGTACATGGATTTTGTCAGCGTATATCTGACACTTGTGACACCTCCTCATGTACTGGTAACAATCGGATTCCATTGTTAGCCAATAATATCCTGCTCTCAGAATTTTTCTTTCCATTGTATGTCCATTGGCATGAGTGCCAAAAGAGCCTTCATGAATCTCTTTCATTAACATGTTTGCTTCTTGTCTATCTACGTATCTGAGATAAACCATGTCGAATTTTCTCTTATAGAGTGTATCACTGTTTAGGTACGTCGTTCCATTGACTCACACTAATCATGGAGGATATGGTGTCTAATGCATCAGCCATGTGGTTTTATTCACGAGGGATATGATGAAACTCGATTATGTTGAAGAATGGTAACAAACTTCTCGCGTAGTCTTTGTAAGGAATCAATCCTGATTGATATGTATTCCACTCACCTTTGATCTGATTTATAACCAGGGTTGAGTCTCCATACACATCCAAATTCTTTATCCTTAGGTCAATAGCTGTTTCGAGACCCATGATACAAGCTTCGTATTCGGCCTCATTGTTTGTGCATTTGAACGTCAATCTGCCAGTGAAAGGAATATGGGTACCCTGAGGTGTTACGATGTTTGCCCCAATTTCGTTTCCATAAGCATTGACGGCTCCGTCGAATATTAGTCCCCATTGGGATCCTGTTTCTGGCCCTTCGTTGGGTAGCGGTTCATCGCAATCTTTCATTTTCAAGTACATGACATCTTCGTCTGGGAAGTCAAATTTGACTGATTCCTGATTGTCAATCAGCTGATGAGATAAATGATCGACTAAAATACTTCCTTTGACGGCTTTCTGAGCATGGTACTCGATGTCGTATTCTGATAACAACATCTGCCAACGGGCAATCCTTCCCGTGAGAGCAGGCTTTTCAAAGAAGTACTTGATCGGATCTATTTCAGAGATTAACCAAGTAGTGTGACAAATCATGTACTGGCGAAGACATTTGGCTGCCCAAGCCAGAGCGCAGCAAGTTTTCTCGATCATGGTGTATAGAGTTTCACAGTCCGTGAGCTTCTTGCTTAAGTAGTAAATGGCGGACTCTTTTCTTTTTTGTCTCGTCTTGTTGGCTAAGCACACAACCCATGGAGTCTTCCAAGACTGTTAAGTAGATGATCAGTGGTCTTCCTTCCACTGGAGGAGACATAATCGGTGGATTCAGCAAATATTCTTTAATGTTGCCGAAGGCCTTTTGGCAATCTTCTGTCCATATATAGCCTTGATTTTTTCTAAGTAGTTTGAAGATCGACACGCATGTCGCAGTCCTAAGGGATATGAATCTTGAGATGTAATTCCCACGTCCCAAAAATCCTCTTACTTGTTTTTCAGTCTTTGAAGAAGGAATTTCTTGAATAGCCTTGACTTTGTCAGGATCAACCTCAATTCCTTTCTGACTGACGATGAATCCCAAGAGTTTTCCTGAGCGGACACCGAATGTACACTTATTAGGATTCAAACGGAGTTTGTATTTTCTCAGACGCTCGAATAACTTTGATAGGTGTTCCACATGTTTTTCTTCTGTTTTAGATTTGGCGATGATGTCATCGACGTACACTTCAATTTCTTTGTGCATCATGTCGTGAAACAGAGTTGTCATGGCCTTTTGATAAGTTGCCCCTGCATTCTTTAGACCGAACGAAATTACCTTGTAACAAAAGGTGCCCCATGGGGTGATGAATGAAGTTTTCTTCATAACTTCTGGCGCCATTTTAATTTGATTATAGCCCGAGAATCCATCCATGAAGGAAAAGACTTTGAATTTTTCTGTGTTGTCTACCAGCATGTCAATGTGTGGTAGGGGAAAGTCATCTTTGGGCTTACTTTGTTCAAATCCCTATAGTCTACACACATTCTGACTTTTCCGTATTTCTTTGGAACTGGCACTATCTTGGCTAGCCATTGAGGATATTCTGAGGTGGCGAGGAAACCCGGGTCGATCTGCTTCTGCACTTCCTCCTTAATTTTGATGGCCATATCTGGATGAGTCCTTCTCAGTCTTTGTTTTACTAGAGGACATTTTGTTTTCAGTGGCAAGTGATGTTCCACGATGGTGGTATCCAACCCTGGCATGTCCTGGTAGGACCAAGCAAACACATCTAGAAACTCTTTGAGCAGCTCTATCATGCCTTTTCGGACAGTTGGACTGAGCAGTGCTCCAATCTTAACTTCTATCTTTTCTTCTTCTGAACCCAAATTGACTGTTTCCAACGGCTCTTTGTATGGTTCAATGGACCTTTCCTCTTGTCTGAGTAGTCGGGAGATATCTTCCTAAATTTCTTCGTTCTCTTCTTCTTCAACTTCAAATACCGGGAATTCAAGTTGGGAGAAGGAATTGGATCATATGTTTCAATGGGGTATAAAACAAGTAATCTGCATGACGTGATGATTTCTTTTTAGAAAAGACAGAGAGGATGCAAAAGTGTGTGCAGTGTATTTTCAGAAAACGCTTGTTTTTATCTTGGGTTGTTTTTTAGGATTACCATTTTCCGAAAAAAGACGAAAAGTGAAAATAGCAATAAAAATGAGGAAATTCAGAATGCAATTATTTATTTATGAATTGTCGATTCTTGAAACACAACCCTATAAAACAAAACTCTGTCGCTCTGGGCAAAGTGAAGAGGGACATTTACAGAAAAGTAAGCCCTATAAAACATCCATTTCACCCAGGCAAGGTGAAAGTCAAAACAAAGATGTGGCAATTACTTAGATTTAAGAACGACTTTCGGGACATTGACTGCAACCCAATGGCGACGAACTCCTCTGTGGATCACAAAGTATGGTACTTTTCTTCTTGGTTTGTCTTCAGAAATGACACTGATTTCTGGCAGAGTGGGATCATTAGAGTCTTCTTCCCATGAAGAGTTATCATAAGAGGACTCTTCTATCTCATCTTCCATAGGATTTTCACTCTTAAGAGGATCTCCCCATCCAGTTAGCTGGATGTCCTCGTATCTGATATGAGAGCTTTCGGGAGCAGTGTATTTCACTAGAAAGTCGTATTTGTCGCTTGGCTGCCGCAAGGTATCCCAAGTTTCTGTGGGAATAGATGAGTCACCTTCCTCAATGACGTTGACTTCAGGAAATGCGTAGTTAATGAAATCTTGTCCTGTAATCTTTGCAAATTCATCAACATGGTGTTGGTCATTTTCGAAATGTTATGAGTAAGGATTCCATGACTCTGGGAGAACAGACGTATTCTTTTCAAGATTATTCAGCTGATAGGCATTATCTGGCTAACTCTTTTACCCCTAGTTTTCCATGTATGGCTTCTAGATAGGCAAGTCATCCAGGGGATCATAATAATCGTAGTCGAAGTTGTCTTTCATCAGAGTGTCTTCCTCTAATGAATTGGGTGTAGCACGGCATCCTTCGGGATCATAATCTCTGTAGATCATTCTGACGTCTGATCTTGGTATATATCTGGGACTTTGCTTTGAAGAGCAGAATGGCATGTGCGTCTCTCCCTAGGATATATAACCTTCATCGTTAAGATAAGACTTCCACTCCTCATCTGTATCAGAAGAGTTGTTCCCATCGATGGTGTGGACTTCTTGAGATACTGGGTGGAGGAAGCCTCGGTTGTGGAAGAAATCCTGAATGGGACGAAAACTTTCAGCCTTCTTCGTAGTCTGGGTACAGGTCGGAGAGAAACCAAGACCTTTTCTTATCTTGTTATCAGTAGGAACTACAATCTGTCCCCATCCTTTTATGTCACCACTCCCCCATTACTTTGAGAGCGTCCTTGTATGAGGAAAACGATGTTCCTTTTTCTTGGTGATTCTCATTGCTCATCGAGAGTGCTTGAAATTGAGTTCCAACTACCTCCTCTGGTTCTACACAGGAGAATGATGATAAGTTGCTCACGATTAAAGCTTGCTCTCTGCATACCGTGACTAATTTGTCATTCTTGACGAACTTCAGCTTCTGGTGAAGTGTCGAAGTGACTGCCCCGACTTCGTGTTTCCAAGGTCTTCCTAATAAACAGCTGTATGCTGCTCGGATGTCCATGACCTGGAAAATGACTTGGAAAGTGTGAGGACTGGTGGTTATGGGAAGATCGACTTCACCGATAACTGTTTTTCTGGATCCGCCAAAGGCTTTGACGATGATCTCACTGCCTCTCATGGGAGTACCTTGAAAAGATAGTCGTACCAAAGTTTACCTTGGCATGACATTCAAGGATGAACCTGTGTCCACCAGTACGCTGGCTAAAGCATCGTCTTGGCAATTAATTGTGATATTGAGTGCCATGTTATGGTTATTGCCTTCCCCTGGAAGTTCTTCATCACTGAAACCTAAATTGTTGCAGGAAGTGATGTTGGAGATAATGTTGTCAAATTGACCTACTGTCACATCTTGTTCTACAAAGGCTTGTTCTAAAACCTTTTGTAGAGCTTCTTTGTAAACTTCTGAACTAAGTAGGAGAGATAATACAGAAATTGAGACGGAGTTTGCAACAATTGATCCGCAATGTTGTACTCGCTTTTTTGAATGAGCTTCAGTATTTCATCATTGTTCTTCACAGGTTCCGCATTGCTGGATTAACCGACTTGTTGATTAAGAATTTCTGTTTGAGGTTCCTTTTTTTTGTAGGTTCTCCAACTCCTCTGTTAAAGACCCGACCGCTCAGGGTAACACGGCTGATGTCGGCAATATTCACAATGGATGGTAATGGAATTTCTTTTCCCTCTTCTAAGGTAGTCGCACCGTACTTGTATGGAATAACCTTTTCTGACTTGTATGGCATCGGACCTGGTAAGTAGACGACCACAGGGGCTTTTTGGGCCATTTGACTGTCGTAGGCAACCTCGATCAGCTCTAAGTTTGGAATTTTCCTACTGTTAAGAGAGATTTTTGACTCATTGAGTAGAGGAATTATGGCGCAAACATCAGAAACTTGTGTAAAGCTTCAAGTTAAATTCTCAACTTCCTTCGACAGACCACTAACACGGACATCATCCAGCAAAGGTTGAAGATCTTCAGCCATGGCTTTCATCTGAGACATCACTTCGTAAGTAGTGGTTTTGCTTCTTCAATAACAGAAGCAGCTCTTTCAACCAATGAATAGCTGTCGGCTATACGAATTTTCTCTACATCTCGGCCAAGACGGGTACATATCCCAACCAATGCATCCAAGCTTATCCCTTGGTAAATCTTCATCTTTTCTCTATCACACACAATGAGACCTTCTTTATGACATCCATTGTCAAGAGGTCTAGCTGAAGGTGTTGGAATGAGTGTGGTAGCTGACTTGGTTGTAACCTCATGGGCTTCACATAGCTTAGATGTGTAGCTACATATGAAAGTGTTTGACTTGTGTGATGGTGTAAAATCTTGTAAATCAAAATCTTCACAAGTTGTATTTATTTTAATATTTCAATGATGTAACCTCCTTAAACTACACTAGAAAGGAATTTGTAATTTGAACCGTTTGAGGTCATTGGAATTTTATCACCCCTATATTTAATATTTGTAGTAACTCTATGACTCTTTTAAAATCAAACTCCAACAATGAAAATGGTCTTGTGGCTTGTGGTTAGTCTGATCAAAACTTGACTTATAAAGGCAACAAACCTTCCAAGCATAACACTCACTTAGGTATAGCATGGTCATAATTTAATAACAACTCAACCCAAAACAAATTGGTTCCCTAATCAGTTTAAGACAAAATTTCTTGGATCAAAATTCAAATGTGATCGAAGCCCACTTGCTAAACAAACTTAAATAAAAGGAAACCAAATAGGATTATGGCTCACAAATCAACTTTAATCATGATTTGAAAATCCCTTCCAATGCAATTCAAGTTAAGCACACCTTGATCACAAATTAAATTGTACAATGAAACTCATCCAAATCTTGGCATCAAGACTCAAATATGGCTCAAAGATAGAACATCTTTCCATTGGAGCATGAATGGTCATTCCTTGAACCAATTTGCATCAAATCTAAACCATAGCTTTGCTTGAATCAAACACCTTATTTTATGGGCTTGTCTTAAAATACATGGTGCAAAACTTAGAACTTCAGTGAAATAGCCATTGGAAACCATTTGAAAAATAAATGATCATGCTCTAGAATGAATCTACTCCCATACTTGGACAATTGATCATGTCCTGGCTACCTTGAACATAAGCATGAGGACACAGCCTCTTTCACCTCTTCTTGAAGCACAAACATCCTTACAAGAGTTCTCTGAAGTTAAAATCAATGACCTTATATCCTCTGAACCTTTCTTAGAAAACCTGAATTCACAAGCGACCAAGCAAAACAAAATCTCATAAACAGATAGCTATGCATGTATGATTAACCTAAGATGATGTGCAAACGAGAATGACATCTAAGGGGTAAAATTTGGGGTATAACAATACCGTAAATTGAAGAAAAGGTTGTGACTAAGAAATTCCCTTTGTGTGAGCTCTCTTTTGTCTTGTAAGAAATGAATGAGAGGTAAGAAGATGAAGTTTGGAAGTCTATTATGTTATCGCTTTCATCTGTCCTTTGCTATGGAACTTCTTTTCTGAAGGAAATAAACTAAATATGATATGTTTTAATTTTAAAGAAACACATTTCACCACGGTTGAAAAGACTAACCGTATTGAAATATATTAATTTTAGGTGACTTATAACCACAATTGACAAATACAACCATGGTGAAATTATTTTTAACTTTTATATAAATATAAAAATTAATGGACACACCCTTTGTTGTATAGAAAACTGAAAAAATGTTGGTGTTGGGATTCTAAACCTATAAGACTTAACATATTGCTACAGTTGTTACTATTGACCGTAGTGATATGCTCGTAAAAAAATGCAGGCGCCTAAATAAAAGATATTACTTCAGTTGTTTGATTAACTAGGGTAATAGCATGTTACGATATGTATATTTTGTAGTAATGTGCGGAGCCCTGAGATGCTCACCAGCGAAAAAGTGAGTCTTAATTTGACGGTGAACATTGGATTTTGAATTAGGTCTTGTGATTCATGTTTGTCATTGGGGTATTTTAGGTATAGGAAATGTGTACCCATATGTGACACCTTAATTCACTTTTTATATTCACTTTTTATATCGAGTTTAGAAAACTTCGATATATAGAAGTTGTCTAAGAGAAAGATATATCTTAGTAAACTATTATTTCTGTGATCTGGCGTCTCTGCTTCAATTATTTGTTATAATCATGTGTTTGTTTAGGGTAAATTCATCTTAAGTCATGCATTCCTAGAACCTTCATGAGAATTATGACTACAAAGATAATGTCTTTAACCTATTGCTATGGCGAGGACTTCATTACTCGACGAGCCTCTAATATGACAGTCTATAATCTTTTTTAGATGTTTGAAGTTTCTATAAACCCTATATTTTGATCGGATCACTCCTAATTTGTTCATTATGTACCGGTCAATACCAATTATATAATTGTGAACATGTCAATATCAATTTAAAATTGTAAATGATAATTTGACTTTGAATATTTTTATTTTATTCAAAAAATTATTTAATTTAATATCAAAAATGTATTTTTATTTTTTAATCACATTTTATTTATTAGTTATTTTTTAACGTTAAATTATATTTTATATGAATAAATTTATATTATATTTTATTATTTTATTCAGAACTTTTAAATCAGCTTAAAATACGAATAAAAATCTTATTTAAAAAGACAAAATATAATAAAAAAAATTATTAACTTATTATCATACATTATAGTTAGTTAAATATAAAATTTAAATATGATAGGATATAATTATCATATTTTAACACTTATCTTATTGACCAGCATATCCTTACAGTTTATAATCTATTATGGAACATCCAAATTTCATTAACAAAAGAACTAAATAGTTTGAAAACCTTTTAGTATCTGAGACAGTAACAAAGAGAAAAGACTATTTCATTTCAGCTTCATAATCATCTGTCATGCAGAGACCAGACCACTCAATAAGCACTTTTTTCTGGTAGACCTTGACTAAAAAATTGGTTCAAACATTTAAACTTGATTGGTCTTAATCTAAATCTGCACGTTCAAAAGAATATACTGTTCAAACGGCGAAGAAAAAATTGTTTGCAACTCAATAAGTACTTTTTTCTTAGAAGTATCACTGTCTGTCATTAATTAGAACTAGAAAGTGATTTCCATTTGCCTTAAGCTTTTGTCATTAAGCTTTTGATTTTATGTGTATTAGAGGATATTCATTCTACGGGTTAAATTGGTAATATATATATATATATATATATATATATATATAGTGACAAGTACTGAATCGTTGTTTAAACAAATGGCCATCATAGAACATATTCTCGATATGTTGCCTATACTTTTTAATGTGTTGGTATAACTAACCAACGGTTTGATGATTTTCAATTATTAAATGGAATGGGCAAATATAAAGCATGTGGTTCCATGCAGATTCCAAATTGAACTCAGGATCAACAATGAACCGCGTTTGTGCTTTGTCATACAAGCTTAAAATAAGTATGAAAATTTTTAGAAAATTGATATATTTATCACATTTTTTTCTTCTATTGACACTACCTTGAGCTTGAACTTAGGGACAAATTGTTAAAAAGAATTTAAGTATCGATCACTTGTGTCGCATGTTGGAAATAAATGTGGGTTACATTGAAAAACAAGTGTGAGTTCTAATTTCTATATTGTTTAGAAAAATGGAGGTTGAGAATTTTATAACTGAGAAAATTTATACACCTATTACCTTAAAGTTTTAGGTGAATATGTGGTAGCTCTCTCACTTGTTTGGATGAGTCTTTGACTTTTAGGTGAGTGTTTGACCCAATGTAAATGATTCCCCCTCATGATGATCCATTTTGGATATCAGAGCCGATATGATCCATCAGTGGTATCAGAGCCGATGTTTCGGATAGGGGACCGGCTCCTTGTGTCGAAAGTCTTCCTAACATGGTGGTCAGATGGTGTGTTCCGTTGAAGTGTCCATGACGAGATAAGAGTGTCTCTCAACGGCAGTACAAACATGTGGATGAAAGAGCTTCCGCTTGAGGGGGCATAGTGAGTGGACTCACACTTGAGGAGGAGTTGTGTTGAGAAACAAGTATGAGTTCTAAGTCTCACACTGGTTAGATAAGTGGAGGTTGAACACTTTATAAGTAAGAGGACTCATACACCTATCACCTTAAGGTTTTGGATGAATATATGGTGTCTCTCATTTATTTAGGTGAGTCTTTAACCTTTAGGTGAGTGTTTGACCTAATGTGAATGCTTCCCCCTCATGATGACCCATCAGTGGTATTAGAGTCTAGTTCGAGTAAGGGATAAGCTCCTTGTGTCAAAATTCTTCTTGACATGGTGGTCAGGCAGCGTATTTAGTTGAAGTGTCCATGACGAGATAAGGAGTTTATCACCTTAAAATTTTTGGTGAATATGTGATGTCTCTCATTTATTTGATTGACTTTTTAACCTTTAAGTGGGTGTTTGATTCAATGTGAATGTTCCCTTTTTATGATAATCCATCATCACACTATTAATAGTCAAATTTCAAAACTATTTATATTTATTTTTAAGTTTAATTACATTCAAAAATTTTTATTTTTAGTTCGAACATAACATGTGTGAAATATACCATCAATTTTCACAAGTTGGTCTCTTTTCGAACATAACATTTTTATTTTTATTTATATTTATATTAATGGTCTCTTTTCGATATATTTTAGTCTATATTTCACAAGTTGGTGAAATATACCATCAATTTTCATTGCCTAATAAAGTAATTTTAAGCCTCCTTTTCTTTTATTAAAACACTTTGGTTTGAGAATAAATTTTATTTATAAAATTATCTCAAAAGTTTAAAACGAGAGTTTTGGATTTCAACTGCAACATGGCATTATCCTACTAAATGGAATATCAATTATATGAATTAAATGCTATGCAATTTATAGTTTTTTTTTATATGGTGAGTAGTTCGGTACTCTTGAATTTATTTTATTTGATTTTATAATAAATTAAAGGAAAAAATATATCCCGAGTCTTTTAAGTTTTTTTAACAAGATAGTCTTTTATGTTTTTTTTTTTTGCTACAAACATGTCTTATTTGTTTTTAAATTGTAACAATTAGATCCTTCAAGTTTGTCTGTTGTACAAATTATGACTATATTATAACAAAATTGATATATAATTGCAACAAGTGTTACATAAAGGTACCAAAAATCATGTCTTACGACAAGTGTTACACGAAGGTACCGAAAGTCGTGTCTTACGACACTAACATCAAAAGTAACAACGATCACCACTTTTGAATCAAAATACACATCAACACTACCAAAATCAAAACTAACAACATTATGACATAGACTAGCATCTTTAACATGTTCTTCATCATCTCCTTAAATTATATATCAGCATCGTTAGTGTCGCATATGCTTTTTTGGAATGGAGTTTGTGAAAAAGGTCAACGGTGAACACGTTAGTTAACATAAAGGACCAACTTGTACCGAAAAAAACATAAAGGACTGTCTTGTTACAATAAAATAACTTAAAGGACCTAGAGTATATTTTTTCCTAAATTAAAAGTTAAAAACAATTTATATTAAAGGTATTGATACCCAATTTAAATTTATAGGTACCCAAGAATTTACCTTTTTATATATGTTCAAATCTTTTAATTCAAATTTCCATAATCTTTTATATGACTTATGTTACCTCAACTTATATTTTATATCAATTATAATCTCATTTATTTTAGTTTTATTATACATCTAACACAACATACTCCTCTCTACTACACTCATTATACTCTAGGGTTAGTTTTTTATAGCCCAACACTCCCTCTAGTAATGAAATATACCCTTAAAGTTAAAAGGTCATTTTGTATCACATAACTTTCCCATTTCAACTATGTTTGAATTCAACAAATTACTAGCTAAACTTTCAACAGCCATAAGAAACAAGAAAGGTGATAAATGATCTCTTTGGCGAAGACCTCTCAAGGCTTGAAAATATGAAGTTGGGCTTGCATTAACTAAAATAGACATTGAGCTATTTAAAACCAAACCATTCACCCAGTTAAACCATCTAGAACTAAGTCCCATTCTTCCTGTGAGATATATAAGGTAATCACAGGAGACACAATCATAATCCTTGGCAAAGTCCATCTTCACTAATAGACACTCTGTTTTGTCTCTCTTAGCATAATCCATCAATTCATTCATTACTAAAATCTCACCGAACATTTGCATCCCAACTAAAAAGGGTGATTGCCATTTAGAAATCAGATTATTCCTGACATCCTTGAGCTTAGACACCGTCAACTTAACAATAATCCTATAAAGGCTACCAATCAAGCAAATAGACCTAAAGTCTTCCTTTGAAAAGAAGTAAAACTCAATTAAAAACGTAAGAACATCGTCCTTGAGAATTTCCTAACAAGATTTGAAGAATTCAAGATTGTGATCATCACGTCTAGGAATTTTGTCCTTATCACCGAGCCAAACCACTTTCTTCATCTCTTCAAAAATAAAATAAACTTCTATGGATTCCCTTTCTTCCAAAGTCAGCCGATTAAACACCGCTCCTTACAAAATAAGTATTTTAGACAAAGGTTCTTTGAATATGGATTCAAAATGATGCTTAATTTCGAATTTAACCGCTTCCACTTGTTATATTATTCCTCTATTTCTATTAAGGCCAACTATACCATTCATTCTAAATATCAACTTCATAGAATTGTGAAAGAATTTAGAATCGATATTCCCTTCTTTTATCAATTTGTGCCTCGACTTCTGCCTAAGAATGTTCTCTCTTAAATGCATAAAATGCCACACCTTGTTAGAAGTTATCAAGTGATTTTTCAGCGAGTTCCCCACCCTCCACGATCAAAGAATGCATAAAAACGTAAGAACATCGTCCTTGAGAATTTCCTAACAAGATTTGAAGAATTCAAGATTGTGATCATCACGTCTAGGAATTTTGTCCTTATCACCGAGCCAAACCACTTTCTTCATCTCTTCAAAAATAAAATAAACTTCTATGGATTCCCTTTCTTCCAAAGTCAGCCGATTAAACACCGCTCCTTACAAAATAAGTATTTTAGACAAAGGTTCTTTGAATATGGATTCAAAATGATGCTTAATTTCCAATTTAACCGCTTCCACTTGTTATATTATTCCTCTATTTCTATTAAGGCCAACTATACCATTCATTCTAAATATCAACTTCACAGAATTGTGAAAGAATTTAGAATCGATATTCCCTTCTTTTATCAATTTGTGCCTCGACTTCTGCCTAAGAATGTTCTCTCTTAAATGCATAAAATGCCACACCTTGTTAGAAGTTATCAAGTGATTTTTCAGCGAGTTCCCCACCCTCCACGATCAAAGAATCATTGTAAGCCACATTATCTAAATCATTCAAACTCTTAACTACAGTATCCACCTCTAAATTGATGATGCCAAAAACCTCTATGTTCTATCTTCTCAAAATTTCTTACAAAAAATTTTGCTTTTCCTTCAAAACAAAAGCAACTTTTCCTTTAATTAGAGTTGAGTTCCAGAACCTTCTCACCAAAGGGATGAAATACTCATGCTCCAACCAAGAATTAAAGAGCTTAAAAGGTTAGGGACCCCAATTTGTTGAATTACCTCTAATCCAAATTTGATAGTGATCTGAAAGGTCCCTCTAACAAATATGTTGACAATCAACTTTCCAACAATCTATCAACCCCTTAGAAATAAGAAATATGTCCAGCCTTTTCATCACTTTTCCATATAATATGTACCAAGTATATTTGCTTCATGAAGTAGGGACATCCGCTAAGTCCAACTTGAGAATAAACTCCCCAAATTCAGTCATTTCGCCTCTATTGACAACGCTACTCTGGACCTTTCTTTCTGCCTCCATCTTAATAGCATTAAAGTCACCTACAACGCACCACTCATCAATTGGGAATTTGAATTTATAATTAACTAATTGTCTCCACGAAATTTTCTTCTTTTGCAAAGAACAAAAGGAGAACACATTTACTAAGTAAATAGTCCTTTCGTTCTGAATAATGCTTAATCCCACAAAGTCTTCACCTGAGAAACTAAAGATAGTATGAAACACACATGATTTCCACATGATTAAGATCCCTTCATATCTTTGCATCGGCCCTTTGAAGGTCAACGCCGCCTCTTTGCCTCCCCACATCCAGTGAAAGTTTTGTTCCTCAACGATTCAAAGCTTTATTTCTTGAATCATACATAAATCAACCAAATCTTTTCTAATTAATTAGCTTAGGCATTTCCTTTTTGTGAATTTTCCACACCCCTGTATGTTGTAAGTAAAAAGATTCATTTTGTACCATTGTTTAATTATTCCTTCTAAGTTGATCCTTATTTATCCCTCTCCTTCAAGCACCTGATTGCCTCAACATGCACATTGTCTTCTTTAATCCCCTTGACTCCAAATGAAACATCCTTTTGTTGGGTGAGAATATAGAGTAGTGAAATAGTCTAGAGGGGACTGAATAGACCCGTATTAAAATTTTCTACTAATTTTCCAAAAATAGAATATCATAGTTTTTTTAAAAATGTATTAGAATTCAACCATGTTGACAAATACACAATTCAAGAATTCACAGATTGTTCAAGGACAATGATTAGATAAGTATTTGTAGATTACACGAGATGTGTCATGTACAATGATTCAATTAAAAATGGATTATAACAGCACTTGTTTATAGAGTTTAATCAGCACTAAAGCTCAATTAGGTACCAATTCTAACAAAACCTAAGCTTACATAATAAATCGCTACCAACTTAAACAAATGATAAACTACGCTAAGAAATGATAAATAAGCATGCAATATCCTACGAAAATTAAAATGAGAGAGAGAGAGAGAGAGAGAGAGAGAGAGAGAGAGAGAATGCCATTTTTGATTTATTTTTATATATAGGACATATCCTATGAGAATGTCATTTTTATGTGAGAACAGGAGGATGAATCTGAACCATTAGACTTTAAAATAAATGGTGAGGATTAAGTGTGGTCTTTTTTTTTCTCTCATCCATTATTAAAATAAAATGATGGAAGAGAGAGAAAAAAATTACACATAATCTCCACTATTTATTTTAAAATCTAATGGTTCAGATTCATTCTCATGTTCTCACATAAAAATGACATTCTCATATGATACTTCCTCATATTTAGGACATATCCTATGAGAATACCATTTTTATGTGAGAATATGAGAATGAACTTGAACCATTAGATTTTAAAATAAATGGTGGAGATTATGTGTGGTCTTTTTTTCTCTCTCATCCATTATTAAAATAAAATGAAGGAGGAGAGACAACAAAAATGACACATAATCTCCACCATTTATTTTAAAATCTAATTGTTCAAATTCATTCTCATGATCTCACATAAAAATGGCATTCTCATATGATACGTCCTCATATATTGGACATATCCTATTAGAATGTCATTTTTATGTGAGAACATGAGAATGAATCCGAATTATTAGATTTTTAAATAAATTGTGGAGATTATCTGTGGTTTTTTTCTCTCTCCTCCATTATTAAAATAAAATAATGGAGAAGCGAGAAAAAATGACACATAATCTCTACCATTTGTTTTAAAATCTAATGGTTAAGATTCATTCTCATGTTCTCACATAAAAATGGCATTCTCATATGATATGTCCTCATATATAGGACACATCCTATGAGAATGCCATT
Source organism: Lathyrus tuberosus (assembly GCA_022829125.1). Taxonomy (NCBI): domain Eukaryota; kingdom Viridiplantae; phylum Streptophyta; class Magnoliopsida; order Fabales; family Fabaceae; genus Lathyrus; species Lathyrus tuberosus. Next base: position 575,950 of record JALAZF010000661.1, read on the forward strand.
TTTATGTGAAAACATGAGAATGAAACTGAACAATTAGATTTTAAAATAAATTATGGAGATTATGTGTGGTCTTTTTTTTCTCTCTCTTCCATTGTTAAAATAAAATGATGAAGAAGAGAGAAAAAAATGACACATAATGTCCACCATTTATTTTAAAATCTAATGGTTCAAATTCATTCTTGAAATTCTGGTATGCAGATATCAGATGTCCTAAGAGATGTCGAGACATTGATATCTGTTTAAAACACAAGGACCAAAGTAAACAAAGTTAAAGGTACAGAAAATTACAAAACACAAAGCGTTGTTAACCCAGTTCGGTGTATAACAACACCTACGTCTGGGGGCTACCAAGCCAGGAAGGAAATCCACTATTAGTAGTATCAATTCAAAGCTAAACAGCCCAGTTTACAACTTCTCACTTAATACCTACCCATTGCAATTTCTACCTAAGACTCACCTAGGTATGAAAATCCCCTCTCACTTTCTACCAGTCACCAACAGCAGTGATAGACATAACAATACATCAGAAAAAGACACACTTCAAAGATAATACTTGATCTTGCTTAAAATCTTCAACCAAGGAAAATCCACTCTTGCTTAAAAGCTTGGAGCGGACACTTACAACTCAATAACATCAGTCCAGTTCAAGCATCTAGGTGATGAATGAATGCCTCACAAACAGTCTACCTTAATGTATCATAAGACACATGAGTAACACATAATACAGCAGCACACTAAAAGAAAACTCAAACCCTAAACCCTTATTTACACACATGGTTTCTTCAACAATAATTCTTCTGCAATTTTAGGTTTAGTAAGTATCTTTATATAGACTCGTGCAGTATGGGCTTGAACTCTTCAATCAATTCCTTTTTGTCACTTTTAAACTACCTGCAGAATCTTCTCCATAATAACAGGAACAAATCTTCAAAGTTTCCTAAAACATCTCATCATCCAAATTTAGCGTTTTGTGTAAAGCTGGAGATACAAAAACTTGTTCCTGATAGTATCTTCTTGACCTGCGTAAATTACTGAGATATATACAAAAGGAATATCACATAATTAAAACAAATCTGTCAAGATTTAAAAGAGCCATAACAGATATTCTGGTACAACATGTTACAACATCTGCTCTCAAGGTGAGCAGATCAGCATGTTACAACATCACTCCAGTGAACCATGTTTTAGCAAAATTGTCACCAATCCTTAAGCCATGGAACCTTCAATCTCCCCCTTTGGCAAATTTTGGCTAAAACACCTTTTGCACAATAAACCTGGAGACTGTGTACATGAGGAAGAAGATAACTTGCATCTTTAGGAATATCCAGAAAACTTCCCTAGACCAAAGAACTGGTCCTTGTCACATAGGAATCAGTCTCCCCCTCAAAACGGAAGAAGAAACTTTTCCAAAGCAAAATAAAACCAACTTGGACACACCTTGAACTAAACTAGTTCAAGTCATTAGAAACACATATGACAGAAGCCACACTCATTAGAAACACATATGGCAGAAGCCACAGTCATTAGAAACACATATGGCAGAAGCAGCAAATAAAGACACGTGACAAGGTCATAAGATCCCAAAACACGTCCAGAAAGACAAAGCATCTGATAGGACATCCCGCATATAGTACAAGCTCAAAATCAAACAACAATATCACCTTTAGAGACTTTTACTTTTATTTATTTTCTCCCCCTGTTTGAGCTAAAATTTGACAAATAACAAGCAAACAAAACTGACTCTGCAAGAACAAAACCACACCTAGCAAGGGAAGCAACACAAAAAAAACACCAAAGAAGACAACCTAAGACCCCAAATGAAAACAGTTAGTAATAGGACCTTAATACACACAAAAAAAAACACAAACACGGAAAAATCAAGTTATACTCTTGAAATAGCTAATCCCTCCATCCTCCTGAGTTAACAAAATGAACCCAGTCTTCATCACCATCTGCCTAAGAAACAAGATCCTTAGGACGAATTTTCTTTAGAGACGTAACCTTTGTCACAAGTGTTTTCCCTGTCAGGACAACTCTGGTTGATGATTCAGTAGATGTCACAACACTTGACTGATCCTTCTTTTCTTGCAGAATTTCCTTCAAGTGAACCTTCTTATTATTAGAAATTTTTTAGGATTGGCTCATGTTTGAAGTACAATGTAATGGAATGTGAAAGCAAGCAGCCTTCAGACTTTATAGTGCACAAATTCCTTGTTTGTAACGCCTGACAGGTCAAAGAGAGGAATATTGGAAGAAGTTAAGTCAGCCTTGAAAATGAACCACTGTCCACATGTGGGAAACAAATCTTTTAATTCTAGGTCTCTTTCTCTAAGCTTGGACCCTGACAATTCCCATGTCATAGAAACACGCATGCCCCAAAAAACATGTTTTTCAGACATACTATTAGAGCACTGATGACTAGACACACCGTTCTTGGCATGCTGACCACACAAAGACTCTTGACAGTCTTAACTAAAATAGCTTGGTATAATGTCCTGACATTCTGATAGACATTGTATACTCCTATGAACCAGCCAAAGACACTGAACATGCTCCAAACATGAAGCTTTCCACCAAAATCCTGGCCTAAAATATTCATCAGTGATTAGCCTAAAAATTGAGTACAATGTCACGACATTACGTTAGACATTTTACAACCAAACACCACAACCAACTTGACAGAGCAATGTCAAGACATCTTGTTTGACATTATACCTTCACTAGAGGTAAACAAAACAGGTTGTATGAGAACATGCATGCTTTGTACAGGATGTACCAAAGCAGCTGCGCAGCAGACAGGTACACATCTCCGCTTGTCACACATAATCAGTTCTCCACCTAAATGTGAAGACCAAGTAAAAACAACGAAAACGATTCTAGTTCTTATACACAGCAGCACCAACCATCTCAACCACACTCCCACTGCAGAGAAGATAGTTTCTTAAAGAAGAACTATCAGAAACAAACACAACGGAATAAACAAAACAACCATCAACTTCATACACCAAAAAAACTGGTTAAGACATCTTGTCTGACATCACAGGACCATTAGCAGAACTCCCCCTGAATTTTATAGCACAAAGAGAGACAGTGTTCAGACACATTATATTCAAGCATACACAAGGAACTAGAAACACACATCACTTGGTGCAAACACGCAATCTTGATCAACTTTAGGAGTTATGCCATCTCTTGCCCCTGTCAAAAATCCTTCTGTACTTCTTGTTGTTGTCACACGCCTTATTTGAGTTGACACTGAACTCCCTTGCCACAGCCTTAAAACCTGTCTTCTTCAATCCCTCAATAATGATAACCTTCTTAGGCTTACTATGCCTTTGAGAATAAAGGAAAGATACAGTAGTTGTTGCCTTCCTCCATACCTATATCTGCTATAAATCCTTCATAGGGAAAGTACTTGGCCCACTGCTTATGTCCTCAAATTGACCTGCACATAATGCTTTAGTACACATACCAGTCAGCTGATCCTTAGAGTCCACACGCCCCAAAATAATCACCTTTCCTTCATCAAGATTCCTGACTAGTTTATTATACTTGTCAGGGTTCTTGCTCCAGCCATGTTGAGTAACATATCTGACAATATTAATACCTTCACAATCTAATGTCATAACATTCTGCTTGACATTATATACCTCCATCATCTATTTCTTCCACACTAGTTGAGAGCAACCCCTTCTTGTCTTACCATATTCAGTTTTAACAATATTCTCAGAAGCACATACATCCGCATTGTAGAATTCTTTCATCAAGAATTCAGTGCTGTGAGGGTAGAACACACCATAGACACTTGTTTAAATGACGTAATTCAAGATCTTCTTTTCTTGAATGATATGACTCATCCTTGGTTCCAGCTTAAATACAAAACAAGAGTCTGATATTTTCTTTGTATATTCAGAAGGGTGTCTTGCAATGAGTTCCTTGGATAGCTTTGTCTGAACTCTAACAGAGAGACCTGAATTGAGGGTCATCTGTCACAATGCTAGAAAGATTGCATCTTACTTCTTCTCTAGTATGCACAGAGAATATTCTAACA